>JACBWV010000311.1:483756-621298 GCA_013435795.1 Chlamydomonas sp. ICE-L
CCCACACATCCATCCAACCACCCATTCATCCATCCATCCATACTCCCATACACCCATACATCCACCCATCCATCTATCAATCCATCCATCCATCCATCAATCCATCCGTCCATCCATCCATCCGTCCATCCACCCCTACACCCATCCATCCACCCACCCCTACATCCACCAACCCCTACATCCACCCACCCATCCATCTATCCATCCATCCACCCACCCACCCACCCACCCACCCACCCCTACACCCATCCATCCATCCACCCACCCCTACATCTATACACTCACCCACCCACCCCTACATCCATCCATCCATCCATCCACCCATACACACATCCACCCAAACATACATAAACCCATCCATCTATCCATCCATCCCCCCATCCACCCACCCACCATCCAACCAACCACCATCATCCATCCATCCATCCATCATTCCATCCATCCATCCATTATCCTCCATAACAAACACCCATACACCCACACATCCACAATCCACCTCCCCATCCATCCACCCCCTCCATCCATCCACCAACACTCCATCCACCCATCCCTCCATCCATCCATACACCCATCCACCCTACATCACCCATCCTCTATCAATCCATCCATCCATCATCATCCATCATCCATCCATCCATCCATTCCATCCTCCATCCATCTAGCCATCCCATCCATCCACCCCTACCCCCCTCCAGCCACCCACCCCTACATCCACCCAGCCCCTACATCCATCCATACACCATACACCCACACATCCATCCATCCAGCCCATCCACCCACCCCTTCATCTATACACCCACCCCCCCCCCACCATCCATCATCCCATACATACATACATACATACATACATAACACCCATCCATCCATCCACATCATCCACCCCCACCCACCCCCCATTCCAACCAACCATCCTCCTCCATCCATCCATCCATCCATCCATTCATCCATTCATTCATCCATCATCCACCTCCCTCCATCCAAACCACCCATCCATCCATTCATCCATCCATCCATCTGCATCCATCCATCCATCCATCCATCCATCCAACCATCCTCCATCCTCTATCCATCCATCCATCCCCACCCCCCCTACAATCATCATGGCCATCCATCCTCCATCACACCCCTACAATCCATCCATCCATCCATCCATCCCTCCATCCATCCACCATCCCCACCCCTACATCTAACACCCACCCACCCACCCCTACCTCCATCCCTCCATCCATCCATCCATCCATCCATCCATCCATCCATCCATCCATCACCCATACATCATCCACCCCCATATACAGAACCCCATCCATCATCCATCCATCCCTCATCCCACCCCTCCATCCATCCATCCAACCAACATCCATCCAGCCACCCATCCTCCATCCTCCAGACCCCCTACACCCATACATCCTCCCATCCATCTTATCAATCCCATCATCCATCATCCATCCATCCATCCTCCATCCATCCATCCATCCATCCATCCATTCACCCCTCACAACCCTCCATCCACCCACCCCTACATCCCCCACCCAATCCCTCTATCCATCCACCATCCACCCACCCACCCCCCACCCACCTACATCCATTCATCCAACCAATCCACCACCCCTACATCTATACACTACACCCCCACACCACGAACCCCTACATCCATCCATCCCTCCATCCACCCATAACACAATCCAACCAACATAATAAAACCCATCCATCCATCCACCCCATCCACCCATCCACCCTCCCACCCATCCAACCAACCATCCATCCATCCATCCATCCATCCATCCATCCATCCATACACCCATACAACCACACATCCACACATCCATCCATCCATCCATCCATCCACCCATCCTTCCATCCACCCACACATCCATCCAACCATACATCCATCCATACCTACACCCATACACCCATACATCCACCCATCCATCTATCAATCCATCCATCCATCCATCCATCCATCCATCCATCCATCCATCCATCCATCTATCCATCCATCCATCCACCCCTACACCCATCCATCCACCCACCCCTACATCCACCCACCCCTACATCCATCCATCCACCCACCCACCCCTACATCCATCCATCCATCCATCCATCCACCCACCCCTACATCTATACACCCACCCACCCACCCCTACATCCATCCATCCATCCATCCTCCCCCACCCTACCTCTATACCCCACACACCCACCCCTACATCCTCCCCTCCATCCATCATCATCCATCCACCCACCCCTACATCTATAACCACCCACCCACCCTACAGTCCATCCTCCATCCACCCTACCCCATCCTCCACCCCTACCCACCATCCCTCCAACCCACCCCCCACCCTACATCCACCCCACCCCTACATCCATCCATCCACCCACCCACCCCTACATCCATCCATCCATTCATACCTACATACATACATACATCCATACATTCATACATAAACCCATCCATCCATCCACTCATCCATCCACCCCCCACCCACGCCATCCAACATCCCATCCATCATCCCATCCAACCATCCATCCTCAATCCATCCATCCATCCATCCCTACAACCCATACACCCACACATCCACCCACCCCTCCTCCATCCATCCATCATCCATTTATCCTCCACCCCATCCACGCCATCCACCACCCACCCCTACATCCACCACCATCCAGCCATCCTCCGTCCATCCTCCATCCATCCAACCAACCACCCACCCACCCACCCCCCTTTCGCTCCTCCAGCCACCCACTCCTCCAATCCATCCATCATCCATCCATCCATCCATCCATCCATTCCCATCCATCCATCCAGCCAACCATCCATCCAGCGCACCACCCATCCCATCCATCCATCCATCCATCCTCCACCATCCAACCATCCTCCATCCATCCATCCATCCATCCATCCATCCATCCACCCATCCACCCATCCTCCGCCATCCATCCACCTCCACCCCCCCTTACAATCGACCCCTCCCTACTCCATCCATTCCATCCATAAGCCACCCACCCACCCTACAATCCATCCATCCATCCATCCAGACCACCCCCCCTCCTCTATACATACAACCCACCCACCCACCCCTAATCCATCCATCCATCCATCCTCCATCTCCTCCATCCATCCATCCATCACCCATACATGCCATGCATCCACCCACACAGACATTAAACCCATCATCCTCCATCCTCCACCCATCCATACATCCAAATCCACCCATCAACATCCATCCAACCACCCATTCATCCATCCATCATACATCAACCCATAACCCATACATCCACCCATCATCTATCATCCAATCCATCCATCCATCCATCATCCATCCATCCATGCCATCCATCCATCCACCCCTTCACCCATCCATCCACGCCCAACCCCTACATCCACAAATACCCATCCATCTATCCCATCATCCCCCCCACCCCCCCACCCACCCAACCCCTACATCCATCCATCCACCACCCACCCTACTCTATACACCCACCCACCCACCCTACATCCATCCTCCATCCATCCACCCTGCACACATCCACCCAAACATACATAACCCATCATCTATCCCCCCCCCCCGTTTTTATCCATCCACCCATCACCCACCCACCCCACCATCCAACAACCATCCTGCCATCCATCCATCAATCCAGCATCCATCCATCCATCCATCCATCCATACACCCATACACCCACACATCCATCCATCCATCCATCCATCCATCCAATCACCCATCCATCCATCCATCCACCCACCTCTCCATCCAACCATCCATCCATCCATACATACATTCATACACCCATACATCCACCCATCCATCTATCAATCCATCCATCCACCCATCCATCCATCCATCCATCCATCCATCCATCTATCCATCCATCCATCCACCCCTACACCCATCCATCCACCCACCCCTACATCCACCCACCCCTACCCATCCATCCATCCACCCACCCACCCCTACATCCATCCATCCATCCATCCACCCACCCCTTCATCTATACACCCACCCACCCACCCATACATACATTCATCCATACATCCATCCAAAACGTACATACATACATAAACCCATCCATCCATCCACTCATCCATCCACCCACCCACCCACCCATCCAACCATCCATCCATCCATCCATCCATCCATCAATCCATCCATCCATCCATCCATACACCCATACACCCACACATCCAGTCATCCATCCATCCATCCATCCATACACCCATACACCCACACATCCACCTACCCATCCATCCATCCATCCATCCATCCATCCATCCATCCATCCATCCATCCATCCACACACCCATACACCCACACATCCACCCATCCATCCATCCATCCATCCATACACGCATACACCCACACATTTACCCATCCATCCATCCATCCATCCATCCATCCATCCATCCATACACGCATACATCCACCCATAGTCACATATTAATGTGATTACTAGTATTAATTACCAGAGGAAAAACTGGGAAAGCTTTCTGTAGTGCGTAATCACCCTCCGTTTAGTTCTTCCCCGTCCTGCCATCCATCTACCCGACCATCAATCCTTTCATCCGTCCACCCGACCATCCATCCTTCCTGCAGCCTGTAAGCACCCCCTGTTTATTTCTTCCCCATCCTGCATCCACTACGCAGATCAAGGTTTGTGGATGTGCCTAAAAAAAACCATCTTGTTACAGAACTGGAAAGTTGGCAGGATGTGCCACTGTACTGTCTTGGCATTGTTTTGATGGGTTACATAACACATCTTTTGCTGAAAGCATGGCCTAATGCAGTTTGCATGTTTTGGGAAACCCCACACCCTGTTATAAAACTATACAATGAGCAGGATGTGCCACTGTCCTGTCTCATCATTTTTTTGCTGGGTTACATAACACATTTTCTGCTGAAAGCATGGCCTAATGCAGTTGGCATGTTTTGGGAACCCCCACACCCTGTTATAAAACTATACAATGAGCAGGATGTGCCACTGTCCTGTCTCGGCATTTTTTTGCTGGGTTACATAACACATTTTCTGCTGAAAGCATGGCCTAATGCAGTTTGCATGTTTTGGGAAACCCCACACCCTGTTATAAAACTAGACAATTGGCAGGATGTGCCGCTGTTCTGTCTCGGCATTGTATTGCTGAGTTGATGGTATGTCCTCCTGTCTTACTAATACACAGATCAAGGTTCTATCAAATCCATCGCTCTCCGAGCTGAAAGTCGCGCTTAAGGAGATCAAGCCAAACCTGTTGTACCTAGCTGGCGCAACCACACTCAAAGAGGAAGCAAAAACAGGCGCCCTGCAGCCCTTCGTGTTCAAGGGCGGCGAGACAGCTAGCGACGTGCTGGTGGACGTCCTCAAGGGCCAGGGCGTAAGCACACTGTACATTGATGCTAAGTTTGACGCCGCACAGGGTGAGCCAGCCCACGATTGCAAGTGTGCCGCACTTGACTTGCACTTGCTTTTAAGGACTCACTCACCCATCTTTGACCCAGTCTCTGGCAAACTAGCGATATTAGTAAAGTACGTGCAACAACTATCCCTGAACCTTCACAAATGAATACCCAAACCAAAGCAAACCAATCCATCCCAACACAACACGACACAACACAGCCCTACCCAAACCAAACCAAACCAAACCAAACCAAACCAAACCAAACCAAACCAAACCTACCCAACCCAACCCAACCCAACCCAACCCAACCCAACCCAACCCAACCCAACCCAACCCAACCCAACCCAACCCAACCCAACCACACACTTCACCTCCACCCAACCCCACATCCACCCCACAAACCCTTCATTCCCACCCAACCCCCCCTCCACCGCCCTTCCCCTCACCCCAAACCAACTTACTCCACCCCACATCCCTTCACCCTCACCCCACATCCACCCACCCACATCCACCCCACCCCTTCACCCCCAACCAACCCCCATCCCTCCGCATCCCCTTCCCCGCCCAACCAACCCCCACATCCACCCCCACATCCCCTTCCCCCCCAAACCAACCCCACATCCCCCGCATCCCCCTTCCCCCCCAACCACCCCACATCCCAACCCCACCCCACCTCCCCTTCAACTCACCCCCAACCAACCCCCATCCACCCCACGCCCTCAACCCCCAACCAACCCCACATCCACCCCACATCCCCTTCAACCCCCAACCACCCCACATCCACCCCAACATCCCCTTCACCCCCAACCAACCCCACATCACCCCACACTCCCCCTTCCCCTCCACCCACCCCACATCCACCCCACATCCCCTTCACCCCCAACCAACCCCACATCACACCCACAGCCTCCCTGCACCCCACCAAACCCAAAGCCACCCCCGCAGCCCCTTCACCCCCCAACCAACCACCACATCCACCCCACAAGCTCCCGTCCCACCCCCACCAACCCCACAGCCACCCCACAGCCCTGCACCCCCAACCAACCCCACATCCACCCCACATCCCTTCACCCCCAACCACCCCACAGCCACCCCACAGCCCCTGCACCCCCCAACCAACCCCACATCCACCTCCACCCAAGCCCCTTAACCCCCAACAACCCCACAGCCCCTTCACCCCCAACAACCCCACATCCACCCCACATCCCCTCCTTCCCTCAACCCAACCCCACATCCACCCCCCAACCCCCCTTCATCCCCACCCCCCCCACATCCCCACCAACATCCCCTTCACCCTCAACCTCCCACCCCACCCCGCACCCCCACCCCTGACATTCCCTTCCCCTTCACCCCCGCCCCACCCCCAACCCAACACCCTCTTCCCCTTCATCCCCACCCCCGACACCCCCTTCCCATTCACCCCCACCCTGGCAGCACAAGCCCTTCAAAGCAGTCAGGAGGTTCCCAATGTGATTGCCTGGGACCTGGAGGGGGCCATCCCGGCTTCCATAGCCGGCCAGTGCGCCCACTGCTTCTTCACAACGCTCCTCAGCTACTCAGCTACACCCCACGAGGCCTTCGCCATTAGCAGCCATGTAGCACGGACTTACTTCTCCACCAGAGGTGGCGATGGAGTAACCCACCCTGTACTGCCCATCATGTTGTCAGCGGAAAAGCCCGCTCTACCAGATAACACCAGTATTCCCAAGGTTGCGGAACTCCCTGGAATGGACATCTCCCAAGGAGTGGTGGCCCTAGCTGGTATGTTGACCTTGTCTTGTGTTTGTTTGAGGTTAATAAACGCCAGGAATTGGATTCTCCATAAGGGGTGGCGATGGCGTTACCCACCCTGTACTGCCCCTCATGTTGTCAGTGGAAAAGAGCGCCCTGTCAGATAACACCAGTGTCCCCAAGGTTGCGGAACTCCCTGTAATGAAAAATCTCCCAAGGAGTGGTGGCCCTAGCTGGTGTGTTGACCTTGTTTTTTTTGTGTTTGGTTGCGGAACTCCCTGGAATGGACATCTCCCAAGGAGTGGTGGCCCTAGCTGGTGTGTTGACCTTGTCTTGTGTTTGTTTGAGGTTAATAAACGCCTGGCATGGGCTTGTCGGAAAGGATGGTGGCCCTAGCTGGTGTGTCGACCTTACTTATATGTTTGGTTGAGGTTAATAAACGCCTCGATTTGGCTTCTCCACAAGGGGTGGTGGCCCCAGCAGGTGTGTTGACCTTGTTTTAGTGTTTGTTTGAGGTTAACAAGCGCCTGGAATGGGCTTCTCCCAAGGAGTGGTGGCCCTAGCTGGTGTGTTCCCCTCGCCTACCCGCCCACCAACCTCTCATCCCCTCACCTACCCACCCACCGACCCCGCAACCCCTTACCTACCCGCCCACCAACCCCTGAACCCCAAACCTACCAACACTCTCACCCCTCAACCCACACCTTCCAACCCACCCACATCTCAACCCTTACCTGCCCACCCACCCACATCTCAACCCCTCACCTACCCACCCACACTCACTTATCCATACTCCCATCCCTCTCCGCTTCACCTACCCACCCCTCACCCCCTAACCCCCTGAACCACCCACCCACTTATCAACCCTTCTCCTACCTACCCACACTCACTTATCCGTACTCCCCACCCTTTTCCGCTTCACCTACCTACCCCCATCCCCCAACCCCCCAAACCACCCACCCACATCTCAACCCCTCACCTACCCACCCACACTCACTTATCCATACTCCTACCCATCTCCGCATCACCTACCCACCCTCACCCCCCCATACTCCCTAACCACCCACCCACAATCTCAACACCCTCACCTACCCAACCCCCATCTCCCCCACCCCCCACACCACCCACCTATATCTCCCCCCCACCTACCCACCCACCACTCACTTATCCATACTCCACCCCTTCCGCAATCCACCTACCCAGCCCTCACCCCCACCCTCCTAACCACCCACCCCCAAATCTCAACCCCTCACCTACCCACCCCTCATCCCCCAACCCCTTCCCCAAACCAACCCCTACATCTCACCATCTCACCCCCCCACCTAACCCACCATCACTCACTATCCATACTCCTACCCTCTCCACATCACCAAACCCACCCCTCCCCCCCATACTCCCTAACCAACCACCCACATCTCAACCCCTCACCTACCCATCCCCATCCCCCAACCACCCCAAACACCCACCCTACATCTCACCCCCCCCACCACCCCACCCACACTCCACTTATCCATACTCCCACCCTCCCTCCCCATTCTCCGCATCACCTACCCACCCCTCACCC
Organism: Chlamydomonas sp. ICE-L; assembly: GCA_013435795.1. Classification (NCBI taxonomy): domain Eukaryota; kingdom Viridiplantae; phylum Chlorophyta; class Chlorophyceae; order Chlamydomonadales; family Chlamydomonadaceae; genus Chlamydomonas; species Chlamydomonas sp. ICE-L. The sequence goes on from JACBWV010000311.1 coordinate 492,442, forward strand.
CCCAACATACTCCCTAACCACCCACCCACATCTCAACCCCGTCACCACCCATCCCCATCCCCCCAACCCCCAAACCACCCACCTACATCTCACCCCCACCTACCCACCCACACTCCACTTATCCATACTCCACCCCTCTCCGCACAACCTACCCCACCCCTCACCCCCATACTCCCTACCAACCACCCACATCTCAACCCCTCACCTACCACCCCCATCCCCCACCCCCAAACCACACCACCCACCTACATCTCACCCCCCCACCCACCCACCTCTCACGTTACCATAACTCTCACCCGCTCCACATCACCTACCCCCCCTCACCACCCCCAACCTCCCAACCACCCACCCACATCTCAACCCCTCACCTACCCACCCCATCCCCACAACCCCCAAACCACCCACCTACATCCCAACCTCCCCTACCCACCCACACTCACTTATCCATACTCCTACCCCCCTCTCCACATCACCTACCCCCACCCCTCACCCCCCATACTCCCTAACCACCCACCCACATCTCAATCCCGCACCTACCCACCCCCATCCCCCACCCCCCAACCACCCACCTACATCTCACCCTCCCCCCCACCACCTACCCCCACCTCACTTATCCATACTCCTACCCCCTCTCCGCATCACCTACCCACCCCTCACCCCCCCACCCTCCCAAACCACCCACCCACATCTCATCCCTCACCTCCCACCCCCATCCCCCACCACCCCCCCAAACCACCCACCTACATCCACCCCCCCACCTACCCACCCACACTCACTTATCGTACTCTCTACCCCCTCCACATCACCTACCCACCCCTCACCCCCATACTCCCTAACCACCCACCCACATCTCAACCCCTCACCTACCACCCCCATCCCCCAACCCCCCAAACCACCCACTACATCTCCCCCCCCCCACCTACCCCCCACACTCCACTTATCCATATCTCTACCCACCCTCTCCCATCACCTCCCACCCCTCACCCCCCCCATCAAACCACCCACCCACATCTCAACCCCTCACCTACCCCACCCATCCCCCACCCCCCCCAAACCACCCACCTACATCTCAAACCCCCCCACCTACCCACGACAACTCACTTACCATACTCCCATCCCTCTCAGCTTTCACCCTACCCACCCCTCACCCCAAACCACCCAACCCACACCCACCTACATCGTCAACCCCCCACCTACCCACCCCCTCACCCACAACCCCAACCCCCAAACCACCACCCACACGCACTTATCCATACTCCCACCCTTTTTCGCTTTCACCTACCCACCCCTCACCCCCCAACCTCCCAAACCACCCACCCACATCTCATCCACCCACCTACACACCCGCCCCACTCCCCCCCAGGTTGGTCCGACCTACATCTGCTGCTGTGCCCGTCCTCCACCTACCCACGGACACACCCCTCACCTGCTCACCCACCCAAACACCCCCACCTGCCCACCCACCTATCCACACACCCACACTTTCCCACCTTCCCAGCCATCCACACATTCACACATTCCCACCTACCCACCCGCCCACCCCTCCACTCCCCAGGTTGGTCTGACCTGCTTCTCCTAGCGCCACTAGTTCATATCCTCACCTACCCACAGACACCCCCCTCACCTGCTCACCCACCCAAACACCCCCACCTGCCCACCCACCTATCCACACACCCACACATCTCACCTACCCACCATACCCCCCCTCAACACCTGCTCACCCACCCAACAAACCCCCCCTGCCCACCACCTATCCACACCACCCACACATCCGCCATCCCACACATACACCCCTCCACCTGCTTCACACCAACCAACAACACCACCCCCCCACCCTGCCCCCCCCCTATCACACACCCACACAGCCTCACCTACCAAGACACCCCCCACCTGCTCACACCCCAAACAGACCCCCCCTGCCCACCCACCTATCCACACACACACCCACCCACACATCCTTACCTACCCACCTGCCCACCCCTCACCCCCCAGGTTGGTCTGACCTACGTCTCCTAGCGCCACGAGCAGAGCTCCGGCTGCTGCTGTGTGGAGGGCCTAGCCTAATTGACAGTGTACGGCTAGTTACCAGGGGAGGCATTGCGATCATTGCTGGTGCTTGAGATGAATCGGCCAAGGTGAGGCTGAAGATTCATGAGGGGGGGGGGGGGGGGGGGGGGGGGGGGGGGGGCTAGCCTAATTGACAGCGTCGACGGCTAGCTACGAAGGCGAGGCATTGCGATCATTGCTTGTGCTTGAGATGAGATTTGCCAAGGTGAGGCTGAAAGATTCATGAGGGGGGGTGGGGTGGGGGCGCTAGCCTAATTGACAGCGTACGGCTAAGCTACACTAGGGAGGCCATGCGCTCATTGCTGGTGCTTGAGATGAGATCGCCAAGGTGAGGCTGAAGATTCATGAGGGGGGGGGGGGGGGGGGGGGGGGGGGGGGGGGCTAGCCTAATTGACGGTGCTTGAGATGAGATCTGCCAAGGTGAGGCTGAGATTTCATGGTGTGTGTGTGGGAGGGGGGGGGGGGGGGGCTACCCTAATTGACAAGCATACCGCTAAGCTACCTAGCATGAGCCATGCGCTCATTGCTTGTGCTTGAGATGAGATCTGCTAAGGTGAGGTTGAAGATTCAATTCTGTATGGGATATTCAGTGATAAACATTGGTCTAATGGTAGACCAAATCACTTTGAGGATGAAGAGTCGGGGGTTCGATTCCCCCTTCCGTCGCTCTTGGCGTTGCAGGTCGTTGTCAACCGCGATGGTAGCTTGTCCAGTCTCCACTGCTCCCTACCCGCGTTCGACGGGCTCCCTTAATACCACGCCCCACCAGGCGTTATCATTACCTCACGGGACATGCACCTTTGTGATGGAGCCCCCCCACCTGGGGGCGGGAGCCCCCCGATTCACCCCATTGTCCGTTCGTCCGACCAACTGACAACTGTGTTGAAGCCTTACACATCAGCCAACTGTCTCATAACTAACTGGCTTCGGTCAGCTCCGTTGCTGCCACCTGTCGTTCCGTTGCCAACACTCTCCGCCAATTTTTCGAGCCGCTGCTTAGTATTTGTCCAATGTTCCATTCTGTGCATGCACTCAATTTGGGGGCTCCGGAGGTGTTACGTATTGTGCAGTTACTTTTTATATGTTTGTTTGCTACATATAATAGTGCATGCACCGTATCCTCCAACTCTCATGCATTTTGTTTTTGGCGGAGCCCCCTCTTCAAGGGGGCAGGAGCCGCCATGTTTACCCATTTGTCCGTTTGTCCGACCGAAAAGAAATTGAAGCCTGACACGTCAGCCAGCGGTCGCGTAACTAACTCGCTACGGTCAGCTCCATCGTTGCCACCTTTAGTTCCGTTGCCAACACACTCCGCCAATTTTCCACGTCGCTTGCAACGCTGCACAGGACTTGTTGCTAATGCTATTGTATGAGATACATACCTTCTCTTTACTCATTACATGAATTCAGAACTCACACTCATGCACATCGCATGCCACCCTACTGCACACCCCATCCCCACCTGCAGCTCCTGAGCTCCTTAGCCAGCACCAAGGTGCCCGCCACCTTCCCCGCCGGTTGCACTGCGCTGCCCATCCCACCCCCTTCCCCTCCCACCTGACATGATTCCAGAACTCACACTCTTGCACATCTCGTCTCACCCTACTGCCCATCCCATCCCCATCCTGCAGCTCCTGAGCTCCTCAGCCAGCACCAAGGTACCTGCCAACTTGCCCGCCGGTTGCACTGCACTGCCCATCCCACCCCCGCATTCACACCTAGCCTCACTGCCTATCCCATCCCATCTCATCCCATCCCATCCTGCAGCTCCTGAGCTCCTCAGCCAGCACCAAGGTACCTGCCAACTTGCCTGCCGGTTGCACTGCACTGCCCATCCCACCCCGCGCGTCACACTAGCCTCACTGCCTACCCATCCCATCTCATCCCATCTCATCCCATCCCCATCCTGCAGCTCCTGAGCTCCTCAGCCAGCACCTAGGTACCTGCCAACTTGCCCTCCGGTATTACTGCACTGCCCATCCCACCCCCGCATTCACACCTAGCCTCACTGCCCATCCCCATCCTGCAGCTCCTGAGCTCCTCAGCCAGCACCAAGGTGCCAGCTAACTTGCCCGCCGGTATCACTGCACTTCCCATCCCACCCCCGCATTCACACCTAGCCTCACTGCCCATCCCATCCCATCCCATCCCCACCTGCAGCTCCTGAGCTCCTCAGCCTGCACCAAGGTGCCTGCCATCTTGCCCGCCGGTTGCGCTGCACTGACCATCCCACCCCCTTCCCCTCCCACCTGACATGATTTCAGAACTCACACTCATTCAAATATCATGCCACCCCACCGCACTGCCCTTCCCATCCCCCTCCGCAGCATTTGATCTCCTCACCCACCACTTCTCACTTTACTATGGGATACAACCCCCTCTTCCCACCTTACATTGAATCAGAACGCACACCCATGCACATATCACCTCACCGCACTGCCCATCCCATCCCATCCTGCAGCTCCTGATTCCCTCACCTAGCGCTTTTCACTCTCTTAAGGATACAGCCTTCTCTTCCCACATTACATGATTCCAGAATCCATGCTCATTCCCACCCAGCCTCACACTCATTCACTGCTCATCACATCACATCACATCCCCATCACATCCCCATCACATCCCCATCACATCCCCCTCCTGATCTCCTCACCCACCACTTCTCACTTTCGTACAGAAAACAAGCCTTCTCTTCCCATCTTACACGAATACACGTTGCCAGAACTCGCACACAAGCACGTCATGCCTTGTCCTACTGCACTCCCCATCCCATGCTGTCCTGCAGCTCCTGAGCTCCTCACCCACCACCTCACACTTGAAAAAGGGAGACTAGCCTTCTCTTCCTACATTACATGGTGCCAGAACTCATGCTCATTCGCACCTAGCCCCACACTCCTTCACAGCCCATCCTATCCCGCCCCATCACATCACATCCCGCCCCATCACATCCCCATCTACAGCTCCTGAGCTCCTCAGCCAGTAATAAGGTACCGGCCAACTTCCCCGCCGGTTGCACTGCGCTGCCCATCCCACCCCCTTCCCCTCCCACCGGACATGATTCCAGAACTCACACTCTTGCACATCTCGTCTCACCCTACTGCCCATCCCATCCCCATCCTGCAGCTCCTGAGCTCCTCAGCCAGCACCAAGGTGCCAGCGAACCTGCCCGCCGGTTGCACTGCACTGCCCATCCCACCCCCGCATTCACACCTAGCCTCACTGCCTATCCCATCCCATCCCATCCCATCCCATCTCATCCCATCTCATCCCATCCCATCCCATCCCCATCCTGCAGCTCCTGAGCTCCTCAGCCAGTACCAAGGTGCCAGCGAACCTGCCTGCCGGTTGCACTGCACTGCGCTGCGAAGTGGAGACGGCCAGTGGGCGGATGGCTAGTGTTGTTCTTGGGGGACAGCCAGATGTCCTGAAAGAGAGCTCACTAGTAGAGTATGCGCTGCGCATGACTTTGGTCTCGGATTCACTGAGCTTGCAATTCAGGTGAGATGGGTCCTCGCCTCAACAGTTTTTGAAATGGCGGCCAGTGGGCGGATGGCTAGTGTTGTTCTTGGGGGGCAGCCAGAAGTCCTGAAAGAGAGCACAATAGTAGAGTATGCGCTGTACATGACTATAGTCTCGGATTCACTGATCTTGCAATTCAGGTGAGATGGGTCCTCACCTCGATAGTTTTTGTAATGATGGTCAGTGGGCTGCCAGAAGTCCTGAAAGCGAGCACACCAGTAGAGTATGCGCTGTGCAGGCCGTTGGTTATGGTTTCGGATTCACTAAGCTTGCAATCCAGGTGAGATGGGTCCTCACTTCAGTAGTTCTTTTAATCGTACGCGTTTAATTCATCATCATCAGCAGCAGCAGCCTTGCATCGGCACCGGAAGCAGCAGTAGTATTGATTTAAATCGTCATCATCAGTAGCAGGTATCGCAACAGCAGTAGCAGCAGTATTAGAAGCAGAAGCAGGTGCAGCAGCAGGAGCAGCTGCCGGAACAGCTGTAGCAGTTATCACAACAGCAGTAGTAGCAGTAGCATAAGCAGTAGGAGTAGGAGTAGTAGTAGTACTAGTAGTAGTACTAGTAGTAGTACTAGTAGTAGCGGTAGTAGTAGCAGAAGCAGTAGCAGGTGCAGCAGCAGCATTGGCAGCAGGTGCAGCCGTAGCAGTTATCGCAACAGCAGTAGCAGCAGTGGCATAAGCAGTTGCAGCAGCAGCAGTATTGACGACATCTTTGTTGTAGTCTTTTTCATTGTATCTGTTATCCCTGCATCATGCCGTCCCTTGCGTTTGCTGTTGGCTGCACAGGTTACTAGTAGCCGCAGCAGCAGTAGTAGCAGTAGTAGCAGCAGCAGCAGGATTGTCGACGGCTTTGTTGAACTCTTTTACATTATATCTGTTATCCCTGCATCATGCTGACCCTTGCGTTTGCTGTTCACTGCCCAGATGTTTGCTGACTGCCCATGCTGCCCCTTTGCGTTTGTTGACTGCCCATGCTGACCCTTCGCGTTTGCTGACTGCAGATGCTGACCCTTTGCGCTTGTTGACTGCCCCTGCTGACCCTTATGTTGCTGACTGCTCATGCTGACCCTTAGCGTTTGCTGACTGCCTATGCTGCCCCTTCGCGTTTGCTGACTGTAGATGCTGACCCTTTGTGTTTGTTGACTGCCCCTGCTGACCCTTTGCGTTTGCTGACTGAACCTAAACCCTTAACCCTAAACCCTTTGCTTTTGCTGACTGCCTAGGTTACCGCCTCCTGGTGTGGACATCCCAGCCCCCCGTTGCTCTCCTGCTATTGCGGGAGGTGCCCCAGTCGTGGACACCGTTTGCTTGAGTAGTGTGTGGGCAGTGCAGGTGCTCAGGAGCCTATCTCAGGTAATGCCGGGAAGGTGGTGGTGCTGTTCATTCATTCATCGACCCACACCTATCATAAGTCATCCAACCGAGGCTCCAGTCGTGGACAATGTTTGCTTGGGTAGTGTGTGGGCACTGTTTGCTTGAGTAGTGTGTGGGCTGTGCTGAGGAGCCTATCTCAGGTAATTTGTATGTTACAGTCTAGGGGTAGGCCAAATAGGCTAAAGGGATTTGCCCAACAGGAAGTGTGTATCTAGTGTGTGTGTGTGTGTGTATCCGCTTGAGTAGTGTGTGGGCTGTGCTCAGGAGTCTATCGCAGGTCATTTGTTTGTTACAGTCCAGGGGTACGCCAAATAGGCTTCAGGGACTTGCCCAACCGTGAGAGGAAGTGTGTATCTAGTTGTGTGTATCGTGTGTGTATCTGGTGCGTGCGTATGTATGTTACAGTCCAGGGGTAGGCCACATAGGCTGAAGGGACTTGCCCAACCGTGAGAGGAAGTGTGTATCCAGTTGTGTGTGTATGTTACAGTCCAGGGGTAGGCCACATAGGCTGAAGGGACTTGCCCAACCGTGAGAGGAAGTGTGTATCCAGTTGTGTGTGTATGTTACAGTCCAGGGGTAGGCCACATAGGCTGAAGGGACTTGCCCAACCGTGAGAGGAAGTGTGTATCCAGTTGTGTGTGTATGTTACACTCCAGAGGTAGGCCACATAGGCTGAAGGGACTTGCCCGACCGTGAGAGGAAGTGTGTATCCAGTTGTGTGTGTATGTTACAGTCCAGGGGTAGGCCACATAGCGGAAGGGATTTGCCCAACCGTGAGAGGAAGTGTGTATCCAGTTGTGTGTGTATGTTACAGTCCAGGGGTAGGCCACATAGGCTGAAGGGACTTGCCCAACCGTGAGAGGAAGTGTTTATCCAGTTGTGTGTGTATGTTGCAGTCCAGGGGTAGGCCACATAGGCTGAAGGGACTTGCCCAACCGTGAGAGGAAGTGTTTATCTGATCGTGTGTGCATGTATGTAAGTTACAGTCCAGGGGTAGGCCCAATAGGCTAAAAGGACTTGCCCAACCGTGATAGGTAGGGCTAAAAAGAAAAAGCATTGGTGAAGGTAGTGCCATGAAGGTGGTAGTGGTGTTCATGCATTCATTGCCCCACATCATCCACTTGCCACCCCACACCCTGGTTGCAGGATGCGCAGCAAAGGTTATTATGTGACCACGCTTTCTGTGTGTCTATCATTGATTCACACCAAACTATTCATCCACACCAAACCATGCTTCCTGTGTGCCTACCATTATTCGCCCCACACCAGTCACTTGTCACCCCACACCCTGGTTGCAGGATGCGCAGCAAAGGTTATTTTGTGACTTGACCACGCTTCCTGTTTGTCTATCATTCAGCCACACCAAACCATTCATCCACACCAAATCATTCATCCACACCAAACCATTCATCCACACCAAACCATGCTTCCTGTATGTCTACCAGTCATTCACACCCAGCCATTCACTTGTCGCCCAACACCCTGGTCGCAGGATGAGCAGCAGCAACTTGTATGTGACTTGACGACGCTTCCTGAGTGTGAACCATTCATCCACACCAATCCATTCATCCACACTTAACCACGCTTCCTGTGGGCATACTATTCATCGCCCCACACTGTTCACTCTTCCCCACACAATCTGGTTACCTACCCTGAAGGATTCATTGCCTAGATGAGCAGCAAAGGTTATTATGATGATGATTATTTTTTTCTTGGTGCCCTACTGGACTCCATTCCATAAGACACACACACACACACACCATACCATCACACACACACACACAAACACACACACCATACCATCACACACACCATACCATCACACACACACCATACCATCACACACACACACACACATAAACACACACACCATACCATCACACACACACACACACACGAATGTGCACGCGAAATGGCATGACATGACTTTGTGACATGACCACGCTGCCTGTGTTTGACCCCCCCCCCCCCCCCCCCCCCCCCCCCCCCCCCCCTCAACACACACACACACACACCACACACACACACACACACACACACACACACACAACACACACACATACCCCCCAACACACACCACCCTGACCCCCCCCACACACAACACAAACCACCACCACCATGTATTCGTCCCCCACACCCTTGTTTGCATGTTCGGTGCAGAAGGGTGCTGAGTGTGGAGTGGCGGCAGCGAGTCGTTGTGCGAACTATTAACCCCCCCCCCCCCCCCCCCCCCCCCCCCCCTACACCACAACACACCATTAATTCATCCCCACACACCCCGTTTTGCAGGATGCGTGCAGAAGGGATGCTGAGTGTTGGAGTGGCGGCAGCGAGCCGTGTGTGGTGAACTATTGATCCCCCCCCCCCCCCACACACACACACACACACCATTAATTCATCCCCACTCACCCCGGTTTGCAGGATGCGGTGCAGAAGGGGATGCGGAGTGTTGGAGTGGCGGCAGCGAGTCGTGTGTGAAACTATGATCCCCCCCCCCCCCCCCCCCCCCCAACCCCCCCCCCACCCCCCCCCCCCCCACACACACACCATTAATTTGTCCCCCCACACCCCGGTTTGCAGGATGCGGTGCAGAAGGGGATGCTGAGTGTTGGAGTGGCGGCAGCAAGCCGTGTGTGTGAACTATTGATCCCCCCCCCCCCACAAAACACCACACACACACACACACACACCACACACACCATTAATTTGTCCCCACTCACCCCGGTTTGCAGGATGCGGTGCAGAAGGGGATGCTGAGTGTTGTAGTGGCGGCAGCGAGCCGTGTGTGAACTATTGATCCCCCCCCCCCAAACCCAAACCCACCCCCCACACACACACACACACCACACACACACACCATTAATTTGTCCCCCCACACCCCGGTTTGCAGGATGCGGTGCAGAAGGGGATGCTGAGTGTTGGAGTGGCGGCAGTGGGAGGGTCAGCAAGTGTTGGCGTGACTCCTCTAGAGACCCAACGGTTGTTTATTCTCTCTACGGGGGAGTATCCCTCACCCAAGCCAGAGGCCGTGTCACCCGGGGGAAAGGAGGAGGAGGATGTGCCTGAAGGTGGGTGCTTACTTGGGTGGGGATGTGTGGTGGTGGTGTGGTTGGAGGGGAGGGGGGAAGGAATGTGTGGTGGTGGTGTGGGTGAGGTGATGGGTGGTGTGTGGTGTGGGTGGGGGGATGTGTGGTGGTGGTGTGGGTGAGGGGGTGGGGTGTGCGTGGCGGGATGGATGGTGTGAGGTGGTGGTTTCACCCTTGGGAAGAAGGAGAAGGAAGTGCCTGGAGGTGGGTGCTTGCTTGGGTGGGGATGTGTAGTGAGGGTGGGGTGGGGGGCTGGATAGTGTGTGGTGGTGGTGTCATCCGCTGGGAAGGAGGAGGAAGTGCCTGGAAGTGGGTACTGGCTTTGGTGGGGGGTGGGGTGGGGTGGGGTGGGGTGTGGGGGGGTATAATGTGTAAACTTGGGAAGTCCTAGCCATAATCCATCACTCACAACCTTCAAAATGTTGTTTGCACCTATTTCATAACCTCCCTGCTATTATTCGCAGGATCCTGGGCATCATTTACAGCCTCCCAACTATGTATGTTGTTACAGTCCAGGGGTGGGCCAAATAGGTGCTAGCCCAACCGTGACATGAGGGTCTTCAAACGAAATAACACTGATGAACTGAACCCCATGCAATCGTTCTACCGACGGGGGCCCTGACTTCGTGCTAAAGTGGAAATTTAATTGTACAATTATAATAAAGAAAACTATTTATTCGCCGTCTCCTACCCTCATTCACAACCTCCCAGCTATTATTCACGCTCTCTTAGGGATCATTCAAAACCTCTTAACTATGAACTCTAAACTAGAAACGATAAAATACAAAATATAAACTAAAAACTAAAAACGATAAACTATAAACTATAGCCGTCTTCTATCCCTCATTCACAGCCTCCCAGATGTGATCCCCGGGCTCACAGGGGCATCATTCAAAACCTCTAAACTAATACTCACACTCATTTAGGTATCATTCACAACCTCCCATCTATAACTCACACTCTCTTAGGCATCATTCAAAACCTCTCAACTATTATTCACCGTCTCATATCCATCATTCACAACCTCCCATCTATTACTAACACTCTCTTAGGCATCATTCACGACCTCCCATCTATTACTCACACTCTCTTAGGCATCATTCAAAACCTCTCAACTAATACTCACACTCATTTAGGCATCACTTAAAACCTCTCATCTATTACTCACACTCTCATAGGCATCATTCAAAATCTCTCAACTATTCCTCACACTCTCATATCCATCATTTACAACCTCCCATCTATTATTGGCACTTTCATATCCCTCATTCACAACCTCCCAACGTATGTGGCAGTCTCCTGTCCCTCATTAGCACGAACTCAGGGCCCCCGTCGGTAAAAAAAATTGTTTGGTATTCAGTTCGTCAGTGCTTTTTCGTTAAGGCCCCTCCTGCCATGGTTGTGCAAGTCCCTGTAGCCTATTCAGTCTACCCCTGGACTATAACATCTAACTCACAACCCAAAGGGCCATGCAGCATCTCCTACCCCTGACTTTCTCCTCCCTGCAGATGAAACTGAGGATGGCGCCCCCCCTGCGGCTCCACCCGCTGCTCCAGGGCGCCCGGAAAATGGGGTCCACGAGTCCACCAAGGATGGGGACCAGGACCACGGGGGCTCTGCCCCTGATGCTCACCCTACGCTCACCACAGGAGCAGGGCCAGGCCCGGGCCCAGAGGAGGGGGATGGGGGTGTTGCGATGTTGGGTGGGAGTGGCGTGGCTGGAACATGTTCCGGCCTGCCGTTTGACTCTGCGGACGCAGCGCAGCACTCGGCCCACGAGGGGGGACGTTGGCTCACCTCTGGTGGGGTTGAGGGCTTTGCGAGCGAGGGTAGGGTCCAGGAGTTCGGTGTTGATGGCAACAGGAGAAGCTATACGTCTGGCAGTGTAGCTGAGCGAACGCCGGCAACTGTGATGGAAGGTTCGCGACTGAGCAAGCGAATGCGTCAGTGATGAGGATGTGGTGGTGGTAGTGGGTATGTGTGCGACTGAGCAAGCGAATGCGTCAGTGATGAAGATTTTTTTGTCTCGATATATTTGATGGTGTCCCGTCTAGATACTATTTACCGTATATTTGGGGGGGGGCTTGTTGGGTAAACCAATGGCCTCTGTGATTGACAATGTGATGCATACAATACAACCAGTGCAGTTAAAAACCTGGGGAATGTTAGGTAACGAGGTTATGAAAGTTAACTTTAACGGTAACACCCAAGGGTGGCGCTAAATGACAGATTTGAAATACCAAGTGTGTTTTCTGAACCAAGATGAAACAATCTGATGCCCCCACACCACACCACACCACACACACCACACACACCACAAAAACAAAACCCCCCACACACACCCCCTCGAACAAAGATGAAACAATGCTGCAGGCCACACCCCCCACACGACACACAACAAAAAAAAAAAAACAAAAAAAAAAGAAAAAAAAAAACAAAACAAATAAACAAAAAAAAAAAACAAACAACACTAAACAAACACCCAAAAAACAAACAAAAGAGAACAAAAAAGACAAAAAAAAAGCACAACAACAAAGAAACCCCACCCCCACCCCCCCCCCACACACACACACCCTCTGAACAAAGATGAAACAATCTGATGCCCCCACCCCCACCCCATCTGAACAAAGATTAAACAATCTGATGCCCTCCCCCCCACCCCCACCCCCACCCCCACCCCCACCCCATATAAACAAGATGAAAACAATCTGGATACACTGAGGTAGCTTCCGCATGACCTTCCACTTCTGAATTGCTCATCAAATATTGTAGAGGAACCATTTCGCTCTCAGATTGGGAAATCAGGTTTTGATACTTTCTTCTCGAATTCAGTTAGGCTTCGTCAGTATATTCAAGAAAGGCATGATGTTCATCTTGAACGGTTCCAGTATCACATAGATGACACATTCTACCATTCCCAGGGACAATGGGTCGCTTCCATCTATCAATTTCCACCTTACGGTACTGGCCTAGTGGGAGGAAGTTCTGAATCTAGTTATATTACAAACCACTTTATGAGGTAGGTCTCGAATGGAATGAGTAGGTCTAGTAGGTCTCGGATGGAATAAAAAGGCATCGCAGGTTTACCACACTCATCCCATGATGAGGAGTTGAAAACATCCAAGTACTGTACGCCTTAATCTTCCTTCCATGTGGGAGCTTCCATCTCTAGGGGCGTATATGATGACTTTAATTGTGCTGCGGTAAAAGAAAATATGGTTGGAGAACCTTCTTCACTTTGATCCAGATAACGGGATTACGTTTTAAAGGTCCCAAACCTTAATTCATCCATTTTAAATGGTGGCCAGATATTCATCCTGGTAATCTTCCAAGGAGTAAAACATCTCTTGGGAATCAGAAAAATCCTTGCTCCGACTGTCTTTGCGGTTCCTAGCCATATTGAGATCAGCAAGGGCAACATCCCTCATCATTCCTTGGTTACCATCACAGTATTTCACGATGGAGTTTGTAACAACTGATTTCAGCCGGTTAGAATGACTTCGGAATCGAGCTGCTTCTTCTAAGGCAATGTGCTGGGGGACAGATCGCTTCACTCCCAGGAGACGCTTCATACATGCAGAGTAGATCCACTAGGAATCTGTTATTGTCCGTTACATCGGGCACTGAGTTGGCATAGTGCGCACCGGATCCTGGTGACTCCAGGACCCGTTTTGCCTGCCGCCAGGCCATAGGCTAGAGTAGAACCACCAGGAATCCGACCCGGACGTATTCAACAAACTTCTATATCAAGTTCCTGACTTGTCTCAGTGTAGAGAATTGAGAAAGTGTGGAGTCGCTGTTCTTGCGTCTGTATTTCCATGGGGAGATAACCATGTTTAATCTCCAATGCCGAAGACGGCGAGCAGCCTTAATTGGTTTGAATTTCAACTGTTACATATTTTTTTCAGCCAACTCTAGGCTGCTCATCGTCCTCCAATTCAAAGCCTTCCAGTGCGATACCCATGGCAACCATGGGGCAAACTAAGCGGATTAGACAATTTAAAGACTTGTCCATGTCTAGACGGCGTGCAGCCTAAAAGTCTGGAGCCATGTAACCAATATCGAGTTCAGGTAGCCATATAGGGTGAAGCAATCAAGGTCTGGATGGCGGTGACAGCCAAGGGAAGGTGTGGCCGTTCACGTGATTGCACTACTCAGCATCCCAGGCATGTCTTGAAACACTCTACAGTTTGGCTCGCGTGTGATTACATTACGTACTCAGGAGTGTGGTGTAGAAGTGTTTATGCTACCTATGTTTACTCCGCCCACAAACTGTGAGCAGCCTGGAGTCTGATAAACCATGTAACCAAACCAAACAAATACATACCCAGGAGTGTCTGTATGCGGAACGGAAACGGAACTAAGCAAAACTCTGGGTTCTAAGTGCGCACACAAGAAGTGGTGGTGGGGACAAATATACCCAGGAGTGTCTGTATGCTCACCATCTCCGAGGTGAGTTAGCATGGGTAGTATAAACACTCTTCAACCACTCCTGAGCACAGAACGCAATCACATGGGTGTATATGGGTTCCTGGTAAAACACACACATTTTACTGCCGAATTGGCGAGCAGCCAAATTGCTGGCTGAAGCTATGTAACCAAGTTTGAGTATGTTACATGGCAGGACGTAGCCAATTAGGCCTGAGGGAATTGTCCAATTTCAGATACTAGACATGATTCTTGACAGGCAGCATGAAAGCTGACACCATGTATTCAAACCAAACCAAACGGGACTAAGCAAAACGAAACCAACTTGTACAAAACTAAACCAGAATCCAGAACCAAACCCCGAAGCAGGTAATGGTAACGCCTGGTAGGGCGTGGTATTAAGGGAGCCCCGTCTTCCGGAGCTAGATAACGGGCTGCAACTTTACTTGGTCAAAGCTACCATGGTGGTTGACAGCGACCGCGAAAACTTCAGCGCAGCCATAGGGACTCGAACCCCGCACCTTCTTGTTTCGACTGGCTCTACCATTGAGCCCGTCGTCAAAACGGGGTGTTCTTAACCAGGAAACTAACCAGGTGCTTCTGCCTCTGGGTTCTACCTTACCCCTAAGTGCGCACACAAGAAGTGGCGAGGGGGACAGGGGGGGCAGAACTAATAGCCCACATCTCATTAACGTACCCCCCCCCCCCCCCCCCCACCCACCCACCCACACCCACACACACATAACATGTCCTTCCCCCAAAGTGCGCACACAAGAAGTGGCGATGGAAACAGGGGGGGCAGTGCTAATAGTGCACCTCTCCTTAGCAGCAGGTAGCTAATCAACCCTTGCCTTGCTTCTGGGTCGTCCCTTCACGCCCCTGCGCACACGGGAGGTGAGGGGGGCAGGGGGGGCATGACTGATAACTGGACTTTCCTTTGCAGCAGTTTCCAAGGCTGCTTGCAACATGCGCTGAATCTCAGAGTGGCGTGCTTTCCTCGCAATGAGAAGGGCATCTGCCTATCCACGGCTTGCCTGAACAGCATCATGTGGGGCTGCTAGCAGCATACGTACTATGTCCATGTAGCCTCCGCGTGCTGCCTGCACAAGAGCTTCACTGATCCAACTGTCAGCCTGCGCAGCAACCTGTGGGGCCTCTAGCAACCAATGCATGATCTTTGTGTGGCCTCCAAGCGCTGCCTCTACAATAGCGGCGCTACTGTAAGCACCACCTCGTGCAACATGCTGTGGAGCATCTAGCAGCATACACACTATCTGTGTGTGGCCTCTACGCACAGCCAACACCAGAGCCAGTCCACACTCAAAATCAGCATGTGCAGCGTACTGAGGGGCATCCAGCAACATACGCACTATCTTAGTGTTACCTGTGCTTGATGCCATCTCAAGAGCTTCACTTCTCCAACAATCAGCACGTGCAGTACACTGTGGGGCATCTAGCAGCATACACACTAACTCTAGGTTGCCTCCCTGCGCTGCCAACACAAGAGCAGCACCACCCTTACAATCAGCTTGTGCAGCATGCTTCGGGGTATTCAGTAACATACACACTAACTCTGTGTGACGTTGACGCACAGCCTCTACAAGAGCAGCACCACCCTTACAATCAGCTTGTGCAGCATGCTTTGGGGTATTCAGTAACATACACACTAACTCTGTGTGACGTTGACGCACAGCCTCTACAAGAGCAGCACCACCCTTACAATCAGCTTGTGCAGCATGCTTTGGGGTATTCAGTAACATACACACTAACTCTGTGTGACGTCGACGCACAGCCTCTACAAGAGTAGCACCACCCTTACAATCAGCATGTGCAGCATGCTGTGGGGCATCTAGCAGCAAACGCACTACCTCTATGTTGCCTCCATGCGCTGCCGACACAAGAGCAGCACCACCCTTACAATCAGCACGTGCAGCATGCTTTGGGGCATGTAGCAACAGACGGACTATCTCTGTGTGGTGCCCACGCACTGCCTCCATGAGAGCATCATCATTCTGGTCAGCATGTGCAGCATGTGGGGCATGCAGCAACATTTGCAATATTTCTGTGTGGCCTCGTTCCACTGCTTTCACAAGAGCAATACTGTCCTGACGATCAGCATGCATAGCGTGCTGCGGGGCGCTCAACAACATACGGACTATCTCTGTATAGCCTCTCTTCGCTGCCTCCACAAGAGCCGCCCCTTCGTCACTATCAGCATGTGCAGCATGCTGTGGGGCGCTCAACAACGTACGCACAATCTCTGTGTAGCCTCTCTTTACTGCCTCCACAAGAGTACGACTATCCTGACAATCAGCACGTGCAGCATGCTGCGGGGCTTTCAACAATATTTTCGCTGCATCTTCGTGGCCATTGCGTGCTGCCTCCACAAGAGCCAGTCCTCCCCGGCAATCAGCATGTGCAGCATGCTGCGAGGCATTCAACAACATGCGCATGATCTCTTTGTGGCCATTTTGTGCTGCCTTCACAAGAGCCAGTCCTCCCCGGCAATCAGCATGTGCAGCATGCTGCAAGGCATTCAACAACATATGCACTATATCTGTGTGGCCGTTGCTTGCTGCTGCCTTAAGAGCGGATCCGTCCAGACAATCAGCATGTGCAGGATGCTGTGGGGCGTTCAACAACATGCACACGATCTCTGCACAGCCTGAGTGTGCTGCCACCACAAGAGCCTCTCCGTCCTGACTATCAGCATGTGCAGCATGCTGTCTGGCATGCAGCAATAAGTACACTATATCTGCTCGGCCACGAAGTACTGCCAGTAACAAAGGATGCCTCCCAGCACCACCTAGTTGGTCAGGCATTACTATGGATTGCAACTGAAATACACCCTGGACATTTCTATTTTCTGCTCTGGCAGCATGCTTTGGCGCATAGAGCAGAATTTCCACCACCTCTGAACGGCCATGTAAAACAGCCCAAAACAATGCGAGGTTGGAGTCTTCTACTGACTGTGGCCTTGAAGCCAACTCACAAGCCAGGGAAAAGTGGCCGTGCTGAATCGCAACTTGGAGGACCCTGGACATCTCGCCACTGTGGCAGGCAATTAACATCTCGGCAAGGTTCTGAGTAACGATCGAATGCCAGGCGCGGAGAACGACCGATAAGCTGCTAAGGGGTGCTCCCAGTCGCAAGGCGCGCAGCAAAATATCAGTCACGATCTCTTCAGGTAGAGTTGGATCTCTCTACATTGTGCAGGAATTCCCTCAGTCCGGGAGAACGCAGCTGCTTTCTTGCTTGCGCCTTCCGATCATTAATTCGAGGACGCTAGGAAGACCTACCCGGTTGTTGTGGATCGGGGTTGTCTTTCGTCTGCAATGGCCTGGCTATGACATAGTGATGAAACCATATGTAAGAGACCGCTACGAGCACAGAAATGTACGGGATGGTGGGTTGGTGTAATGCAAACAATCGAGGCAGAATGTTGTGCGGTCCCTGTCGAAATTCTGATGAGGTCGGCGGGTTTAGGAGGGTTCAGGGCCTCCATGCCAGGGCCGTGCTTCATGCTTTACAGAAGGACAGCAGGGGGGGGGGGGGGGGGGGGGGGGGGGGGGGGGGGGGGGGGGGGGCAGGGCTACTGGCTACTGCTGTCAAGCATGCAGTCTGGATTCAAACGAAAGCATGGGACAAAGGGAAGAATGCGCACAGCGGCACAGCGAGGAAGAAGCCGCAGGGAGAGCGGGAACAAAAGAGAATCTTCTTTTTCGTTGGAAGCTAGCCGCGCTTACGTAACAAAGCTCACTTTGATTTCGAAGTTTGAATTCCGAATTTCGAATTTTCAACAGGCTTGCCACACACTGCAGGTCCTTCACCAAACGACCTCTCGAACCTCAAACCTTCTCTGGTATGAGTTTTCTTCCCTGCTTTCGCCGATCTCAGTGTTCGATCTGGCGAGTGACGGCAAGCAGTATTTGACCCCAAAACGCACTATATCGGTCGTCCTGTCGCGAGCTTGCTAACCCGGTTCACTCATTTCTGCTGCACTCGTCAGCCCCAGGATTAGCAGCCCGAACGTTACGTCACCTTTATCACCAGTTGCAACAGCCGCAGCGGTCTCTTCGCCAAATCTGGCATAAGATTCCAATTGTAACGCCAGGCGTTTAATAATCAGGAATGTCCATGCCCAAGCGCGAGGAGGAAGCCGCCTTCTGCGGTGCTCTCAGGGTGGTTCTTGAGAGGGACGCTAATCTCGACGCTGACGCCCATCTCCTGTGCTCCAAGACTCGACAGATCTGCAGGCTTGTGTGCTCGAGTCTGCGCAATAACGTGGAGGCCTACACGCAACGCCTGACGTTACAATTCAAGGTAAGCGACTGGGGCTGCTAGACTGTTACACCTGTGCATCGGGCATGCTGATACTAGACCTTTAGATCCTGATAATAATCACGGGACTGCCTCATTACATGGGTGATGGGTCTAGTGCCCGAAGCTATTATCCTGGATACAAGCAACATGCATCATGCAACACTGCTGTTCATGTGTGGACCCTATTGTGCATGGATCCTATCACCTATTCATATGTCCCACTTGACTCTGTCAAGCCGCCGGCACATTTTGTGTCCAGTTGGGCGCCAGGAAAATATGCATCGTCATCATCATCATTAGGATGGCCTGGTAGCTAAAATGGGCCGCAACTTCTCCTGCTCTGCTTGCACGTCACCGTTTGGACATATGTGGTTGTGATCGTATCTGAGCACTGCTGCTTATCTACTTAGCATCTGTATCTTTACTTCCAAATGTCGTTTGGACGCATGTGCTTGTGATCATATCTGACAACCGCTGCTTCTTAGCTTCTCTACTTAGCATCTGTATATTTCCATCCTCATGTCGTTTGGACACATGTGCTTGTGATCGTATCTGACCACCGCTGCTCCTCTGCTTTTGCTTTAGCCCCCTCTGGACCCCGCAGGGGTCCTTAGGGCTGAAGCCCTAGGTTCCCCTGTGTCTCCCTCTGCCGTCTGTCTATCTGTCTGATGTCCTTCCGTCTGTCCGAGGCGTTTGAATGATTCCGAGCACCTCCGCACCCACAATGTTTGCTCATAGTTGGAGTGCGCATGACTAGAGTTATCAGCATCGCAGCGGTCAAGATCCTTCGCAAAAGTTGTTCAATGTTTGTAGCTCTATTCGGCTACGAGTAGCTATCCTAATTTCTCCACTACTTCCAAACTCCCTGCCGATGACTGCTAAAGCAATTTTCCGTGTCGCTTGCGACACGCTCTTATAACTTGTCCACTAGGCATCTGTATCTTTCCTTCCTCATGTCGTTTGGACATATGTGCTTGTGATCCTATCTGAGCACTACTGCTTCTCTGCTTCTCTAGCAGCATATGTATCTATCCTTCCTCATGTCATTTGGAAATTGGTGCTTGCTTATTATTATTATTATTATTATTATTATTATATATTGTGATCATTTCTGAGCACTGCTGCTTATCTTCTTAGCATCTGTATTTTTCCTTCCTCGTGTCGTTTGGACATATGTGCTTGTGATTAATGTGTCTGAGCACTGCTGCTTCTCTGCTTCTCTACTTAGCATCTGTATCGTTCCTTCCTTCTGTCGTTTGGGCATATTTGCTTGTGATCATATATGAGCACTGCCGATTATCTCCTTAGCATCTGTTTCTTTTCTTCCTATTGTTGTTTGGACATATGTGCTTGTGATCTATTTGAGCACTGCTGCTTCTCTAATTAGCATCTGTATCTTTATCTCCTTCCTCGTGGCGATTAAACAAATGTGCTTGTGATCGTATGTGAGCACTGCTGCTTCTCTGCTTATCTACTTAGCATCTGTATCTTTCCTTTCTCATGGTGTTTGGACTAATGTGCTTGTGACCGTATCTGCGCACTGCTGCTTCTCTGTATATCTACTTCGAATCTGTATCTTTCCTTCCTCATGTCGTTTGGACATATGTGCTTGTGATTAATGTGTCTGAGCACTGCTGCTTCTCTGCTTCTCTACTTAGCATCTGTATCTTTCCTTCCTCGTATCGTTTGGACGTATGTGCTTGTCATTGTATCTGAGCACTGCTGCTTATCTTCTAAGCATCTGCACCTTCACTTGCTCATGTCATTTGGAAATATGTGCTTGTGAATAATGTTTCTAAGCACTGCTGCTTCTCTGCTTATCTACTTTGCATCTGTATCTTTCCTTCCTCATTTCGTTTGGACATATGTGCTTGTGATCATATCTGACAACCGCTGCTTCTCTGCTTCTCTACTTCGCATCTGTGTCTTTCCTTCCTCGTATCGTTTGGACATATGTGCTTGTGATCGTATCTGAGCACTTCTGCTTCATTGCATATCTACTCAGCATCTGTATCTTTCCTTACTTATGTGGTTTGGACATATTTGTTTTTGATCATATCTGAGCTCTGCAGCTTCTCTGCTTCTCTACTTAGCATCTGTGTCTTTTCTTCCTCATGTCGTTTGGACACATGTGCATGTGAGCCTATCTGATCAATGCTGCTTTTCTGCTTCTCTACTTAGCATCTCTATCTTTCCATCCTCATGTCGTTTGGACATATGTGCTTGTGAATAATATTTTTGAGCACTGCTGCTTCTCTGCTTCTCTACTTAGCATCTGTAACTTTCCTTCCTCATTTGGTTTGGACATATGTGCTTGTGATCATATCTGAGCTCTGCAGCTTCTCTGCTTCTCTACTTAGCATCTGTATCTTTCCATCCTCATGTCGTTTGGACACATGTGCATGTGAGCCTATCTGATCACCGCTGCTTCTCTGCTTCTCTATTTAGCATCTGTATCTTTCCTTCCTCATGTCGTTTGGACATATGTGCTTGTGAATAATGTTTCTGAGCACTGCTGCTTCTCTGCTTCTCTACTTAGCATCTGTATCTTTCCTTCCTCATGTCGTTTGGACATATGTGCTTGTGAATAATGTTTCTGAGCACTGCTGCTTCTCTGCTTCTCTACTTAGCATCTGTATCTTTCCTTCCTCGTGTCTTTTGGACATATGTGCTTGTGATCATATCTGAGCTCTGTAGCTTTTCTGCTTCTCTACTTAGCATCTATATCTTTCCTTCCTCATGTCGACTGGAAATATGTGCTTGTGATTAATGTTTCTGAGCACAGCTGCTTCTCTGCTTCTCTACTCTGCATCTGTGTCTTTCCTTCCTCATGTCGTTTGGACATATGTTCTTGTGATCGTATCTGAGCACTGCTGCTCCTGTGCTTTTCTACTTAGCATCTGTATCTTTCCTTCCTCATATAGTTTGGACATATGTGCTTGTGATCCTATCTGAGCATTACTGCTTCTCTGCTTCTCTACATAGCATATGTATCTATCCTTCGTCATGTCATTGGGAAATTTGTGCTTGTTATCATTTCTGAGCACTGCTGCTTATCTTCTTAGCATCTGTATCTATTCTTCCTATTGCCGTTTGGACATATGTGCTTGTGATCATATCTGAGCACTGCTGCTTCTCTGCTTCTCCACCTAGCATCAGTATTTTTACTTCCTCATGTCGTCGTTTGGACATGTGCTTGTGATTAATGTGTCTGAGCATTGCTGCTTCTCTGCTTCTCTACTCAGCATCTGTATATTTCCTTCCTCCTGTCGTTTGGACATATGTTCTTGTGATCATATATGAGCACTGTTGATTATCTTCATAGCATCTGTTTCTTTTCTTCCTATTGTCGTTTGGACATATATGCTTGTGATAGTATCTGTGCACTGCTGCTTCACTGCTTAGCATCTTTTCTTCGTATTGTCGTTTGGACATAAAGGCTTGTGATCGTATCTGTGCACTGCTGCTTATCTACATAGCATCTGTATCTTTCCTTCCTCAAGTCGTTTGGACATATGCGCTTGTGATCTTATCTGACCACCGCTGCTCCTGTGCTTTTCTACTAGGCATCTGTATCTTTCCTTCCTCGTGTCGTTTGGACATATGTGCTTGTGATCATATCTGAGCACTGCTTCTTCTCTGCTTCTCTATTAAGCATCTTTATCTTTCCTTCCTTATGTTGTTTGGACACATGTGCTTGTGATCGTATCTGAGCACTGCTTCTACTCTACTTCTCTATTTAGCATCTGTATCTTTCCTTCCTCATATCGTTTGGACACATGTGCTTGTGAATAATGTTTCTGAGATCTGCTGCTTATCTACTTAGCATCTTTATCTTTCCTTCCTCATGTCATTTGGACACATCACATATATGCTTTAGATCGTATCTGAGCATCGCTGCTTCTCTGCTTATCTACTTAGTATCTGTATCTTTCCTTCCTCTTGTCATTTGGTTAGTTTTTGTTTATCTCAGTAATGATAGCACCTAGTGGGGCGTGGTATTAAATAAGGCAACACTGTCTTACAGCGGTAGAGAATGGGCTGCTTCTTTCCCTTGACAGTGCTACCATAGCGGTTGACAGCGACTGTGAACTCTAATGCGCATCTGTAGAGATTTGAACCCCGCACCTTATGATTCAACGAGCTCTAGTTAATCTCAGCTTTACACATGCGCACCCACACCAACCCAGCATCAGCTTCAACCTTGTTTCTGTCTGCCGTCTGTTTGCTATTTATATATTTTTGTCCTTTTTGTTCCTTTGCCCCCTGTCCCACAGGGCTAGGCTACACTAGAGGTGCCCTCGCCTGTTTCCCCCTTGTAACAACAAACAAATCAACATTGCTTCCCTCCTCCACCACAGGCTGACGTCGACCTATCCAAGCCCTTTCTGAGGTGTCCAAAACTGAAGTGTGTGGTCATCCATGATGCACCAGAGCTCTTCCTGCTTGATTGGCAGTTTGATGGACTGCCAACCTCGGTGGAGTCTCTTGAATTACCGAAAGGATCTTTTGATAATTTGAGATGCCTTACATCCTGCCCTAGTCTGCATACCATCAACCTATCTGGGTGCTGCAAACTGGTGGATGTGTCAGCTTTGAGTTCTTGCTCTCTTCTACAAACTCTAAACCTATCTGGGTGCTACCAACTGGAGGATGTGTCAGCTTTGGGGGCGTGCTCTAGTTTGCAAACTCTCAACCTATCTGAGTGCTTCCGCCTGGTGGATGTGTCAGCTTTGGTTTTTTGCTCCAGTCTGCAAACTATCAACCTTTCTGAGAGCTACTTTGTGGATCTGTCGGCTTTGGGTTCTTGCTCCAGTCTGCATAATGTCGAGCTTGTTGGGTGCAGCAATATAGTGGACATGTCAGCTCTGGGCCGTTGCTCTAGTCTGCACACCATCAACCTGTCCCGAAGCAGCGGACTGGTGGATGTGTCAGCTTTGGGCCGTTGCTGCAGTCTGCACACCATCAGCCTGTCCCATAGCAAAATGGTGGATGTGTCAGCTTTGGGTTCTTGCTCTAGTCTGCATACTATCAACCTGTCTAATATCTGGACTCTGGTGGATTTGTCAGGTTTGGGTTCTTGCCCTAGTCTGCACACTATCAACCTGTCTAATATCGTGAATCTGGTGGATTTGACAGGTTTGGGTTCTTCCCCTAGTCTGCACACCATCAACCTGTCTAACTGCAGAAGACTGGTTAATGTGTCAGCTTTGGGTTCTTGCTCTAGTCTGAGGAATGCCAACTTATTTGACTGCCCCGACCTCGTGGATGTGTCAGCTTTGGGCGGTTGCTCCAACCTGCATACTCTCAACCTCTCCAACTGCTCCTTAGTGGTGGATGTGTCAGCTTTGGCCAAATGCTCCAATCTACGCACGATCGACTTATCTCAGTGCACCTCCCTTTCGGATGTGTCAGCTTTGGGCTCATGCTCCATGCTGCATACTATCAACCTCTCCAACTGCTTAGTGGATGATATCTCAGCTTTGGGCTGTTGCTCCAACCTGCACACTGTCAACCTCTGCCATTTAGTGGAGGATGTGTCAGCTTTGGGTTCTTGCTCCAGTCTGCATACTATCAGTTTATATGGGTGCCGCAAGCTGGTGGATGTGTCGGCACTAGGGTCATGCTCCAGTCTGCATACTGTTGACCTCTCCTGGTGCATCTCACTTGAGGATATTTCAGCTTTGGGCTGTTGCTCTAACTTGCAGAATGTCAACCTATATTTTTGCTGCGAACTGGTGGATCTGTCAGCTTTGGGTTCTTGCTCCAGTCTGCGTACTCTTGACCTTCGTAGTTGCTCCAGTCTGGTTGATGTGTCAGCTTTGAGCTTTTGCTCCAACCTGCATACTCTCATGCTGCCTGGGTTCCAGGAACTGGAGGATGTGTCAGCTCTGGGGTCGTGCTCCATTCTGCATACTCTTGACCTTGGTGGGTGCTGTAGTCTGGTAGATGTGTCACCTCTAGGGTTGTGCTCCAGTCTGCATACTGTTGACTTCTCCCG
This sequence comes from Chlamydomonas sp. ICE-L, assembly GCA_013435795.1. Lineage (NCBI taxonomy): Eukaryota > Viridiplantae > Chlorophyta > Chlorophyceae > Chlamydomonadales > Chlamydomonadaceae > Chlamydomonas > Chlamydomonas sp. ICE-L. The sequence goes on from JACBWV010000311.1 coordinate 517,241, forward strand.
GTGCAGCTCACTTGCGGATGTGTCAGCATTGGGCTCGTGCGCCAATCTGCATACTATCGATCTCTCTTACTGCAGCTCAATGGAGGCTATGTCAGATTTGGGCTCATGCTCCAGTCTGCATGAGGTAATATTAAATGATTGCACCTCCCTTCTGGATGTGTCGACTTTGGGCTCGTGCTCCAAGCTGCACACTGTCAGCCTTTGCATGTGCCGCAAACTGGTCGATGTGTCAGCATTGGGCTCGTGTGCCAATCTGTGTGATATCTGCCTCCGAGGATGCCACTTGCTGGTGGATGTGTCAGCTTTGACAGCGTGCTCCAATCTGCATACCGTTGACCTCTCTTTCTGCGACTCGCTTGTGGCTATGCCAGAATTTGGCTCATGCTGCAATCTGATTTTGGATGAAGCTGAGGATGTGTATGATGTACCGTCCGTGGATGACGATTGGTATGTGTCTGACTTACCGTCCATGGATGGAGATGAGAATGAGTTAGAAGATGAGGATAAGATGAGGATGAGGAAGAAGATGAGGATGAGGAAGAAGATGAGGATAAAGATGAAGATGGAGAAGGGTTTGTTTGGGTGGATGAAGTTGCGGGTGAGGATGCGGATGAGGAGGAAGATGCAGATGAGGATGCGGATAAAGAGGAGGATGCGGATGTGAATGAGGAGTCAATGAAGGACTGAGGATGAGAATTCAATACTTTTTTGGAGATCCCATGTGTCATCCCTACTTGTAGTAACAGTTCGGCGTCAAAACTTGAAACCATGAAACCATATGTAGATGCGTCTAGCACATGTAGTCTGTACATACATACGGAATAGAGGTTTCAAATTCTGAGGGTGTGCATGATCTTAGTGTTTCCGCTGAATTTCGGGCAATTTTGGGCCGAGCCTCCTCTTCAAGGGGGTGTGAGCCCCCAGGGTTACCCATTTGTCCGTTTGTCTGACCGACTGACCGAGAGGAAGCCTGACACGTCAGCGATCGGTCTCGTAACTAACTGGCTTCAGTGGCCACCTGTTGCTCCGTTACGAACAGTCTCCTCCAATTTGTAGTGCCGCTTGCGACGCTGCATAGAACTTGTTAACTTCAAATTGCTAACTCATACATTTGAATCTTGGCAAATAAAGTGTAGCACCTTTAAGCTCACACCAGCTTTCTTTCTTCCATAGTTTTCCCCCGAAATAACGTTATAATTTCACGAATAACTATGTGAAATTAAAATGTTACTTATATTCCCGGCCGAAACGATCGTGAATCAATTAGCAACAGCAATACAAGGGCATAGGCTGAATGTAGGGCTTACAAACGAGCCAAGGTGCCTGTGGATTCAATAAGCAGCTACAAGGAATTTTGACGAATGGATGGAGTGTACCACCTTCAAGTTCACACCGTAAGATTCTCTCACGATTTAGTGTCCCGGCCAGGGTACTTGAGGAGGACCACCAACTCTGCTGCTTGGTTTTATTAGTATAGAATGTGGCCTGCGACGCAACGGACCCTTCCTTCTGGTCAGCGGACCGTCCCCAAGTTGTGTCTGCAATGGAGGACGCAACTTTCTGAAAGACCCTGGTCCCGGCAAACAAATTACCGGTGAACCTGGTTGAACCATAGAAATAACTAGGGCTGCCAAGCTCCCTATCGTACAATATATATAATAATGTATATTGTACGCTATATGACTGGAATCGTACAATATTCCCGTGTGTATCGTATGATGTATCGTGCTAAGTGGTGAACTGTTATCTTACTGGAATCAAACTGAAAAAAACGTCTGCAGATATGCGTCATGTCTTTCTTGAGTCGCATGTTCGATACCCCTAGACAGGCACAGCTTTCTGCTTGCACCTTTTTGCTCTTACAATTCAGAGGTCGGCGGTTCGATTATCGTCAGGACTACCTCAGCCTGGGATTCCCTTGCACAGGGTCTTGGCTTCTGGGCCTGGGAATTAAGTATACTGTACGATATGTTCTATGATAACGGAGCACGATATTATCGTACATTATTATTATCTTCTTCAGGATTGTTTATTTGACTTGATTTTTTCTGAATGGACATGTGAAGGATTTTTTCTGTATGGACCATAAATATCTCCTTGGTCTCATACTGATTTCCAAAAAATATAGTACAATATTGAAACCCCTAGAAATAAAGTTACCAAAAAGGATCGCCATTTTGAAGCTTTCCTACTGCTTCTCAATCAATATTAAATCAAATGACGATCCTTTGTGGTAACGTTATTTCTAGGGGAGTCAATATCGTGCTTTATTTTTTGAAAATAAGTGTGAGATCAAGGAGATATTACAGGTCCACGGTGACTATAGCTAGCTCCGGCTTACACTATGGTGTCCTTAACTTCCCGTCCTGTGAGTAACGGTATTACACGGATGTAACAATTTCAATTTCAATTACAGGTCCATACAGAAAAAATCCTTTACAGGTCCATATAGAAAAATGCAATCATCATCATCATCATTATATTGTTACCTATTTGCCGCTGTAACAAGAAGGGCTACATTATTCCAGGTGTGGCCATTTCCTGGACTGAATAGAAGATGTATAATTGGCGCAACAGGCGCACTCATAAGGAAGCAGGATGTGTACTGCAATGTACTGCAGTCACGTGCAGACCACAGCTAGCCTATGATCTGGCGGCAGGCAACACGGGTCCTGGAGGGAACAGGAACCGGTGTGCATTATGCCAACTCAGTTACCGACGTATACCCGAATGAAAAACATCTCCAGATTTTTTGAAGAGGGATTAGCCCCATTAATATGTCCGTTCGTCCGTTCGTTCGTCCGTGTGTCACCAACCACATTTTCAGGTTTTATGAAAAACATCAAAAGTTGAACATTCTATATTTTTGATGAATTCTAAGACTTTTTGTACCGGACAAATTCTCACCAGAGCACATATGAGCATCGCAATTCACGAAAAGGAGCTCAGGTTGGGCCAAATAGATACAATTAACGGTTAACAATTTGATTTCAGGGTGTTTTGAGCTTACATTTCAAATTTGAACCACTTAAACATGTGCGTTTCCATAGGTTTGGGAGCAGAATTGTCGTCAAAAATTCGAGGCGAAACATGTAGGCATCACAATGGACGAAACATTCCCCTAGGGCACTAGTGCTATAATTAGCCCACGGACCCCACCTCAGGGCCGTGCGAGGGGCTTGGGCGGGATGACTTTTGACCCCCTCTATCTGCGCTTTAAGCGCAGTTTTTTGCAACCCCTTGTGGGCGCTGCAAGCAATTTTTGCGCGTTTTGCAATAGAAAACGCAGTTTTTTTGTTTTCAAGTGCGCTAAAGCGCTGGCCAATTCGGCAATTTGAAGTACCCTGGCGTGCCAGCGCGCAAAAGCGCGCGCTTGGAAGTACCCTGACCTGGACTACCTGCAGGTTGCGCAGTAGCAAGTGTAACCTTAGGAGTTGCTGTACCTGCCTCTATAGAACTTCGGAAAGTAAGTGAGCTATTAGCTGCATTAGCCTTACAGGCCACTAAGTTTAATAATAATGGCATTGCACAAACGTTACAAAGTCAAGCAGAATGCAGTATGCAATAACTAATGTGTACCGTAGGCGCCTGTATTGTTGGCGCTTTTAATTGCTGGCGGCCACAAAAAAAATTGCACCAAATGACTCTGTGCCAGAACTTTGGCGGTTATTTACAATTTGGGAGAAACATAAATTGGCCCAAGTGCCATGCACTGGCGGTTCCATTTTAAAACACATTCTTGGCCATGGCTGCTCCATTTTAAAACACATTCGATGCCCCATAAGTAATTTTTGTTATTATTACAGTCCAAGGGTAGGCCAAACAGGCTAAAGGGACCTCCCCAACCAAAAAGGAGGGGCTAAAAAAGGAATCTCTAGGCTGGTAGTACCGGTAGGCTATGCCCCCTCATCATGTACGCATGGGACGCACTGTGACACATTAAAATAAAACACATTCTTGGCCATGCCTGCTCCATTTTAAAACACATTCTATGCCCCATAAGCAGTTGTTGTTATTATTACAGTCCAAGGGTAGGCCGAATAGGCTAAAGGGACTCCCCAACCAAGATAGGAGGGGCCAAAAAAGGAATCTTTAGGCTGGTAGTACCGGTGGATAATCCATCAATTATGACAATATGCAGAAGCGAACTAGCAAGACCACATACCGGTGTTTGACCCTCTCTGAGGCTGTATGTTTGAGTGTGTACTGCACTGTAGTCCAGCTGCTCGCGCCTGGACGTTGGCGGTTGATCCGGTTTGTGCTCGAACCGGTTTTGGCCTACACGCCTACCTTGCAGGAACATGGCGGTACCCCAACCGCCAAATTTACCGCCAACATTACAGGCGCCTACGGTAACCAGGAGGAGCCCAGGCCTCAATTTTTTCAGTCATGCCGATCGATTTTTTCTGAGAACAGGGCTGTAATCGCATTTATCATGGCGATATTTTAAGTTACTTTTCTGGTCTTTCTGAGCACCTCATTTAGGGGGGGGGGGGGGGGGGTCAGCCCTCATTTTGTTTTTTGCTAACTTTTTACTCAGACCTCCAAATGACATTTTGAGACCACCCATAAGTAAGCCTTGGTAAGGGTAGTCTATTGGCACCACTTTGGACCTAGTGCAATAAGTATTTACCCCCCCCCCCCCCCCCATGTTAATGTAAGATTGTTACAACGGCATAGGCTCGATAGAGGAGAAGATGCTATTAAGCGCAACAGGCGCAATCATATAGAATAGAGATGCGTACTGCAGGGTACTGCAGTCACGTGCAGGCCACAGCTAGCCTGTGGCCTGGCGGCAGGCAACGCGGTACCAGGAGGGAAAGGTACCGGTGTGCATTATGCCGACTCAGAGACTGATACATATATAAATCAGTCAATAACATCCCCCCCAATTCAAGGTATTCTTGAGCTCAAGAATTCCTGGAATTAACTGAGGGGCATAAGAAAATTAAAATATAAAAGCTAGGGAGACTTTGGGAATTTCTAGTAGCTGAAAGGGAGAAATCACTTTAGCAGGGGTCTTCAAAGAAATGTCAGTCTTCTGGGGTAGCTGGATAGGGTAGGAAAACTGCAGGTAGGCTGCAGGCTAAGTAGCAGAGAGGCTGCTGAGAAGGTGCTAGGAAACTGCAGGTAGGCTGCAGGCTAGAGCAGATAGGCTGCTATGGGGCTGGACTAAATACTGCAAAGGGCTGCAGATAGGCTGCAGGCTAGGTAGCAGGGAGGCTGCTGGGAAGCTTTGTTAAGGAAAGTTCAGGCTTGGTTAAGGCTTGTGAAGATATCCTTGGTTACGAGAGTTGCATGATTCGAGACTAGAGGATTTGTCTTTAGACAGGATGTCTGGACTAGTCCCCCCATAATTTGGGTGAGCTACATTAGGTTGATCCTAAATTAAAGCACAGACATCATGAAGAGACTAGAATAATCCTAAATTTAGATGGGGGGTGCGACCTGTGGAAGTACATGTAGCAGTACAGTTGGCAGGTAATCTAATAAATTCTAGATTGTTCAAGTCTAATTCAACAGATGAAGAGCAATGTTTGTAACTGAATTAAGTGCCTGGCTTGATGGGGAAGCCATCAAGGTCAAGCTGCTGGCAGATCTGGGCAAAGAACTGGTCAAATGACTTGGGGGCCAGGCTGGGGGGGGTAAGGATGTTGATAAAGGTGAAGTCCATGGGGCTCCACTTCATGCTAAGGTGGTTGACACACAGCACTTTTCCTCCAGGATGGGCACAGCTCTTGGGGTCCATGATCATCTTTGGTCTGAATGAGAGTGTGTGAGCATGTGCATTGGTCATGGCAGCTTGAAGGCAAATGGCCCACTGTAGAGTGGGTCTGGCTGTGGTGGAAACAGTGGGGTAGGCTTGCACCATTTGCTGGAGTCTGCTATTGTGCTTGATGATGGGGATATAGGCATCAGATGGCACCTTGTGCATTGAACTGTGGGGGAACTGTTCCTTTTCACAAGTCAGCTGGGTAGGGAACCTGCTGGTGAAGGCTTTGATGAGTTGGGGCAGTGGAGGCCTTGGCTTGATGTTGAAAGCTGGTGAAGCAGGCCTGCTGTTCAGGTGGAGTAAGGTGCATCCAAATCTTGTGAGGCTAAGCCTGGAGTTGTTGGAGAAGTGGATGTGGTTGACATTCTGGTTGACTGGTAGTCCAATGTCTGGTGACCTGTTATTCAGTATCCACTGGTCCCAGGTAGTTGCTGTGTCCAGATCAGATGGCTTGAGTGGTCCGTCCCCATCTATGGGGCCATCATATTATACATAGTTGGTCCTGATCTGATCACTGAGGAGTTCCATCTCTGCTCTGGCTTGTTGTAGGGTTAGGTTGTCCAGCTGTTGTGGAAGAGATGGAGTGGTGTCTGGAGGGTCATCTACTCCTAGTCCAGGGTCATCCTGCTGTTTGTGAACCTCCTGATGGATGAGCTCTGGCATGTCATCACTGTCAGTACCACTAACAGATTCTTCAAAGTTGCCTGCAGTGGGAGGGGAATGGTACTGGCAGAAAGGAGGGGGATGGTCCTGGAGGTCTTGGTCTGCCTCCACATGAGTGGGTGGGTACTGCCCTGTCTCAAAGTCAGTGTGGGGTGCAGATGTTGCAGAGGTAGAGGGGGGATCCTGGAGGTCTTGGCCTGCCTCCACATGAGTGGGTGGGTACTGCCCTATCTCAGAGGCAGTGTGGGGTGCAGATGGAGCAGAAGTAGAGGGGGGATCCTGGCAGTCTTGATCAGCTCTGCTGGGGGAGGTCTCATGAGTGGGTGGGTACTGCCCTGTCTCAGAGCCAGTGTGAGTTGATGGGGTCTTGGTAACCATCATGATGTAGGCAATGGGAGGACCCACAGGTAGGGATAGAGGGATTACTGGTATTGACTGGGGAATTTTGGGTGAGGTAGAGTCCATGCCTTTTGGGGCATGAGAGGAGCAGTTTGGTACCAGATGGTCTTGGGACGGAGAGGATGGCTTGGGTCTTGGACAGATGGACTTGGAGGTCTGGACACAGGCTGGTGGCTGCATTAATGCTAATGATGTTGGGCATGTTGCAGTCAGCAAGGAGTACATTGTTCAGGATGATCAGAGTCCTACCATGGCCCTGGATCTTGGCCTTCCCTATCTGCTTGCAGAAGATAGGTGGAGAGTCTTGATCTGCCAGCTGCAGCCTAATAGGCTGTGGAAGGTCCTGAATGTCATGCATATAGGAGATGTTATTACTGGTTGCATGAAAGTGTGCTGCAGTATCTATGATCCATTCTGTCTGCAGTGCTGCCTGGAAAACTTCTCCATGATCTTCTATAGTGCATTCATCATTGTCAGCATGAATTGCGGTGCTCTCAAGCGTTTTATGACTTGGTGACTACTTATGTACTCCCTTAGAACTATCGGCCCTGATAGCTTCCCATAGTGATAGCTTCCCGTAGAACTGAGTCATCCTTTAGTGACTCAGTGTCAGCTTCCTATTGACTGCCTGTCTCTCTGTGTCTTATCGGTCTCTCCCTGACATGTCCTGTGTTAAACGGTGTCAGGGTGACAAGATCCGGGCTTAGGGTCTATTCAGGTTACAGGCATCCACTTCGCCCACCGCTGGTGTCCTTTAGTGTACGTCCTTGCTTGTAACGTTATTCTCGTCTCTGTGTATAGATTGGCGCGTCTGTCTCCGCTGCATACATCTCTGTCCACTCTTAGAAGTGCTTAATAGCTGATAGGTTCTGGGCTTCATCTCGATCTACCACTGCTTTATAATGCAACTTCCGCGTGGGCCTCCTGCCGGCTTCGAAAAGCTAACCCCACAGAATGGTTTGTCTTGGTCGCGCGGTATGGAGAGCGTCATTGTATCCAATGGCTGCGACCGCATTCTTCCGTTCAAGACTCGTGTTCCCACTGATTGGCTTGATGATTGCGCGCCAGCGGCCTCTGCTGCCTTAGATGAGTCTCCTTCCGCCATCATGGAAGACATCCCCCCCTACCAAACCTCCATTTCTCTCCCTCCTTCTCCTCTTGTCCAACGCCTCCTTCCTGAGGTAGAGGATATTCTGATGCGTCTATGCTGCGTCTCGACTCAGATCATCAAATACAAGTCTTCTCCTCCGCCTCCTGATGCCCGTTTTGAGTATGACAATGCTGATCTGGCTCGCCATAAGCATGAAGATGGCTACTACACTGAGGATGACGATGACGACGAAGAGGAAGACCTACAGAGTGCGCGGAGTGGTGACTTCGGTGGAGTCACACCTTCCACTGCCACTCGTGTTTTTGAGTCTCCGGTGTTTGAGCACCAGTCGGCTCCTCCTCCTCCTCCTCCTCCTCCTGTCTACAAGCCTCCGACTGCTCCTCCGCATCCACCTGCGGTACCTGAGTTGGCTATGCCGACTTTGCTGAGAAGCTCGTCACTTGGTCCTTTGATTCCTCCCCTCCCCTTTGTTCGCAACCCTTCTGAGCGAGCTCTGGCTGGCTACCACATGCGGTCTCGTGAGACTGCTGCTGCTGCCTCGAGTGTCCACAGCGATGCTGCTGGCCCCTCCCTGAATCCACCTCCACCTCCACCGGTGGAGCAGCCTCCTGCCCCTTCTCCTTTTCCTCCCCCCCTGCCCTACTACCCGAATCGCTCGCTGGGATGCTTATCCTGGGAGCACCTGCTTGATGGCTCCACACCTTCGCGCATGGATGTGCGGAGTTGCCGCCAAATTCACAAGGCGCAGAAAGCTGGTGACTCCTTGGACCGCACTTTGTACGGTAGGATGGATCAGGCTGCCACTCGGGCTAATCTAGATACGAAGGGGCGGGCTAGGCGAGTGATGGTGTTCTCTGAGTCGGGTCATGCATGCCGTGCTTATCTGGGGCCTGTGCAGGCAGGGATTGACTACCCCCCTCCTGGTGGTGCTACCTTTGGTGGATTGGGAGTTCGAAATGCAAATCTACGCAAGTACCAGTTTGCCAAAGTTCCTCTCAGCTTTGTACCTCCTAGGCCAGATTTTGAGCTACTCGTAAATGTTGCGAGTTCTTTGGATGAGATTGAGAACCTTGATGACCAGCGTGCATATGATGCTGGCATCGCTGCCGAGTACTTTCTGTCGGTTCGCGCTATGTATGATGCCACGCCGTTTTCGCCTGTTGCCTCACCACCTGCCTCTCCTAGTCAGACTCGTGTAGATCCTGCACTGTTAGGATTTAGTACCCTGCCCCTTGCACGCCAGGAGTTCATGTGTCTCACCATGATGCTCGCGCACATGACGGAACCGATGGTACAGGTGTATCAGGATTTTGCTACACCTCGCGATATCTTACTGCATATCAAGAGGCAGCATTCTGATGCCCTTGCTGCTCGGGTTCCCCTCATGCTTGTTGAGCTTCGTAGTGTGACCATGAACAACTCTGAACCCGTGGATGTGTTCTTTCGCAGGGTGCGGCAGTTGTGCACTGATCTTCGCAGTGCGGGATACCCGCAGCCGCAGCGTCACGCGATGCACACTATAATCAATGGCATCACTCACCCTCGATTCGATTCGCTGCGCCTCCAGTTTGGCTTTGAGTTGTACCAGAACAAGACCGTAGACTACTGGTCTTGTCTTGATGCTTATAGATCGTTAGATTTCTTAAATGTGTCTCTCCCCAGGTCTGATCCAAGGCATCCTGGCTGGTCCCGCGACCCTCCCCAGATCCCTGCTAATGCTGCTTTCCAGCGGGGCAAGGGATCTGGTTCTCAGAGTTCCGGGGGCACCAAGAGGCGCTTGGATTGCACTTGGGGACCCTGTCGTTCGAAAACGAGCCACTCGGAAGACCGCTGCTTTACAAAGTATCCGGAACTCAGAAAGGCCAAGGGACGTGCACCTGGTTCTGAACCGGTGCCCGTAGCTTTGGCCCTTCCAGGGTCGCTTACACGTAAGCAGCTGTCGTCCTTGCAGGCTCAGATCGATGGGTACGCCATTTCAAAGAACTAGGAGGTAAGCTCTGTCCTATTTTCTTGCACGACTAAGTTCTCAAACATTTGCAGCCCAAGTCTTTCTGAAGGTATCTGGCATGTGGACTCGGGAGCTGGGATGTCAATCACAGGTGATAGGTCGTTGTTCACTGTGTTTGAATCCTCTGCTGTTGGGCCTGCAGTTCGATTTGCTGATGGGGTGATTCAACGGTCAGAGGGTATGGGGTCCATTGTGTTATGTAGTGATTGGTTACCAACATCAATCACCTTAACCAATGTTCTATACATACCCCACTGTCCAGTAAATCTCCTGTCCGTAAATGCTGTAGCTCATTCCCTCCACTGCAAGATTGCTTTTGATAGTATTAGTTGTACTGCCACTCAGGGCTCTTCTGTGCTCTGGTCCTTTCCTGCTTCCAGTGATGGTGTGTATAAGTTTGCATGTAGGCCTTGTCACACCTCCAGTCGTTGTTTGAGGGTTGCTGAATATTATCCAGCTTTTGCACTTGATGTTGATGAGGACGGTGGAGTTATTATCCCTACCACTCCTGCATGGTTGTGGCATAGGCGACTGGGTCATCCCGGTTATGATGCCTTGCACAACCTTGTCAAGCGTGGTATGGTTAAGAACTTACCCCTCAGCCTTCATCAAGTACAAAAGATGGGTAAGATCCCATGTGATGCTTGTCAAAAGGCTAAGGGAAAGCGTCTCCCTTTTCCTAAAGAAAGCATGACTGAGGTCCTTGCACCCCTCCAACGCCTTCACTTGGATATCATGGGACCGGTTCATATTAGGGGTCTTCGTGGGGAGTTTTATATCTTGTGCCTTGTAGACCAATTCTCTGGCTGTGCTGAGGTATTGTGCTTGAGGACCAAGGATGAAGCTCCCTTAGCAGTCCAGACTATCATCCTCAGATGGTCAAATCAGCTGCAGGGGTTTGCCTTCAAGTGTCTGAGATCTGACAGGGCTAAAGAGTTTATAGTTAAATGGTTCGAGGATTGGTTAGAATCGGTTGGGGCAGTACATGAGTTGTCTTTGGCATACACTGCACAGCAGAATGCAACTGTGGAAAGGTATAATGGGGTCCTTCAGAATATAGCTAGGAGTATCCACTTGGAGTCTAAGCTTACTAAGTCCTTTTGGCCCTATGCCTTCCTGGCTGCTTGTTACCTTAGAAACCGTCTGCCTAACCAGGGACGCAAGACACCCTTTGAGTTGTTTTATGGGGTGAAACCTGATGTGTCGTTATTACGTGTGTTTGGATGCCCCTGCTATGTTACTCTAGTCAATGGGAAGAAACGTAATAAGCTAGACGAAAGGGCGTTATCTGGTAGACTGGTTGGGTATTCTCTGGTGAGTAAGGGTTATTTTGTTTGGGTTCCTAAGTTGCGCCAGGTAGTAGAGAGTCGTGATGTACTCTTCTATGAGCAGTTTGATCATAACTGCATTCCTGGGCTAACTCCCTATGATGGGTCGCCATATGTCTCTAGCATCCCTGCCGCCATCAACGGACACATGCCTGTGGTTGCGGTTGATTCCCTAGACCCTTTGTCTTCCCCAATTGTTGACCACTGTCCTGGCCATAGGATGACTCTGCGACCTAGGTCGGGGGCCAGTGGTACTGTTTTGCGTGAGAACACACTGGGCGGGCGAGTTTCTGCGGCTCCTACGGACAAAATCTTAGCCGAATCTCAGGGGGTCGCCAGGCCCTCCTCTGCGTCACATTCCGTCGGTGAAGTCGTTGGATTTACACCAACTCAGACCATAGTGGACCCTTTGTTAGATCCATTGCCTACTAGTCATCATACTCCCATCATCACTGATAGCTCGATGGAGTTGGTGAACGCTTCACCTCCTGCCATCTCTGATAGATTACTCAGGAGTCCGGGTGATGATGTAGCCGTTGCAGATGATGCAAGTGATGATCTTGAACCGTGGTCAGGCTCCGATACTGCGTATGGCTGGGGTGTTCCGGTCGACCCAGGCTTCGTTGATTTAGAGGCAAAGAAGGCCGGCCCTGTTCAACCAGGCAGTAGTTCTGCACTGGGGGCTTTACTAATGGTTACTGCTGATACTGCTGATACCCCCGCTGCCCATGTACAAGTAAACTGCTTGTACGTGGGAGCATCTGTTGCATCCACCACTGAACTGACCTACAAAGCTGCCATGTTGCATACCAACCCTGACAGGGATCAATGGCTTCTTGCCATGAAGGATGAGATGGCTTCCCTTCATGCCCATGGTACATGGGTTCTCACTCCACAGCCTCGTAAGCAGAAGATCCTGTCTGGCAGGTGGTTATTTGTGAAGAAGATTGGTGTTGATGGTACTATACGCTTCAAGGCACGTTTTGTGGTCCGTGGTTTTCTGCAGCGTCCTGGGCTGGATTTTCATGATGTATATGCCCCTGTCTCCTCCAAAGCAGGTCTTAGGGTGCTCCTGGCTGCCATCACTCATAGGAAGAAGTTTGTTCGGCAGCTAGACATCAAGACTGCATTCCTAAATGCCAAGCTGGAGCCTGGTCTGGACCTGTACTGCCACCAGCCTGAGGGCTTTAGGCACCTTGGTCCTAACGGTGTTCCACTTGTCTGCAAACTGATCAAGTCCCTTTATGGATTGAAGCAAGCACCCAGAGCTTGGAGTAGGGATGTCAAGCGGGTTCTGGTTGCTCATGGCTTTACTATGTGCAAGGCAGAACCTGCTCTGTACTTTAGGAAGGATTCTGATGGTGAATGGAGCTATGTCCTGACCTATGTTGATGACTTTATCTGTGCTTTTAGTGAGCTGGATAGGTATATGTTGCTGATCCAGGCAATGGAAGCAGCTGGCTGGGAGGTCAAAGAGATGGGTGTTCCAATTCAGTTCCTCTCTTTGGACATGGATGTTACCCTTGACTCTGAAGGCAGGTGTGTTCAGATCAATCTCTCTCAGCACACCTACATTGTTGATCTGGTGGAGCAGTTTGGTCTTACTGCTGCTGCCCCACCCAAGTTTGCTGCTCCCATGGCCAAATCCACTGTTTCTGACGCCCCTGGAGAGCCCCTGCCGTCTAATAGCCAGTACCTCTCTCTTGTAGGTGCTTTGCTATACCTGGCCACTTGCACCAGGCCTGATATTTCCTTTGCTGTTAGCTATTTATCCAGGTTCTCTGCTCACCCTACAGTCCCTCTCTGGGGGGCTGCCAAACGGTTACTCTTGTATTTGAGAACACATTCTCACCTGGGTCTCACTTACACCCACAGCCCTGATTTCACTTTTATTGTCTTTAGTGACTCATCTTATGCTGATGATGGGTCTGACAGGAGATCTCAGACTGGCTTTGCAGTTCTAGCTGGTGGGTGCATTGTTAACTGGATGAGCAAGCGACAGCCTACTGTTGCTATTAGCTCTAGTGAGGCTGAGTATCAGGCCCTGTCCCAGGCTGCCAGGGAGGTCCAATGGTTGAAGAAATTGAGGGTGGATCTGGGTCTGCCTTGTGCTTTGGTTACAATTCAGGGTGACAACTTAGGTTCCCTGAGTTGGGCCACTGACTGGCAGCTTCTGCCTCGCAGCAAGCACATTGATGTTATTCATCACTACATCAAGGAGCTGGTGGAGGATGGCCAACTGGCTGTTGCCTATGTTAACACTGTGGATAACTGTGCTGACCCCTTCACCAAGCCCCTTGATCCTGCTGTGTTCTGGCGGTTTGTCCGTATGCTTGGAATGACCGCTACTTCTTAGGGTCATTTTTTAGTTTTTTGGTTACATACGTTTCTTGTTTTTTGGTTATCATTGTATGGCATTAGGTTCCTATTCCCGGATCGGGTTTTCTATACCGTTGTTACCCGTCATTGATATTCGGTTATCCTCTTTTCTCCCATGGCACTCTTTGGTATTTTGCCTTGGTCCATTCCTTCATTTACACCCTTTGGGTTACATTTGAAGTTCTCTCGTTTTTTCGGAGTTCTTTAATTTTTTTTTTTTAATCTGTTACATATAGTTCTATGTCCCCAGTGCCATAGGTGGAGTAGTAGTATTGTATGTCACCTGTGTCATAGGTGGAGTGTCAGCATGAATTGCGGTGCTCTCAAGCGTTTTATGACTTGGTGACTACTTATGTACTCCCTTAGAACTATCGGCCCTGATAGCTTCCCATAGTGATAGCTTCCCGTAGAACTGAGTCATCCTTTAGTGACTCAGTGTCAGCTTCCTATTGACTGCCTGTCTCTCTGTGTCTTATCGGTCTCTCCCTGACATGTCCTGTGTTAAACGGTGTCAGGGTGACAAGATCCGGGCTTAGGGTCTATTCAGGTTACAGGCATCCACTTCGCCCACCGCTGGTGTCCTTTAGTGTACGTCCTTGCTTGTAACGTTATTCTCGTCTCTGTGTATAGATTGGCGCGTCTGTCTCCGCTGCATACATCTCTGTCCACTCTTAGAAGTGCTTAATAGCTGATAATCATCAGCACTTATTTGTCCAAAGAATGCTGTATCAGCCAGGGGGTCAGGTGGCAAGGAAAATGAAACAGACTTGCCTCTGGTTGGTGTAGCAAATCTCATGGGCTGGAGGTTGTCTTCATCCAGTGCCAGGGACAGGAAGTTGTGTTCTTCACACTCACTGTCAGAGTTGGAGGTGGAGGTGGACTGATCACCATCAGCAACGTGGGCATGGCGTCCCCTGCTTTGGTATCTCCTGGGGCGTTGCCTCCTGTCACTGGTCTTCTTGGGAGTCTTCTTGTCGTCCTTGTCATCTCCTGATCTCTGCTTGGGAGGTGACTTAGATCCGTGGTCAGCTTCATCTGAGTCAGCTGGCTTGAAGGCCAGGTCAGTGTCCTCACTGGTGCAGTCTCTGGAGCTATGGCCTATTCCTCCACAGTTCCAGCAGATCATCTTCTTGTAGGAGATACTCCTGTCTCTGAATGGGAGGTGCCTGCTGTTGAATGGTCTCCTGGCTCTGTATGCTGCAGCAGCCATTTCAGCCTCTTCAGGTGATGGTGCAGGGTCAACTTGCTTCACTAAACACCAGTTGAAGATGGCACTTTGGAGTGCAGCAAAAGTGGTGATTGCTGTGGGGTTGAATTGATTGATATACCCATCATACTCAGGACGGGAGTTCAGTCCCTTGACAATAAGGTTGAGAAAGGTGCTGGTAGAAACGATGTGGGTACCTTGAATCTTGGGAATCTGGGATGGGAATACATATCTGCTGCCCTAGAGAGGTATGTCTGCAGGGATTCAGTGGAAGTCATACGTATTCCAAGTAGGGCAGTCAAGTTGGTGTGCTCTAGCCTGCTGCCTTTCTCAGAGTATAGGGAGTCCAGAAACCTGAAGGCTCTAGTGACCATATCTGTGTTAGCATGAATGGCCGCCTGGATGGCGTCTGACACATGATCTATGATCATCTTGAAGGCCTTGTTGTTCTTCCAGGTGGAAATCCTGGTGGGGACGCCACGAGCCGGAACAGCTGGATCAGCACCCGCAACAACAGGGTAAGTAATGTCATCAGCAGGGTAACCAACAGAGTCAATAGGCTCGCCAGGGACCACCGCCTGTTTGCAGTCGAAAGCGATGGCAATGGTGTCCCTATCGGACTTGAGGGCGAGGAGTATATGCTGCCTGGCGCAGCGCCAGGTGTAGAGGTTGTTACCAGTGAATATACGGGGAGGTTGCATGGTGAGGTCTTCTGTGTAGGAGTCTTGGCGTTGTAGGTCGGAGTGTTGGGATAGGGGGAGTTACGAGGGCGGGGCAGGGGAAGGGGGGATGGAGTGTGTGTGGGAATCGGCGATCCAAAGGGATCCAGCGGATTACCAGGGGTTGAACTTTGCCAAGCGGCAATGTTCGACGACAGGAGCTTCTCTTAAGCTGGGGTCGTAGACAAATTGATCGTCTGAGATCAATACAGCACTGTGTGGGTCTCGGTGAGGGCGTCGTCCTATACTCACTTCATAGATTTCGGTGACTTGTGGTCGCTCTTGCTTGCTCCAGTCGTAGGACGCAGTGGCAGATCCAAGGATTCTTGGTAGGAAGCGGCAGGCGGAGCAGCGGGAAGTAGGATCCGCACAGGGAGTCCAGGTGCTTAGTTAAAACTCGGGCCTTCGACTAGTCAGAGGGGAACTGATTCCGAACGCGGAAATCAGCGGCTGTTCTTCGTTAGCGTCTAAAGATGGCGCACATAACCTGTTAATGTAAGATTATTACAACGGCATAGGCTCGATAGAGGAGAAGATGCTATTAAGCGCAACAGGCGCAATCATATACCGGTAGAATAGAGATGCGTACTGCAGGGTACTGCAGTCACGTGCAGGCCACAGCTAGCCTGTGGCCTGGCGGCAGGCAACGCGGTACCAGGAGGGAAAGGTACAGGTGTGCATTATGCCGACTCAGAGACTGATATATAAATCAGTCAATACCCCCCCCCCAACCCCCCCCCCCCCAAACCCCAGCCCAGCCCAGCCCAGAGTAACAGTGGGTGAATGGCTGGGTATGTGTTGATAATATGGGTGGGTGAATGGGTGGGTATTATGGGTGGGTGAATGGGTGTGGGTGTGGGTGTGGGTGGGGGTGGGGGATGCCCCCAGCCCCCCCCCCCCCCCCCCCCCCCCCCCCCCGACACATACACACACACACATCCAACCCACCCAACCACCACCCCGGCCCTCCACCATGCGACAACACCGAAACGCCGCCATTCTACCACGTACTACAAGTTGGGTGGGACCCAAGGGGAAGTGTAGCTGAACCATGCTGAGATAATTGTCCTGCTACTTAGGAGCTACTGTTTTGTTTTAAATAATGAGAACTCCAGTTTTGGGCTGCCCCCTGCAAAGTTGAAGTGTGACTACGGTACTCGGGCAACCCAGAGGGGGTGCGAAACTGATTTTTGACTATCACACAATCCCTATGTGGGAATTCTGAGGATGCCATCATTTGCGCCATACTGTAAACCCCCAGAATCCATATCTAAGTTTTTCAAAAAGGGGTTATTTCTATTTGAGGGGGGGGGGGGGGGGGGGGGGGGGGGGTGTTCAGCCCTCCCCAGGTTTTTTAGGGAGGGTGTGGCCTATCTTTTTTTCTCCTCCCGGTGTAACTAATGAAATATTGGTGCGTAGTAGTTGTGCTATATTGATTCTTGGCCCTCCAAATATTAAATTGTACGGATGGGTAAGCACCTGCTTGTGCATCTTTCACTAAGGAGGCTGCCACTGCCAATTGACGAACATAACACGACCCCCTGGGCCGACCACCAGGGGACCCTCCGGGGCACCTTACTATTTGTCTGTCCGCTGTCCGTCTGTCTTTCTTCGAACTTGTCCTTTTTAACGAAGACAACCGCATGACAGCGTGTTATCGTGCGTGTCATCAGAGAACTGTCTGAATTAGAAGTGTAAAGGAAACCGAGGCCTGTGGCAAGTGCTGGAAGTTTGCCACGTGGCAGGAACCTGGGATCAGCAGGCTCGTCACTTTCGTCCAGGTGTGACATCCGAGGTGACCTGGCAGATGAAGGTGTCACGTGTCAGAGGCGCAGGCGCAGGCGTCTGCAGACGCGTCTGGCTGTGAGTTATGGCTGCTGGCTGTCAGGTGTTGCTGGCTGCCTGGCTGTTAGCACGTTCTCGAGTATCTGTCCAACCCAAGACAAAATACGAGTAGAAAAGCGCTACGACGGAGGCCACGGCTATTTGTAGTCTTTACGTCCACTATTATCCCAAATCCTTGTCAACAGGGCTCCATCACGCTAAGATCGAAGAAACGTCAATCAAGTCGCTACAGTTTTTACTATCGCGCAGAAACCCGTTCTTAGACTCTCGATTGCTGAATCCACCGGAGCATCCTCCTCTTAACATCCTCGATGCTTCGCCTCCGGCCGACCAGCTCAGCTACTGCATCCCGGATGTCACTCCTACTCCTACTCCTATGCTTATCGGCCTGTTTCCGGTAGGTTCTGGTTTAAATAGCAGCCAGAGGCGGTGGTGGTAGATGACATGCCATTTGTGCTTGTGCATGACGAGAGTTCGCAGTCAAGTAAGGTTTGCTGGTGCGGGTTTGTCTTGGGTCAACACTGGCCTGCCTATGGGATGGGATGGGATGGGATGGGATGGGATGGGATGGGATGGGATGGGATGGGATGGGATGGGATATAATGGGATTGGGATATAATGGGATTGGGATATAATGGGATATAACGGGAAATAATGTGATGTGATGTGATGTGATGTAATGTATAACGTGATGTGATGTGATGTGATGTGATGTGATGTGATGTGATGTAATGTATAACGTGATGTGATGTGATGTAATTGTGGCTTGTAGGCAATTGTACTCCAGCCCCCCTTAAGTTTGCTCCAGCCCTCCAGCCCTCCAGCCTCAAACGCCCATCCCTTCCCCCCCTCCCTCCATCTATATCCTGCTAGGTCTGATGCTCTGAGACAGTTGAATTGTGAGGACAATTCCACCTGCGGGGCCTACTTGGGTGCCAAAAACAAGCTGCCCACTGCCACCTATGGCGGCTTGTGCGGGAAGAGCTATGCCCGCTGCCCCAAGAGCCAGTGCTGCTCCCAGTACGGTGTGTGTGGAAAATCATCCGAGCACTGTGGCGCCACATGCCAGTGCGAGTTGAGTGGCAAGAAGAGCAAGTGTAACGGCCAGCTCAGTCCCGATTCCAGTCTGCCCACGGCCGCCCCTGGTTCCGTCTGCGGCAGCTCCATCGCACGCTGCCCAGGTAAGGAGTGCTGCTCTGCCTTCGGCATCTGCACCGCCAATGCCACTATCTGCAGCGTCGGCACATGCAGCCCAGCCGCCAGCGGGGAGGGTAGCCCTTGTGATGCCGAGACCCCCAAGAGCCACACCCGCCAGTACACCTTCAGGCTGAAATGGGGTATTGCCTCTCCTGATGGCTTTGAGCGCCAAGTCATCCTGGTGAACAACATGTTCCCGGGCCCACAGATCAATGTCACCGTGGGGGACAGGATTGTGGTGAAGGTGTTTGTGGTGTGTGTGTGGGGGGTATAGGTGTGGATGTGAGGTGTAGGTGTGGGTATGAGTGTGAGGTATGGGTGTGGGTGTGGGGTATCGGTGCGGGTGTGAGAGTGGTGTATGGGTTATGGGTGCGGTTGTGGGGTATGAGTTTGGGTGCGGATGTGGGTGTGGGGCATGGGTGTGGGTTATGGGTGCGGGTGTGGGTGTGGTGTATGGGTGTGTGGTGTGGGTGTGGGTGCGGGTTATGGGTGTGGGATATGGGTGCGGGTGTGGGTGTGGGGTATGTGTGTGGGATATGGGTGCGGGTTTGGGTGTGGGTTAAGTGTGTTGGTGTGGGTGTGAGGTATGGGCGTGGGGTAGGGGTGTGGGATATGGGTGCAGGTGTGGGTTTGTGTGTGGGCTATTTGTGTGGGTGTAGGTTTGGGGTATGGGTGTGGGTGCAATGGCCTACATCCATTATTCTTTCACTAGTCTCCACCTCTGTAGCCCGTTTCAGTGATACGATTGGTCTAGTGGTACACCAAATGGCTTAAACGACGAAGGTTCGGGGGTTCGATTCCCCCTACGGTCACCCTTAGCGTTGCAGGTCGCTGTCGACCGCGATGCTAGCTTGTCCAGTCGATGTGGTAGACCGTTCTCTGCCCGCGTACGACGGGCTCCCTTAATACCACGCCCCACCAGGCATTCTCGTTCCTTTTTTTCCACCTCTACACTACATACATCACATCCATAATTATGGTGATTACATTTGTCCTTGGCTCGGCTTGATGGAGTCAAGGGGGACTTATTAACATCGTGCGCAAAGAAGACAAGAAAAAACAATGTATAAATCAAGTGTTATTAAATATAGCAATTAATAACAATTAATTATTACAATAAATAACAATTAATTCATCACAATTAATAACAAATAATCATTCAATATAACAACTAATAAATATCAATTAACACATAATGATTGTGGTGAAGGTGGTCAACAATCTCTGTGAGCCGGTGTCCATCCAGGTGGGAATGGAGGAAGGGACGTAGATGGGAACAGGAGAGGGAGGATGGGGATGAAGGCAGAGAAGGGAGGGAGAGGGGGGGAGGGGGGGAGACAAGGGAAAGGGAGGGAGAAGGTGCAGGTGGGGACAAGGGGGGAGATGGGAATGGAGGCAGGGACGTTGATGGGAGGGGGAGGGGGAGGAGAAGGGGGAGGAGGGACCCCTGACCTTGACCAACCACACATTCCATGCACACACCTGACCTTGTCCAACCACACTGAAGGTGGTCAACAATCTGGGTGAGCCGGTGTCCATCCACTGGCATGGCATGGTGCAGCGTAACAGCGTCATTATGGATGGCGTGGCAGGAGTGACCCAGAATCCTATCCAGCCAGGAACAAAGCAGATCTATTCCTTCCTTGCTGACCACCCAGGGAACTTCTGGTGAGTCTGTGTGTGTATGCGTGTGTGTGGGGTGGGTGGGTTGGGGGTGGGGGGGGTGGGTTGGGGGGGGGGGGGGTGGTATGCGTGGTATGTATGTGTGTGGGGGGGAAGTATCCAGCCAGGGGACAAAACCAGATATTCCTCCTTGCTGACACCCATGGAACTTCTGGTGAGTCTGTGTGTTCTGTGCGTGTGTGTGTGTGTGCGTGTGTAGAGGGGGGGGGGGGGGGGGGGGGTATGCGTTGTATGTGTGTGTTGGGGGGGGGAAGTATCCAGCCAGGGACAAAACAGATATATTTCTTCCTTTCTGACCACCCAGGGAACTTCTGGTGAGTCTGCGTATGTGGGTTTGGGTTTGGGGGGGGGGGGGGGGGGGGGGGGGGGGGGAGTGTGTATGGGTGGGATGGGTGTGGGAGTATCCAGCGGTAACAAATGCAGAAGCGTAGTACAAAGCAGATCCAGTCCTTCCTTGCTGGCCACCTAGGGAACTTTTGGTGAGTCTGTGTATGTGTGGGTGGGTGGGTGGGGGAGAGGTCTGAGTGTGTGTGTGTGTGTGTGGTGTGTGTCCTGCATTCCCCACCTCTCTATTGTATGTTACAGTCCAGGGGTAGGCCAAATGGGTTACAAGGACTTGCCCAACCGTGACAGGAAGGGCTAAATTAAGAAATCATAGTAGGGTGCCCTGGTGGGTCCCCTGTCATTGTCGACTTGTGCTAAAGTATGTGGCCGGGAGCGAACGAACTGCCGCCTGTAGGGGCGCAAGTTTGAGCTATGTAGATCGGCATACACACGATTTGGAATGCGATGAATTGAGGGACGGTGTGCAGGAGGAACAGGGAGTGGTAAATCACCTAACCACACCAACCTAAAGCCACCTAACCACCTAAAATACCAAGAACAGCTTTACCACCTAAAACAAGGCCTTGGACTTGCGCTGTCCCCTATGAGGATCCTTACGTAACTACCCTGTGACTGCCGCGATTCGACCGGTAAAGCTGGGAGTAAGTTTGGTGAGGTCGGTGAGTTCGTCATTTT
This sequence comes from Chlamydomonas sp. ICE-L, assembly GCA_013435795.1. Taxonomy (NCBI): domain Eukaryota; kingdom Viridiplantae; phylum Chlorophyta; class Chlorophyceae; order Chlamydomonadales; family Chlamydomonadaceae; genus Chlamydomonas; species Chlamydomonas sp. ICE-L. The sequence continues at coordinate 538,573 of JACBWV010000311.1, forward strand.
GACAGGTGGTTTCGCCAAATCCCAGGTGAAATTTCGACCGGTTGTTTCGCCAAATACCGGCGATTTAGCCAACAAGCGGCAATTTAGCCAACAAGTGGCAATTTAGCCAACAAGTGGCAATTTAGCCAACAAGTGGCAATTTAGCCAACAAGTGGCAATTTAGCCAACAAGTGGCGATTTAGCCAACAAGCGGCAATTTCGACCTACCGTATTGTGGTGTCGCGCTGCATAGGTCTGGCTGCCTTTGGGCCGACCAACACCACCTCTGTATTATGACATAAAGTGGGGAGCCTCTGCCTGGTATAGGGAGGAACAACAGGGGGTAGGGTGTTCAGGGTGGTAGTAGGTGGGTAGGTAGGTGGGTGGGTGACAGTGAGCTGAGGTATGGTAATTCATTCCACCCCTGATCCCACTGTCGCCCTAGTTGACTTTCTAGCAATTCGGGGATGAATTGGGTTCAGAGGTCAGGCTTCGTGCTTGTCCTCGTTTCAAATCTCCCAGAATTCTCCATTAATTCTCGGATTTCAGGCCAAATTTGAGATACGAAGTCCGAAGTATGACATTCTTCGAAAACCCAACTCCCAAATCATTCCCTGAATTGCTATAATGGTATCCGCTGCTGATAGTACCGCACCTGGACAAACCTTCCCTGGCAGATAGTTGATTAGCTGTGATCGTTAGAAAGCGGGGCGGCAAGCAAGCAGGCAGGCTGGCTAGTATGGCTCCTGGACAAGCCTTCCCTGGCAGAACGGTGAGTAGCTGCGACCGTTAAAAAGCAGGCAGGCAAGCAAGCAAGCAGGCAAGCAGGTAAGCAAGCAGGCAGGCTAGTACTGCACCTGGACAAACTTTCCTTGGCAGAACGTTAAGTAGCTGCGACCGTTAGAAAGCAAGCAGGCGGGCAGGCAGGCAAGCAAGCAGGTAAGCAAGCAGGCTAGTACCGCACCTGGACAAGCTTTCCTTGGCAGAACGTTGAGTAGCTGCGACCGTTAGAAAGCAAGCAGGCAGGCAGGCAAGCAAGCAGGTAAGCAAGCAGGCTAGTACCGCACCCGGACAAGCTTTCCTTGGCAGAACATTGAGTAGCTGCGACCGTTAGAGAGCAGGCAGGCAGGCAGGCAAGCAAGCAAGCAGGTAAAACAAGCAGGCAGGCTAGTACCGCAACTGGACAAGCTTTCCTTGGCAGAACGTTGAGTAGCTGCGACCGTTAGAAAGCAGGCAGGCAGGCAAGCAAGCAAGCAAGCAGGTAAGCAAGCAGGCTAGTACCGCACCTGGACAAGCTTTCCTTGGCAGAACGTTGAGTAGCTGCGACCGTTAGAAAGCAGGCAGGCAGGCAAGCAAGCAAGCAAGCAGGTAAGCAAGCAGGCTAGTACCGCACCTGGACAAGCTTTCTTTGGCAGAACGTTGAGTAGCTGCAACTGTTAGAAAGCAGGCAGGCAGGCAGGCAGGCAGGCAGGCAGGCAAGCAATCAAGCAGGTAAGCAAGCAGGCTAGTACCGCTCCTGGATCAGCCTTCCTTGGCAGAACATTGATTAGCTTCTCCATAGCTGCGACCGTTTGAAACAAGTCCTATACAGTGTAGCAAGCGACGCGGAACATTTGCGGAGTATGTTGGCAACGGAACAACAGGTGGTAATTATGGAGCTGGCCGAAGCCAGTTAGTTATGAGATAGTTGGCTGACATGTAAAAACACGGACAATGGGGTGAATCTGGGAGCTCCCACCCCCTGAAGAAGGGGCTCCGTCAAAAAACTCCGCTTCCGCAACCATGTTCAACTGCTGACTGATCTCTCTCAGTATGATGAAGACAATGTGGCACGTGATCATTCCACCCTTCTCAATCCAACTGCTGACTGATCTCTCTCAGTATGATGAAGACAATGTGGCACGTGATCTTTCCACCCTTCTCAATCCAACTGCTGACTGATCTCTCTCAGTATGATGAAGACAATGTGGCACGTGATCATTCCACCCTTCTCAATCCAAGTGCTGACTGATCTCTCTCAGTATGATGAAGACAATGTGGCACGTGATCATTCCACCCTTCTCAATCCAATCTTCTTCCTGCAGTGTCCACCTCTCTATGTATCGCCATATGATATCACCCTCCCCTGGTAAACAGTATGACATGTCCCACCTCTCTATATATCGCAATATGATATCACCTCTCTATATATCGCCATATGATAGCACCCGTCCCTGGTAAACGGTGTTACATGTTTACCTCTCTATATATCCCCATATGATATCACCCGCCCCTGGTAAACAGTGTTACATGTTTACCTTTCTATATATCCCCATATGATATCACCCGCCACTGGTAAACGGTGTTACATGTCAACCTCTCTGTATCACCAGGGCTTTTTTTCAAATCTGAAAGTGGCTTTTTTCTAGCTTTATGGTTTTAGGCCTCCTCCAGGGACAGCGTTTTAGTGCTTTTTTAAGCTTTTAAAGCCTCTTATAGCTTTTAGGGTCGTTTAGGACACACACAAAATGAGCTCACCCTCCCCTGGTAAACGGTGTTACATCATTTAATTGCGGCTTGACCACATAGTTCTCAAAAGCACAAAAAATAAAATTAGGATTAAGTCATCTAGTCAACCCTATTATAGAGAAAGCACAGTAAGCCATCTAACTAAGATCTAGTGGAGGGTGAGTGTGTGTGTGGGGGGGGGGGGGGGGGGGGGGGTTGGCGGGGTCCCTCCGGCAAAAACCGTCTCAAAAATTGAAATCAACTTTTAAAAGGCAAACCACAAGCACCCTCCCCTCTCTCTCCACCCACCATCCACCACCCACATCTCTATATATCACCATATGATATCACCCTCCCCTCTCTCTCCACCCACCACCCACCTCCCACCATCCACCTCCCATCTCCCCCACCCGCCTCCCACCACCCACCTCTCTCTCCACCCACATCCCATCTCCCCCACCCCCTCCCCCCACCCACCTCTCTCTCCATCCACCCCCAGGTACCACAGCCACTACAAGACCCAGTACATGGACGGCCTACGAGGTGGCATTGTTGTCCACCCGGACCCAGACAACCCCTTCAACTTCTCAGCCAGCCCTCCCCCCCTCCTTGTATCTGACTGGTACCACGAGCGGGCTGACTCTCTCATCACCAAGTACTTGTCTGATAAGGATGATCAGCTGTTTGAGGGCTCTGAGCCTGGAGACGAGCCCATTCCAACAAGTGTGATCATCAATGCCTTTGGCCAGGGCAAGTGCACTGGCTTGGCTTGCAACTACACAGTGGTGAAGGCAGATGCAAGCGGAGACTGTGAGCACCCAACCACGGAGGTAGGCACAGGCAGCAGCTTCTAGGCAGATCCCCTGACTAGCTATTCAGCCTAAGCTAACGCAACCTAGCGTGTCTGGAAGCTGACAGAATCCGCTGTCCAGAACTGTCAAAATTTCGGGGCTTACCCCAGAGGCTAGCTCAGGGAGCTTTCTAGAAGCTGCTGCTGGTAGCTGAAAAGAAAAACTATGGACCGGGCGTAGGCAATCACAACGATGACGTAGCTTTTTTCGTCTCAGAAAGGGGGTCTTCTGGTAGCAATCAGGGATTTGGTGTCTCCCAAGGTTGGGCTCCTAGTAGCGATTGGGGTAGGCGGCTGGCTGTTTATAATGTGGTGATCTCGGTCGGTTCATTCGGACCATGATCAGGCTTCCCCTGCCATTCCGTGCAAGGTATCTCTTAAAGGGCCGGCCTACGGAGGCAGGGGCGGGGCCGAGATTTGAATCTCCTGGTAGAGGAAGGTTTGGCCAAAGCAGGGTCCCCGGTAGCGATCGCTACTCGTAGCAGAAAAAAAAGCTCTGGTGTGCACTAGACCTAGGCAATCACAATGTTGACATCAGCACCTGAGCATTGTGAGCATCCAACAACAAATAGCTTTTCTTGTCAGCTATATCCATGAGACCATAACCAGCAGCCCACAACTAGATCAGCTCTTTAGGGTTTATGGTTTGATAGGCTCGTTACCCGAATCGTTACCCTTCATATGAGACCATAACCTGCAGCCCACAACTAGATCAGCTCTTTAGGGTTTATGGTTTAATAGGCTCGTTACCCGAATCGTTACCCTTCATATGAGACCATAACCTGCAGCCCACAACTAGATCAGCTCTTTAGGGTTTATGGTTCGATAGGCTCGTTACCCGAATCGTTACCCTTCATATGAGACCATAACCAGCAGCCCACAACTAGATCAGCTCTTTAGGGTTTATGGTTCGATAGGCTCGTTACCCGAATCGTTACCCTTCATATGAGACCATAACCAGCAGCCCACAACTAGATCAGCCCTTTAGGGTTTATGGTTCGATAGGCTTGTTACCCGAATCGTTACCCTTCATATGAGACCATAACCTGCAGCCCACAACTAGATCAGCTCTTTAGGGTTTATGGTTCGATAGGCTTGTTACCCGAATCGTTACCCTTCATATGAGACCATAACCAGCAGCCCACAACTAGATCAGCCCTTTAAGGTTTATGGTTCGATAGGCTTGTTACCCGAATCGTTACCCTTCATATGAGACCATAACCAGCAGCCCACAACTAGATCAGCCCTTTAAGGTTTATGGTTCGTTAGGATCGTTACCCGAATCGTTACCCTTCATATGAGACCATAACCAGCAGCCCACAACTAGATCAGCCCTCTGTCCACAATACCTCTTTCTCCTCATCTTTCTTCTGATCTTGATCCTGATTTATCTCTTTAACTTTCTCCTGATTTCCCTCTCATCTTTCTACAGAGCCTAATCTTGATCTTTCTCCTGATTTTCCTGCTCATCTTACTACAGAGCTTAATCTTGATCTTTCTGCTGATCTTTATACTGATCTATCTCTTGATCTTTCTCCTGATTTTCCTGCTCATCTTACTACAGAGCTTCATCTTGATCTTTCTGCTGATCTTTATACTGATCTATCTCTTGTTCATTCTGCTGATCTTTTGTTCATATTGATTGACCTGATCTTTCTGCTGATCTTTCTTCTCATCTCTCTGTTTATCTTTCTCTGGCTCGTTCTGCTCATCTTCCTCCTGATCTTACTGCTGATTATTCTGCTGATCTTTTGTCCTGATCGATTTTGCTAATCTGTCTGTTGATCTTTTGTCCCGATCGTTTGTCCCGATCTCTCTGCTTATCTGTCTGCTGATCTTTTGACCTGATTGTTTGTCCCGATATTTCTGCTTATCTTCTGCTGATCTTTCTTCTCATCTCTTTGCTGATCTTTCTTTTGCTTGTTCTGCTCATCTTTCTCCTGATCTTACTGCCGATCGTTCTGCTGATCTTTTGTCCTGATCGTTTGTCCTGATCCTTTGTCCTGATCTTTCTGCTCATCTTTCTTCTCATCTTTCTTCTCATCTTTCTTTTCATCTTCCTGCTGATTGTTCTGCTGATCCTCCTCCTGATCATTCTGCTGTTTTTTTGTCCTAATCGTTTGTCCTGATCTTTCTGCTGATCTTTCTTCGCATCTCTCTGCTGATATTCCTCTTGCTCGCTCTGCTCATCTTTCTCCTGATCGTACTGCTGATATTTTATCCTGGTCGTACTGCTCATCTGTCTGCTGATCTTTTGTTCTGATCGCTTCTCCCGATATTTCTGCTGATCTCCTCCTGATCGTACTGCTGATATTCCATACCATATTGTCTATAATAATAAGCCCACGGCTATAATCCCGCCCCCCCTCCCCCCTGCCTTTGCCCATGCAGCTGTCTTTCATCAACGGTGCTGGTTTTGCCAAGTTTTACCTATCTGTGGACGAGCATTACATGCGCATCATCAGCCAAGATGCTGTCACATACCGGCCTTCTGGTGTCCTTCCTCTTGTCATCGCCAGCCCTGGCCAGCGTGTGGGTGTTGCCCTGTGCCCTGCAACGCCCGAGGCAGCCGCCAAGGCCGCAGCTGGTGGATCCTTCTGGCTGCGCGCCTTGATTATGCAGAGTGTGTTGCCCATCCCCTCACCCCACCCACTGGCTCTGGCCATCGTGCAGTATGGCGATGACATGGGCCCCATCATGAGGGAGATGCCCAACTCCACCTCGTGGGCGGAGAGTGTGACGTTGGAAGAGGTGGAAGATGTGCTGAACACGTTTGGGACCCCAGCATATCCAGTGCAACCTTTGGGCCTACCTACCCCTCCTCCCGCCACCAAGAACTTCACCTTCATCATTGAGTTAACCCAGAATGACGACAAGGGCACGAGCTGGGCATTCTTCAACAACATCAGCATGCAAATGGATCAAACCAACTCGGTGCTCAATCAGTCCTTGACCAATACCCTGGACCCCAACGAAAACTTTGGCCGCCACGTGGTGGAGGTGGAGGAGGGGGATGTGGTGCAATTCATCTTCCAGAATCGTGACAGCGGCTACCACCCTTTGCACTTCCATGGCCATTGGATGTGGGTGATGGCCAGGGGCATGGAAGATGATGGGGACTATGTGGATCAGCCCTTTGCTGAGTACCCCATCCTTCGTGACACCATGGATGTGTTTGAAGACAGTTACTTGGTGGTGCGTTTCATGGCAGACAACCCGGGCACATGGCTCTTACACTGCCACATTGACTGGCACCTGGAGGATGGCTTGGCCCTGGTGGTTTCTTACGGTGTTTGATTGTGCTTTTCATGGCAGACAACTCTGGAATTGAACCCCAAACAAACGTTTTACCGACAGAGGCCCTCAGGGCCCGAGTTCGTGCCAGTGATAATTGAATTTTACGATTCGCATGGCTATAGTGAGAGAGAGAGGCTATTGTTACATACTCTCTCGAGACCGAACAGCGCCGGGGCAGCTGGACAGTTCTATAACAGCGAGGATTTGGGCAGCATACACCTTGGAGTTGTCTTGTCCATCACCTGCAACTATTACGTTGTTATTCATCCCAAGTCCCTATCCCCGCTTCGACGAATGGCTCAATGGCAGAGCTCCTTGAACGAAGAAGGTGCCAGGTTCGAATCCCTACGGGTGCGCTTTAGTATTGTCGGTCCCTGTCAACCGCCAAGGTAGCTCTGTTCAGGTAAAGTAGCAGCCCGTTCCCTACCGTCGTAAGACGGAGCTCCCTTAATACCACGACCCACCAGGCGTTATCATTACTTTTCAGAGTTCCTGATCAGCGATCAAGCTTCAGGATCTTGTTGATTCAAAGATTTTCTATAACAGTTGTCCAGTTACCTTGGTTGTAGGCAAGTAATTGTATATGTGGTGCATACCGTACTAGGTTGTCAATGGTGTCTTGGTTCCAAGATTTTCGTACGGTTTTTCAAAATATATTGTATCGCAGGATATATCGCACAGTATAGACAGTGTTTCTTTTTTCGACTACGCGTCGCCATTTCGTCGATTGCGACAACCCCCGGACCCCCCGTTATCGGAACCCGCTGCCTCCCGACCCCCCCAGGCTCCTTGCTCTGCCCCCGGCCATGCTATGGCTACGAAACTTTCCTGAAATCAAGGTTGAGTAGCCCAAGTAGCTACTCAACCTGGACTACAGAAATCTGAAATAAAAAACACTGAGTATAGATACCCACGATATTATGCTTGTCAATCCTAATTGTGTAAAGCTATTCACGATTTTTGGCGGAGCCCCCCCTTCTGGTGGGCGGGAGCCCCCAGTCTTACCCATTTGTCCGTTCGTCCATCCATCCATCCATCCATCTGACCGCGATGAAGCCCGACACGTCAGCCAACGGTCTCGTAACTAACTCGCTTCCGTTGCCACCTGTCACTCCCTCGCGATCACTCTCCGCCATTTTTTAGCGTCGCAGGCGACGCTGCATAGAACTTGTTGACACAACCACACACACCCAGCTGGCTATTGAACTGGCCGTGGCTGGTGGTGGTGGCTATTAAACTGGTGGTGGGGTGGTGGTGGTGGTGGCTGATGTCGGTGTCTACTAAACTGGTGGTGGGGTGTTGGTGTTGGTGGCTGATGGCTATAAAGCTGGTGGTTGGTTGGTGGCTATTAAACCCACCTCAATCAAGCAGTATCATCTAAAACATAGATTTTCAAGTACCCTTGAACAACTCCAGTGTACAGAAATATATGACCAATTGCTCCTCATCCCGGGATATATCCACATAATAAACGTTTTATCTGCTACAGGCACATGTTGGCGATCATTCCAACATGACTACAACCATGCTACTACATTAGCTGCTACTTGCATACAGTAACTTGAACTATGTCACATGGCTCCAGCCAGCAATATGGCTGACCACTCTCTGTAATGTTTGTCGGCAGCAATCCTCGTTCGGAACGGGATGGCCCTATCGTAGAGCGGCCCCAGACCGAACGGTAGCAGGTGCGGGGTCTTATTAGGTTGCTGGTTCGAATCCCATCGAGGTCACCAGGGCCCACCTGGAGGCTCGTCGACCGGCATGGTTACTGGACTCTAGGTGTGATGTAAACCCGTCCATCGCATACTTACGAGCCGGTTCCCTTAACCCCACGTCCTTAGAAGTGTCTTTGTGACATATCTTGGAAATTGAAATGTATGTATTTATTATTTGTTTATTTGTCGGCAGTAACCTAATTACCCTGAAAATGTTATCCTCGTAAACAATCCAAATCTAAGCACTCTAATCAAACATATACGATGTCCAATATCTATTTAAATACTATGTTTGCCATTATTGTCGAGGTTTGATGTAAAGAATATATCACGTCCTGGTGACTGTAACGTTCCTTCGACCTCTGCTACCCTCCTCCTCACATCAGGAATTCAGGATATGTATTTGTAATCATATCACATGCTGATATGAATTCCTGACTGAAGTGAGTGATTCGAGACTTTCTAACCGGTGCTTGATATCCTACTAATATATCGGGTTTGATCAAAGCTTTGATAGTAATTTATTTAGCAGCTAAAAAATTGTAAGTCAGCTTGCTTTAGCTAATGTTTTCATAGACTTTTGGCTGTCAGGTGTGGGCTCCTTCTATTCTGAACAACACACTTATCTCAAATGACCATGCTTGTGAGAAATGGCATAGAGGTATACTTAAACAAATGTTGGGTGTTTGCCAATCTACTACATCTAATATTATCATGGAAGAGCTGGGTAGAACCCCGTTGTGCTTTGCTTGGCTTAAACAAGCTTTGCGCTTCTGGAACAAGACCATAGATAAAGAACCTGAGGATCTCATTAGAATGGCTCTTGAGGAATCTTTTGATTCCAACACTGGCTGGGTTCATGACTTACGTTGTGCTCTCCACAAGCTAGGATCCAGTGAAAACCTCGACATTTTGGAGGCTGTCGATGTCGAAGGTATTATGTCTGAAGTTTTTGAGTCATGGAGGTTTAAGTACCCAAGTGACACCTATCAGCATGAATAGCGGTGCTCTCGCTTGTTTTATGTCTTGGTGACTCCTTGTGTACTCCCTTAGAACTATCGGTCCTGACAGTACTATGTCAGCTTCCTGTTGACTGCGTCATCGGTTCTTCTGACACGCGCTGTCTAGCCTGTACCCTGATCAGGTTCCAGGCTACCGCCCCCTTTCCTCCACTGGTGCCCCTTAATGGGTCTCCTGTGCTTGTAACTTGTTCTCGTCTCCGCATTTATAGATTGGCGTGCTGCACACACAAAGTCCACTCTCCGGAGTGTTATCCAAGCTGATAGGTTATACGGCCCGTCATTTACTACCACTGCTTTGCGATGCAACTTCCGCGAGGACCTCCCGCCATTTTGAGAAACTCCATGACATGGATGGTCTTTCCTGGACGCGCGGGATGCGCAGTATCATTCTCAGCGATGGCTGCGACCAATCCTTCCAACGGAGGAACGGCTCCTCTTGATGATTGGCTAGACGTTTGTGCACCAGCTGCCTCTGCTAGCGGTCATGAGAGTCCTTCCGCCATCGTGGAAGTAACCCCCCCCCGGTCATTCCTCCATCTTCTCTTCTTTTTCCTCCCCTGCCGTCTGTCGCCTCCTCCCGTCTGTCGTAGATGACTGTGACGTGCAGACTCAAGTCGGCGACTAGCCTGGACATCGGTGGAGATACCCCGTCTTCGTCTGCTCGCGTCCTTGACGTCGCTAACCTTTCTCCGGTGTTTGAGGCTCTGCCTGCATACCGGAGGTTGCCAAGCCGACCAAGCTCCCTGCTGATGTCTACGTCGTCTTTGCCCCCTTTGCTCTGCCCAGCCGACGGTCGGCTACTGGCATGAGCTTGCGCTCTAGTGGCTCTGTGCTACCTTCTGGAGAATTTTTTCGATCAAGCTGGCGGATCGCCGGCACTGCCGTAGGGTTCGCCAGAGGAGGACGACCTACGCGTCTGGACCTGGAGATTCTGGAGGTGGTAGGAAGCAGGGGGGTATGGTCAGCACCACTACGGGTGCTGCTCCCTCTACCCCCCAACCGGGTGAGTCGAGCGATAGAGGGGGGGACTTGAGATTGACTGATCATCGACGGCGGGATATTAGGACCTTTACATGCCTCGGCTCTGCTCTTCGCATCCTAGCGATAAATGTTCGAATTCTGCCCTTGCGATTTGCGAAATTCTGCCATTGGTGCGATTTTCTGCACCAGGTCCACTCTCCGGAGTGTTATCCAAGCTGATAACACCAATGCAGTCAGAGACATCCCTGATGAGAGAAGGGTTGGCTTTAAACGCCTCCGATACCAGAAATGGTTCGCAGCCAACAGCAATGATGAGAATGGCTTGATTCCCTTTACATCTGCCTTACATAAGCAGGATCAGATTCGTTCTATAGCACAGTTTAGAATGGGTTCCCATTGGCTGAACACAGAAAGAATGAGGGTGGTGGATAGAGCACACATCTCTCGTTCAATGAGACACTGTCAAATGTGTGGGTTCCAAAAACCTGAGGATGAAATGCATATGTTTGAGTGCCCTTTTTATAATGATATTCGCCTCCGCTACCAGAAGCTGCTTACAGATATTTATAGGCATGTCCATGAGGATACCGACTTAACCGTATGGAATGTGGAATTCTGCGATTCCACATTCAGAACCTTTATGAATGGAAATGGCACTAAGACTTTCTGGAGCAACCTAGCCGACTATCTTTCTACTTGTAGAAGAGCAAGACAGGAAGCCCTGGACTGCTTAGTGGCACCGTAATTTATTATCCCTTTTTTTCTTTTCTTCTTGTGACTTCTCATTTGTTAGCTTCTTACCTCCGCCACTGTAAGTGGTTGAGATCTGGGTCCTGCTCTAGGGGGTTTAATACCTACGCCACCAAAACGGTGGTTGGGAGCTTGGTTTGTTTGTCCTCGACACACCCCTGATGTAATGGGGGTTTTTGCTTTGTGGGTGCTTTTTCTTTTTGTTTAAAGCACAGAGTCTCATACACCCTCGCGGTGTCAAGTAGACTTTAACATGTAATGTAATGTAATGTAATAGACTGTAATCAGTAACTTAGACTAAGAAGCCTTAGAAATAGGAAATTAGAAACGCTGGATTCGAGGAAGAGAGCATCGCCATACTAATATATCGATAACTACTTATATATCGATGACATCATCAAGCATACAACCGTCCGGGGTATGATTTTTTTTTAGTTGTGAAAGGACTTTCACCCCAAGAGGTGGTTCTTCCGACACAAACCAACGACACGGAGGATTCAGTTCGAATGGTGGTGCCACTCCTACAATATGCAAAGTAGGCGCACTTTGAGATACCATCCCACGACCAAACGAACATTCACCACTAGCCCTGTTGACCACGGCAGTCAAGCTACCTGCTATGGTCATTAGAGGCGGAATCAAGGAGACATAAATAGAGAACTAGATAAGACCAGACTAGAGGGTGGTCTAGTCTCTAAATATCAGAGAGGCACTTCTAACTCACTTCTTACTGTACTGACTAGCTAATGGGGGCGGGCGACCAGTGGTCTACAAAGTAGCAAAATGAAATTCATTCCGGTCTACTGCGTTTAGGATTCCCCACCGCATCAACATCTAATTCGCACTTATAAATAGTAGGGTGCCCTGGCGGGTCCCCTACCTGGAGGTCGGCCCAGGGTTTGGCGTAATGTGAGTCAAGTAGCAGTGGCAGAATCCACATAGCACGACTATTACGCTGTTATATTTCATTTTTTACACACTAGTGTTTGCTTAATGCATTCTGCTTGACTTTGAAACGTTGGTGCAAATGTTATTATTATCAAACTTGGTGGCCTATAAAGTTAATGAAGTTAATAGCTCACGGACTCCCCAAAGTTCCATGACCGAGGCTACAGTTGTAACTGCGCAACCTGCAGGGACTAGACTACTAGTGCGAAACAGCAGATTTCCTTGTCAAGCACAATGCGCTGATGCAATGAGGCACCAGGGGAAATCGTAGACGTGCTCCAGGTCCCTAGATTCAGTCCCCAGGAAGAAAAAAATGAAAATTTAAATATCCGAGAATTGTCACAATTACCTCTAAGGACGTGCCCAGTGGGATTAAGGGAACCGGATTGCGCTGCTCGAGCCGACATCACATCTAGTCATCGGTTACCGTGCCGGTCGACGACCCTCCGGACGGGCCCAAGCACACTCAAGGGGGTTCGAACCCCGCACCTGCCTCGATATTTCCCCTGTGCTCTGCCACTGAGCCATTCGGTTCTGATCGGTGATTGTTCCACAGGACAGGAGGGAAGCGACAAATGGAAACACCGTGTCCACAGTCCGCAACCCTGAGATCCGTGAGCGAAAAGTGCCCACAGAGGTAATCCGCCCCCTGCAAGAATCGAACACGGGCCGCGTAGTTGACAGGGAAGTCATTGAAATTTGAAATTGAAATTGTTACGTAGGGAAGTCACTTTAACCGGCTAATTTGACCGTATTTTTACCAAATATGAAGAATGTGAAGAAACAGCACGATTTCGCTTTAGTATCGCTTAGGTCTGAGCTCCATAGGGGGCCGACCAACAACTAGCGAGCAAGGTAAGAGATCATGCAGCAAGGGTGTTAACGGTGAGCAGAACCGTTGGCTATAACGGACGCATTAGACTAGAACGGTTCTGCGCACTTGGCGAAATGTTCAAATATCTCCAGCTACTTAAGTCTAAGTATACAAGGATGAAAGAAGAACAAGGAATGAGCTGAACAAGGTCGTCAGCATGCTAATACCTCGCACCATAGCACTCTGATCGTGTGGCCCTCTAATAATGTTTAAGTCGCATGGACTTGTTTCCTCCAGGCTGCTTCAGTAATGCTGTTGAGTCAACCTCCAGAAATAACTTGCGTATCTGGTTATTCCCTCAATAACTACTTCGAATTGGAAGATGGTGGGCAGTCTGGCGTTTGCTGGAAAACTATGGAACAAATCAAATTACAGATACCGTTTTGTAGAAATTTGCAGTTGTTCTTTTTTGCCTGCACAAAAGGTGACTCGTTACATGACCAGAACAACTTGCTCTCAAGTAGTGGTGGTTATCCAGCAGTACGGATTTACTACGAGTGTTCTAAACACTACAGCTGCACACCAGTGTTCTAAACACTTTAGCCTCCATGAGATGACTCCAAAGTCATCTCATGAGTCATAGCAATCATAACGCTGTCTCACGCTGGCTAAAAAAACATGCAACAATTCAAATTCAAAGTCAAAGTCTCACTCAACCCAAGAAACCATGTGCAAGACTAATAAAGGAGTATAATTATAATACATTACTCGATCCAACAAGACATATAGCCGAGTAGATTTCCATAGACACAGGGCCTGTTGAGAGCAGTGTACATTATGTGCATGGCAATCTTCTCATCTCCCAAAACATCAGTCATTCACTCTTGCACGCCCAGATTACAACCCCAATGCTCGGCCCATGTTATCATGTACGTATGTTACATATCTGTACATATGATACAGATCCAATGCTCGGCCCATGTAATCATGTACTGATGTTACATGTGTGTACGAATGATACAGATCCAATGCTCGGCCCATGTAATCATGTACTGATGTTACATGTGTGTACGAATGATACAGATCCAATGCTCGGCCCATGTAATCATGTACTGATGTTACATGTGTGTACGAATGATACAGATCCAATGCTCGGCCCATGTAATCATGTACTGATGTTACATGTGTGTACGAATGATACAGATCCAATGCTCGGCCCATGTAATCATGTACTGATGTTACATGTGTGTACGAATGATACAGATCCAATGCTCGGCCCATGTAATCATGTACTGATGCTACATATCCGTACGTATGATACAGATCCAATGCTCGGCCCATGTAATCTTGTACGTATGTTGCAGATCCAATTCCCGGCCCATGAATCAGTTCAGATCAGGGTTGGGTTTGAAGAAGGACAGCGTCTTGATAGAGCTGTTCACCCACTTTCCGCCGCACCGTAATCAGTTCAGATCAGGGTTGGGTTTGAAGAAGGACAGGGTCTTGGTAGAGCTGTTCACCCACTTTCCGCCGCACCGTAATCAGTTCAGATCAGGGTTGGGTTTGAAGAAGGACAGGGTCTTGGTAGAGCTGTTCACCCACTTTCCGCCGCACCGAAAGCCAGCCTGCTCATACATCTCACCGAAGTCACAGGCCACGTAGCTCCTGTAGTAAGGCTCGTTGAAGTTCTCGAAGTTAGTCAGGGTGCCATCCCACTCGGGACGGTCCCCGTTTTGGACGCTATCAGTAAACACAGCTAGACCGCCTGGCTTGAGGACACGGTACATCTCAGCCACAGCTTTCCGCCTGGCCTCCTCGGGCAGCTCGTGGAACAGGTACATGTGCACCACCACGTGCTGCGACTCATCCGCTAGTGCAGTCAGTGACTCAGCCGATGCCTGCAGGATCAGTGGGGGGAAGCTGGTCAGCCCTTAGGTGGTTAGCACTTGGGTTTAGGTGGTTGATTTCCCCAGGGTGGGAGCTGCCTGGAAGCTGGCTGTGAGCTGCCTGGGAAGGGAGCTGGCTGCGAGCTGCCTGGAATCTGACTGTGAGCTTCATGGAAGCTGGTCAGCCCTTAGCTGGTCAGCACTTGGGTTTAGGAGGGTTAGGTTTAGGTTTAAGTGGTTTATTTAGGGTTTAGGTGGGTTGGGGCAAGGGTTAGAATTTAGGGGTTAAGTGGTTTTAGGGTTTAGGTTTAGGTTTAGGTTAGAGGTTAGGAGGTTTTAGGGTTTAGGTTTAGGTTTTAGGTGGTTTAAGAAGAGAAATGCTGATCAGCTTCTATTAAATGTAGGATCTGAGCTTGAATTTGAATGATTCAATGGTTCTTCAGCCAACTCTGGGCTGCTCACCATCTGCCAATCCCAAGTGCCCCCTTGCGATACACATGGAAAACAGCTCTACCTCACCTGCATAATCCTGGTGCCAGTCTTATCGGGGTCCCCACATTTGAATTTCTAATCGGTTCTTCAGCCAACTATGGGCTGCTCACCATCTGCCAATCCCAAGTACCCCTGTATGATACCCACAGAAACCAGCTCCACCCTACCTGCAGAATCTGGATGCCAGTCTTATAGGGCCCCCCAAACTTGAATTGTTAAATGGTTCTTCAGCCAACTATGGGCTGCTCACCATCTGCCAATCCCAAGTTCCCCTGTACGATACCCACGGAAACCAGCTCCAGCCTACCTGCATAATCTGGGTGCCAGTCTTATCGGGGCCCCCGAAGGAGGTGTCGGGTTGACGAAGACTCTTCCAGTACTTCAAGTTCTCCCTTGCCTTGGCAAGGTAGAAGGGACTCAGGTCAGAGCAGATAGTCTTCATCTCGGGCCAGTTGTCCTGGTGGGTGGGTGCAAGGATATGAGCGGGCAGGTGAGTGTGGTGGGTGGGTGGGGTCGGTGGATATGAGTGCAGTGGGTGGGTGGGAGGGTGGGTGGGTGCAAGGATATGAGTGGGTAGGTGAGTGCGGTGGGGGGGTAGGTGGGTGGGTGGATGCAAGGATATGAGTGGGTAGGTGAGTGCAGTGGGTGGGTGGGTGGGTGGGTGCAAGGATATGAGTGGGTAGGTGAGTGCAGTGGGTGGGTAGGTGGGTGGGTGGGTGGGTGCAAGGATATGAGTGGGTAGGTGAATGCGGTGGGTGGGTAGGTGGGTGGGTGGGGGGTGCAAGGATATGAGTGGGTAGGTGAGTGCGGTGGGTGGGTAGGTGGAAGGACATGAGTGGGGTGGGTGGATAGGTGAAAGGATATGGGTGGGTCCGTGAGTGGGTGGATGGGTGCTTTCTCAGCGGATCTTATCTGGTCAGATGAGATGCGATGAAAGTTGACTCAGGTCAGAGCAGATGGTCTTCATCTCGGGCCAGTTGTCCTGCAGGGGGAACGTGTGGTACCCAGATTAGATCAGATCAGGCCAGATCGAATCGGATCAGATCATCCAAATCACCTGCCCACTCATATCCCTTCACCCACCCACCCTTTCAATCATCCACCCACCCACTCACCTACCCACTCATATCCCTTCACCCACCCACCCACTCAACTACCCACGCATGTACCTTCACCCACCCACCCATCCACCCATCCGCCCCACCTGCTTCCGTATCCTCTCTGCTCTTACCTTGTTAAGGTAAGAAAGCAGCCTGTCCCCTCGCCAATTTCCAACAGCTGCCAATCCTCTAAGTGCATCGTGTTACTCTCACCCACGCTCTCACACAACCCACCCCACCACCTCCTTCCATATCCTCTCTGCTCTCACCTTGCCAAGGTATGAAAGCGGCCTGTCCCCGCGCCAATATCCAACAGCTGCACATCCTCCAAGTGCATCGTGCCACTCTCACCCACCCACTCACCAATTCACCCGACCTACACACCCTTTCAACCATCCCCCCCCACACACACACACACCCTCACCTACCCACTCACATCCCTTCACCCACCCACCCTTTCATCCATCCCCCCCCACCCACACACACACCCCTTCCACACCCTCTCTTCTAACCTTGACAAATGTATGAAAGCGGCCTGTGCACGCGCCAATTTCCAACAGCTGCACATCCTCCAAGTGCACAGTGTCATTCTCACCCAGTCACTCACCCAACCCACCCACTCACCTTCCCACTCATATCCCTTCACCCACCCACCCTTTCAACCATCCACCCACCCACCCCCTCCCACATCCCCTCTGCTCTTACCTTGACAAAGGTATGAAAGCGGCCTGTCCCCGCGCCAATTTCCAACAGCTGCACATCCTCCAAACGCATCGTGCCAGAGCTACCACACTTGTCTTCAATCCACATTGAGATAGGAACCAGGGCAGAGCGTTGCATGGCATCCTGGCGGCCGAAGAACAGAGTCTCTGTAGAATGCTCATAAACAGCTGCGGACTTGTCGCTCAACCATCCATCGGTTTGGTAGTGGTAGGACTTGGTGAAGTAGGGAGGGTACCTGAGGGGTGAAAGGGTGAAAAAGGGAGGGGTGAGGGTGAGGGTTGAGGAGTGAGGGGTGAAAGAAAAGTTAAGTAGAGTGGGGTGGGATTGCTCAGCCATCCCTCAGTTTGGAAGTGGTAGGACTTGGTGAGGTAGGGTGGGTACCTAGAGGGGGTGGTGGGGGGGGGGGGGGGGGGGTGGGGTAGGGATGAGGGGTGAAAGCTTTTCCCTTTCTTTTTCTCTGTCTTCCTCCTTCTTTCTTTTTTCCTTTGTTCCCTTTCTGTTTTCTTCTTGCTTGTTTCTTCTTTCTGTCTTTTTCTTCTTTCCTGTTTTCTTCTTTCTTTTTTCTTCTTTCTTTTTTCTTCTTGCTGTTTTTCTTCTTTCCTTTTCTCCTTTTTCTTTTCTTTTTTCTTTCTTTCTTTTTTTCTCTCTTTTTTCTTTCTTCTTTCTTCTTTCTTCTTTCTTCTTTCTTCTTTCTTCTTTCTTCTTTCTTCTTTCTTCTTTCTTCTTTCTTCTTTCTTCTTTCTTCTTTCTTCTTTCTTCTTTCTTCTTTCTTCTTTCTTTTTTTCTTCTCTCTCTTTCTTCTTTCTTCTTTCTTCTTTCTTCTTTCTTCTTTCTTTGTTTCTTCTGCTCTGCTTTCTTCTCTCTTCTTTCTTCTTTCTTTTGTGCTCTCTTCATTTCTTTTTTCTTCTTTCTTCTTTTTTCGTTTCTTTTTCCTTTTTTCTTCTTTTTTTTTCTTTTTCTTTTTTCTCTTTCCTTTTTCCTTCTTTCTTTTTTCTTCTTTCTTCTTTCTTTTTCTTCTTTCTCTTCTCTCTTTCTTTTTTCTTCTTTGCTTTTTGTCTTCTTTCTTTTTTCTTCTTTCTTCTGTTCTTCTGATTGTTTGAGGAGTGAAGGTTGAGGTGTGAGGGTTGAGGAGTGAGGAGCGAGGAGTGAGGGTTGAGGAGTGAGGAGTGAGGGTTGAGGAGTGAGGGGTGAAAGGGAAATCAATAGCGTGGGCTTGGATTTGCCTTGCAGCCATCCATTGTTTTGATGTGGTAGTAGGACTTAGGAATGTAGGGAGGGTACCTAAGGGGGAAAAGGTTAACAGGGAGGGGTAGGGGTGAGGGGTAAGGGGTGAAAGGAGAGTCAAGTAGAGTGGGGTGGGATTTCTCAGCCATCTATCGGATTGGAAGGGTAGGGAGAGTATCTGAGGTGTGCGATCAAGTAGGGTGGGGTAGGGTGGGGATGAGGGGTAGGGTGGGGGTGAGCGGGGTAGGGTGGGATGAGTGCGGTAGGGTGGGGTAACTCAGCCATCCAAAGGTTAGTAAGTGTTAGGGGTGAAATGAAGTATCGTGGGGTGGGTGGAAGCTGTGTAGCTGAGCCGTCCATTGGTAGCCTAACTGGCTACCCCCTGGACTGTCACAAAAACACCACCATGCATGTAAGATATCATGATAACAACAAAAACACCAACATGCGTGTAAGATATCATGATAACAACAAAAACACCAACATGCCTGTAAGATATCATGATAACAACAAAAACACCAACATCATGATAACAACAAAAACACGACCATGCATGGAAGATATCATGATAACAACAAAAACACCAACATGCATGTAAAATATCATGATAACAACAAAAACACCAACATGCATGTAAGATATCATGATAACAACAAAAACACCAACATCATGATAACAACAAAAACACGACCATGCATGGAAGATAGCATGATAACAACAAAAACAATAACATATATGTAAGATATCATGATAACAACAAAAACACTAACATGCTTGTAAGATATCATGATAACAACAAAAATATCCAAACATGTCTGACATCATCCACAGCTCCCTTTGTTTCAACCTATAGCATTGCGACACATCGAAATAAAATACTAATACATAAAAACAAACATCAATTTAGGATATCATGATATAATAAAAAAAACATCCCAACATGTCTGACATCATCCACAGCTCCTTCCGTTTCAACCCACGGGTCAAGATAAAATACTCATGGATCAGAGGAGTATTGAAGATAATACTCTTAACATCAAAACTAACATAAATATAGGACATTATGATATAAAATAACACAAACATCGGTGCATCCCTACATGTACCTTAATCCACAGGTATTTGTTGTACTTACTGGTGGCATTGTGGCATATTTAGATAAAATACATCAGATTAGTATTTATGATAATACTATTACAAAAACAAACAAAACGAACATAAATATAGGATGTCATGATATTGAAACTAAAGTAGATCCCTACATGTCTGATTTCATCCACAGGCATATGTGTGTGAGTGTGTGCGTGTGTGTATAGATAATCATGAAATCAGAACTTACAAATTACATAATACTGCATCCACAGGTACTTGTATGAGTGTGTGAGTATGTGTGTGTATATAAAATCAATATATATCAAAACTAGCATAGATCTCTACATGTCTGACTGCATCCACATATATTAGTGTGTGTGTGTGTGTTTGTTTGTGCAAAGAAAATCAATATATACCAAAACTAGCATAGATCCCTACATGTCTGACTGCATCCACATGTATATGTGTGTGCGTGTGTAAAGAAAACTATCATAGATCCCTACATGTCTGACTGCATCCACAGCTCTTCTGGTGTACCTCTGTGGCGCCTCACTAATGTCTGTACTGCCTCGTTTACAAAGGAGACGGTTCTTGATATTGCAAACAGCGGGTTGTACTGCCGGTGGGTCAAGGTCGTCATGTCCCAGGGCAACTTGTACAGCCCACGATCAATGTTATCATAGTCCTGTGCATGTGAGCAAGCCAAACTCAGTTACACCTTTTCACACTTGGTTACACATTTTCACACTTCAATACCAGTTTTGTACAGCTTTGTTTTTAGTGCAATTGTATTTACAGCTTCGTTGTTGCATTTGTTAGTTTTTTTACAGTGATGATGATTAAATTTGTCCTAGTGCCCTACTGAACTCTATATGTGCCCGCGGCTTGACCGAATCAATTCAAGAAAACTTATTACAGCAACGTTCATTGCAAAAACATACCTCCCGAGATAGGAGCACATGTAATTGCACCCACACTCTCTGTTGCCGCAGTCAATTGCAAATACACAAAACTGTGTTAAATGTTTTTTTCAAATATGTTACGGGAGCACTTGTAATTACACCCACACTCCACGGTGCCACAGTGAATTGCTCAGAAGTACAGCTTCCTTGTACGTTTATTGCAAATAAATACCCCCTGTGATGGGATCACTTGTAATTACACCCACACTCACTGTTGCCACAGTTCTTGCTAAACCACAGAAGGTGCAAATTGTACTTGATTACAGCTGCGTTAAATGTGTATTGCAAATAAATATCCCCCCTGATGGGAGCACTTTTAATTGCACCCACACTCACTGCTGTCACAGTCAATTGCACATCATTACAGCTGTGTAATATGTGTATTACAAATAAATGCCCCCCGTGATGGGAGCACTTGTAATTGCACCCACACTCCTTGTTATAACCGTCAATTGTACATAATTATAGCTGTGTAATATGCTTTTTGCAAATAAATACCCCCCATAATGGGAGCACTTTTAATTGCACCCACACTCACTGTTGTCCCAGTCAATTGTACATAATTACGGCTCCGTTATATGTTAATTGCAAATAATTACCCTTTGTGGCCAGGCTACTTGTAATTGCACCCACGCTCACTGCTATCACAGTCATTTGCACATTCTTAAAGCTGTGTAATATGCGTATTACAAATAAATGCCCCCCCGTGATGGGAGCACTTGTAATTGCACAAGCACTTACTATTGTCACAGTCAATTGCTAAACCACATAAGACGCACATTTAACTTGATTACGTTTGAAGTACGGAAGTATGTATGTTACAGTCCAGGGGTGGCCAAATAGGCTTTAGGGACTTGCCCAACTGTGATAGGAAGGGCTAGAAAGACAAGTCCTATGCAGCGTCGCAAGCGACGAGGAAAATTGGCGGAGTGTGATGGCAACGGAGCGAAAGGTGGCAACGATGGAGCTGACCGAAGCGAGTTAGTTACGCGACCGTTGGCTGACGTGTCAGGCTTCAAGTTTTTTGGTCGGACAAACGGGTAAAAATGGGGGCTCCCGCCCCATTGAAGAGGGGGCTCCACCAAAAAGCATTGATGAGAAGCATCGATCGATATGTTTATTGCAGCTAGGAACCTACCTGGCGCCACGAGCCGACAGCCTCAGAAGTACGCGCATACAGCTCTGAGGGTTTGCCACTCATTCGTTGGAGTGAAGTCTGCACACCGGTTGGAAGATCCCCTCGGGCTCTTTCAGTTAGATCGTGGGCCACTAAGCCAGCACCGGCCTGTGTTGAATAGGGTTAAGTAGAGTGCGTAGATAGGTAGGTGGGTGGGTGGGTGGGTGGAGTCAGATCTGTACACAGGCAGAAAGATCCCCTCAAGCCCTTTCAGTTAGGTCGTGGGCCACCAAGGCAGCACCGGCCTGTTTTTAGTAGGAAAAACAGGGTGGTGAGTGGTGGGTGGTGGGTAGTTCTGGGAGAGGAAGATCCCCTCCGGCCCTTTTAGTTAGATCGTGGGCCACTAAGCCAGAACCAGCCTGTGTCGAGTAGGGAAAAGTAAGTAGGAAAAATTGGCGGAGTGTGTTGGCAACGGAATGAAAGGTGGAACGATGGAGCTGACCGAAGCGAGTTAGTAACGCGACCGTTGGATGACGTGTCAGGCTTCAAGATTTGTTTTGGTCGGAACGGACAATTGGGTAAACATGGGGGCTCCCGCCACCTTGAAGAGGGGGCTCTGCCAAAAACAAACTGATGCTCACCTGGCCAATAAAGAAAGAGAGGCGGGCAAAGTGATAGCTCCAGTAAGCAACAGACTGGACATCCTTGACGACAATGTTGTTGCGAAGCTTCTGCAGCAAGTCATTGAGGTCCATCCTGTATGTGGGAGGATGGGGTGATGGGGTGCGGTGGTGAAGCGGAGGGGTGGTGAGGTGGTGGGGCGGAGGGGTGGTGGGGTGGCGATGCGGTATATCATGCAAAGGTTACCATCACCAGGTACAAACTACCATTTAGTTATCACAGCAAGTCATTGAGGTCCGTCCTGTATGTAGGAGCATGGGGTGATGGGGTGAGGTGGGGTGGGGTGGTGAGGAGGTGGGGTGGGGTGGGGAGGTGGTGGGGTGGCGATGTGACATATCATGTAATGATAACCATCACCAGGTACAAACTACCATTTAGTCATTACAGCAAGTCATTGAGGTCCATCCTGTATGTAGGAGCATGGGGTGATGGGGTGAGGTGGTGGGGCGGAGGGGTGGTGAGGTGGTGGGGGTGGCGATGTGACATATCATGTAATGATTGCCATCACCAGGTACAAACTACCATTTAGTCATTACAGCAAGTCATTGAGGTCCATCCTGCATGTAGGAGCATGGGGTGGTGGGGTGGGGTGGTGATTTGGTGGTGGTGTGGTGTGGTGAGGTGGTGGTGTGGTGTGGTGAGGTGGTGGTGTGGTGAGGTGGAGGGGTGTTGAGGTGGTGAGGTGGTGGGGCGGTGGGGTGGTGAGTTGGTGGGGTGATGTGTTGAGGTGGTGGTGTGGTGAGATGGCGAGGTAGTGAGGTGGAGGGGCGGTGAGGTGGTGGGGTGGTGGGGTGAGGTGGTGGTGTGGTGAGGTGGCGGGGTAGTGAGGTGGTGTGGTGAGGTGGTGTGGTGAGGTGGTGGTGTGGTGGGGTGGCAGGGCGGTGAGGTGGTGAGGTGGTGGGGTGATTTGGTGAGGTGGTGGTGTGGTGAGGTGGTGAGGTGGCGGCGTGGTGATGTGGCGGGGTGGTGAGGTGGTGGAGTGGCGATGCGGCATATCATGCATGAGTTACCATCACCAGGTATAAACTACCATTTTAGTCATTGAGGTCCATCTTGCATGTAGGAATATGTGGTGATGTGGTGAGGTGGTAATGTGGTAATGTGGTAGGGTGGTGAGGTGGTGAGGTGGTAGGGTGGTGAGGTGGTAGGGTGGTGAGGTGGTAGGGTGGACAGGTGGTTATGTGGTGGGGTGGTGAGGTGGCATGTCATGTTTTCGTCTTTCTGCATTAAACCAACACCAAGCCCCAGGGCTTATCGCCCCGCAACCTATTTGTGATCGCCACCTGGGACCCCATTTTGGCTCAAACTTTCCTTCGGTATGTTTGTGCGGATGGATCAGGGAAGTCTATTTATGGGCAAGCACAACCAGGGCCTATTTCCCCACTACCTAAAGCTATAGTGATATCATGGTATATCACTCCCTGGGACCCCATTTTGGCTCAAACTTCCACTACGCCGACACCCCCACCCCCACCCAACCCCACCCCACCCCTCCCCGGGGCGGCCGTTCAGGCTGCGCTGCCCAAATCACTACCTGGGACCCCCTCAAAACAAATTCTGCAACCCTGACAACCGAAATCCCGGGGCGGCTCTTCAGGCTGCCCCACCCAAATCACGACCTGGACCCCCCAAAACAACTTCTGCTACCCCGACACCCCCCACACACACCTCCCCGGGGCGGCCGTTCAGGCTGCGCTGCCCAAATCACTACCTGGGACCCCCCCTAAACAAATTCTGCAACCCTGACAACCGAAATCCCGGGGCGGCTCTTCAGGCTGCCCCACCCAAATCACGACCTGGACCCCCCAAAACAACTTCTGCTACCCCGACACCCCCCACACACACCTCCCCGGGGCGGCCGTTCAGGCTGCGCTGCCCAAATCACTACCTGGGCCCCCCCCTAAACAAATTCTGCAACCCTGACAACCGAAATCCCGGGGCGGCTCTTCAGGCTGCCCCACCCAAATCACGACCTGGACCCCCCAAAACAACTTCTGCTACCCCAACACCCCCCACACACACCTCCCCGGGGCAGCTCTACAGGCTGCCCTACCCAAATCACTACCTGAACCCCACCCTTGGATATTTACCCTGACCCTGACACCTGAACCCCCACCCCCCCCCAGGGCGGCTCTACAGGCTGCCCTACCCAAATCACTACCTGAACCCCACCCTTGGAAAGTACCAAATCCCTGAAAGATACCAGAAGATTCCCTTTCTGAATCGGAAAAAAGCTCTATCTTACCCTTCATCAGTGCTTGCCATGTGGAAAGCTGTAACTTCCTCCCTGGCACCCTCATTCATTGCCAGCTGAGAACCGAGTTTTATATACATACATTGATCATTCGTACGACGTAGAACGATCCGTCATACAACATACATATATATATATAAAATGTCAAAAATTCACCTGTAATGCATAATAAACTTACCGACCTTACCAAACTTACTTCCAACTTTACTGGTCGAATCCAGCTTTAATGGTCGAACTTACTTCCAGCTTTACTGGTCGAAAAAAAGTCACAAGGTAGCTATGTACCAATCAGGGTGATTCAAAGCACGCGCTTTTGCGCTTTTGAGCGCTGACTTTTTGACCCCCTCTGCGCTTGAAGCACAGTTTTTTGCAACTCCCTGTGAGCGCAGCAAGCATTTTTTGCACTTTTTGCACTACAAAGCGCAGTTTTTTTGTTTTCTAATGCGCTTAAGCGCTGGCCAAATTGGCAATTTGAAGTACCTTGGTACCAATCCCTGTTCCTCCTGCACACCGTCCCTCAATCCATCGCATCCCAAATTGTGTGTATGCCAAAGCTACATAGCTCAAACCTGCGCCCCTATAGGCGGCAGTTCGTTCGCTCCAGGCCACATACTCAAAACACATTAGCCAACAACGACACACGAGCCCTCAGGCCAACCTCCAGGGGACCCACCAGGGCACCCTACTATTTTATATACATATACAAAAATTGAAGCAGGGTTATTTTTAAGGAATGAAAATCCTTTAAATCTAGAATCATGTGGTGCTATTGTTGGCCAGATCTTGTTACAAAACTAGAGATTGCGGTGCTATTGTTGGTCCTGCTCCAGCCTCAAACAATAGCACCAGCGTATTGAAGCCCGACACGTCAGCCAACGTAATATATATATGTAATATATATATGTCAGCCAACGTAATATATATATATATATATATATATCGTATGATATTGTATGATATGTCACACAATACACATGCATATACATATATTTCCACGAGGTAGTACTTGACAACCATACTTGTGTATTCGTTTTTGCCTAGCCCCCCCCCCCACCCCCCCCACCCCATTCATTAGCCCCCCCCCCTTCATCTCCCCCCCCCACACACACACACACACACACCAACACCAACACCCTCTTCATCAGCCCCCCCCCCCCCCAAACAACAACAACAACAACAAGCCCCTACCCTTAATCGGCCCCCTCCCCCCCCCCCCCCCCCCCCCCCCCCCCCAACACCAAGCCCCCTTGATCAGCCCTTACACCCCCCCCCCCCCCCCCCTACCCCCACCCACCCCCATAACCACAACAAGCCCCTCCCCTTCATCTGCCCCCCCCCCCCCCCCAACAACAACAACAACAACAACACCCCCCCAACAACAACCCCCCCCACCCCCACCCCCCAACATCAACAACGCCAACACCAAGCCCCCCTTTTTCAGCCCAACCCACCCTCAACACCAACGCCAACACCAAGCCCCCCTCTTTCAGCCCACCGCACCCCCAACACCAACGCCTACACCAAGCCCCCCTTTTTCAGCCCACCGCACCCCACCCCCAACACCAACGCCAACACCAAGCCCCCCTTTTTCAGCCCACCCCACCCCCAACACCAATGCCAACACCAAGCCCCCCTTTTTCAGCCCACCCCACCCCACCCCCAACACCAACGCCAACACCAAGCCCCCCCTATTTCAGCCCACCCCACCACACCACACCCCCAACACCAAGCCCCTACCTTTGATCAGTCGTCGTCACATTGGAAGTTGATCCTCCCTCCCTAGCAGCTTCATTCATAGACAACTGAGAGCCAAACTTGAGTGCATATCCCCGCCAGCTCATCACGCTGCTATCCGCAGAAAAGCGGGTCATGTCTGCTTCACCAGGAGAGAGCTTGGCACTCCCTTCATCCTGCTTGTTGGCCACCACACCTGCTCCTGCCTCCTCCACTGCTGCTACCACCTGAAAGCGACGATTCGGGTGCGCTAGTGGTGTATTAGCTATGGCTACAGGTATTTAGTGTGTTAGCTATGGTTACAGGTTAGCTATGGTTACAGTCTCAGGTGCATGTGTAAGTGTGTTAACTATGGTTACAGGTTTATGGGTTAAGGTATATGTTACAGGTATATGTTAAAGGTATATGTTTCAGGTACATGGTTTCAGGTGTATGTGGTGTATTAGCTATGGTTACAGGTATATTAAAATGTTTTTTTCATGTAGCAAGAGGTATGTGGGCATGCAGTACAGTCCGGGGGTACATGTCGCGAGAGGTATGTTGGCATACAGTACAGTCTGGGGGTACATGTAGCGAGAGGTATGTGGGCATGCGGTACAGTGTGGGGGTACATATAGCCAGAGGTGTGTCGGCATGCAGTACAGCCTAGGGGTAGCAGAACAGGCGAAAAGAGAACAAGAAGTGTCAACCATCCTGAGCGTTGTCCCACACATCTGCTACTGCCTCCTCCGCTGCTACTGATTGAGCCGAGCCATTTTTAATCGCGGCCCCAGCCCCTACTACAAAGCAAAGCTTGGTGGTAATGGTCATGCGGCCCCAGCCCCACCTACTTAGCAAAGCAAAGCTTACTGGTAATGGTATCGCCGCCCCAGCCCCATCTTCTAAGCAAAGCTTAGTAGCAAAACTTATTGGTAAAAGGGGGAATGTGTGGCATTTTTAAGTTAAGCCGTCCACTCATCTCCGGCTCTGCCCCATCCTCGGGAAACTTCTGTTCCTTGTCAACCTCAAGGACAGCAGGTTGCACAAATGCACCAGATGCTGGACCACTTTCTCTCATACACTCTTCTCACAAACGCTTTTCTCTCATACACTCTTCTCTTATACACTCTCCTCTCACATACTTGTCTCTTATGCACTTTTCTCTCATGCAGGTTGCACATAGGCACAAGATGTTAGTGCACATTCTCTCTGCAGTTTGCTCGCATACACTCTTCTCTCCTCCACTTTTCTCTCATACACTCTTCTCTCATACACTTTTCTCTCATACACTCTTCTATCATACACTTGTCTCTCATACACTTTTCTCTCATACACTCTTCTATCAAACACTTCTCTCATACACTTTTCTCCCATGCAGGTTGCACATAGGCACAAGATGTTAGTGCGCCTACTCTCTGCAGTAAACAGTCTCCTACCCACCTGCTGCTCTATGCCAACCTCACCATACATCTCTTCCTTGTCAACAGCAGCAGTTTGCGTTGAGGCACTAGATGCCGGTGCACTTTCTCTCTGCAACTACAACTCTCCAACTCACCTCCTACTCAACGCAACCCTCAGTGAACTTATTTTCCTTCTCGACCACAACAGCAGCCATTCGCATCAAGGCACTAGATGCCCATGCACTTTCTCTCTGCAATTTAAAATCTCCAACCTACCTCTTGCACTACGCCACCCTTGGTAAGCTTCTCTGCCTTGCCAATCTCAACAGCAGCAATTTGCGCAAAGGTACAGGATATTTGTGTACATTCTGTCTGCGATGAAAACTCGAACACTCACCTGCTCTTCACTGCCAGGGACAGCCTTTCCTTGGCAGCCTTGACAGCAATTCGCATTGAGGCACTAGATGTCGGTGCACTTTCTCTCTGCAATTAAAACTCTCCGACTCACCTCCTGCTCTACGCAACCCTCACAATACATCTCTTCCTTGTCAACAGCAGCAGTTCGCATTGAGGCGCTAGATGTCGGTGCACTTTCTCTCTGCAATTATAACTCTCCGACTCACCTCCTACTCTACTCCACCCTTGGTAAACTTCTCTTCCTTGTCAACAGCAGCAGTTCGCATTGAGGCACTAGATGTCGGTGCACTTTCTCTCTGCAATTATAACTCTCCGACTCACCTCCTACTCTACTTCACCCTTGGTAAACTTCCCTTCCTTGTCAACAACAGCAGTTCGCATTGAGGCACTAGATGTCGGTGCACTTTCTCTCTGCAATTATAACTCTCCGACTCACCTCCTACTCTACTCCACCCTTGGTAAACTTCTCTTCCTTGTCAACAGCAGCAGTTTGCATTGAGGCACTAGATGTCCGTGCACTTTCTCTCTGCAATTAAAACTCTCCGACTCACCTCCTGCTCTACTCCAACGTCGGTACACTTCTCTTCCTTGCCAACCCCAACAGCAACAATTAGCGCTGAGGTACAAGATATGTGTGTACATTCTCTCTGTGGTGAAAACTTGAACACTCTCATTCTGCTCCACGCCACCCTCTGTAAACTTCTCTTCCTTGTCAACCTCAACAGCAGCAATTTGCGCAAAGGTACAAGATATTGGTGTACATTACCTGACTCACCTCCTGCTCCAGGGTCACCCCTTCCTTGTCGACCTCGACAGCAGCAGTTTGAATACAGGAGCGCTGCGATCTCTGAGGGCCCAGTGCTATGCGGCACATGGGCATTACCATGCGGCACATGGGAGCGGACAGGCGAGGAAACGGGGCCACCGACAGGAGGGCGGTCCGGCGTGCGATGCCTTTTACAAGGAGGGGCATCACTGCATGTTGGGAGTGAGTGGCAGTCAGGTGAGCAAGTAGGGAGGGAGGGAGGGAGGGAGGTGGGTGGGTGGGTGAGTGGGTTGGTGGGTGGGTGGGTGGGTGAGTGGGTGGGTGGGTGGATGGGTGGGTGGGTGGGTGAGTGGGTGAGTGGCAGGCAGGTGAGCATGTAGCTAAGTTTCTAGGTAGGTGGGTAGGTAGGTAGGTGGGTAGGTAGGTAGGTAGGTAGGTAGGTAGGTAGGTAGGTAGGTAGGTTGGTAGGTTGGTAGGTAGGTCGGTAGGTCGGTCGGTCGGTCGGTCGGTCGGTCGGTCGGTCGGTCGGTCGGTCGGTCGGTCGGTCGGTCGGTCGGTCAGTAGGTCGGTAGGTCGGTAGGTCGGTAGGTGGGTAGGTGGGTAGGTAGGTAGGTAGGTAGGTAGGTAGGTAGGTAGGTAGGTAGGTAGGTAGGTAGGTAGTTTTCTTTGATGAAGTACCAGTCCCTTGCGTGGGCTTGAGTTATGCGCCAGCCCGGGATCAAACACATGAATTTCTGGCGGGGTTCCCAAAACCTCCCTACCAGTAGATTAAGCTCCAAAACCGAATGTGGTACATGAGGAAAGCGTGGTGACTGATGAGTGCCCCTTTTATGCTTGGACTCAGGGTGACTTAGGGTTGATAGAGGATTTGGGAGTTGGGAGCAGGGATTTGAGAGTGGACGAGTGAGGGATTGAGAGAGTGGGGAGTGGGGGGGTCAGGGAGAGGGGGGTGGGGGAGTGGGGGAGGTGGGGAGGTGGGAATGGGGGGAATGGGGGAATGGGAGAGAGGGGGTGGAGTCTGTGGAGTGGGGGGTGGGGCGAGAAGTGGGAAGTGCCCTTACTACCCTTATTCCTCTAGAAAACCCCTACTATTAAAGGTTGTAGATATATAAATACCCCCTGGTTAGTTTTTAACCACCTCCCCTGACTTGGCCTCCAAACACAAGTTTGCCCCACCCACAGATGGCGGGTAGCCTGAAGGCTGATTGACCACGTAACCGAGGCAAACTTACTGCCTAGCCTTCTTCTTGAATTCTCTGGTGTAGACGTTCACAGATATGGACGTTCAGAGGGCTTGCGATTGTTGCAAGACAGGCACCCTTCTACGGACTGTTGAGGATACCCGAGGTTGTTTTCGAAACACTTGCCACAATCTGGAACGGACAGAGCGCGCAACCGTAGTGCGAGCGAGAAGGAAACAACGCAGATTGAAATGGGCGAGCGGGTGGTGCACTACGTGTGCGACTTGCTCCCTGTCGTTAATACAAGGTCGCGGGAACTCGTACGACAGGAGTGATCTTACCTTGGGCAGGAGCTGGACCTGACGGTAGAAGTATTTTCGGGGGCGTGGACAGGTGGGCGCACGTGAAGGGCGTGGAAGCCTAACCGCCTCACATAAGAAGCGGATAGCGACCCAGACCCAGACCCCAGCTCTGCAGGGGGAAAGTGCTTAGAATGTTGCTGACAACGATGGAATGCAGCCTTCACTTGAGCAGAAGCCAAGTGACCAAGGTCAAGCTCAAGGGGGAGGGATGCTGTACGTGGTGCTTGCTTGAAAATCCTTCAAATTGAAAATCATAAAAAACAAACGTTTGTCTGAAATATGTTGATACAGTCCAGGACTGACCAAATAGGCTAAAAGGGCGTAAACAGGAGTGAAAATAGGCTGCTAACGGGTAGCCTTAAGAAACTGAGGAGCGCTGCCCCCCCCCCCTACCCCCACCCCCTCCCCCCCACCCCCCCCACCCCATTAAATAGAAATACCAATTGTTTAAAAACGTAGATATGGATTCGGGGGGGTAACAAACCGTATGGAGCACACAATGGCATCCGCAGGCAAATTCTGAGCATTCTCAGACAAATCTGAAAATGCTCAACAAATCGCAAATATTCATGCCATATGCTCCTTTGCTGGGAATGAATTGATCGGCTCGACCCGATGACTGTTTGCAGAAACATACCTTTTTTGATACCTTCTGGACCCACCCATGATATCAGGAGGGGGCTAAAAATGGAAAAACTGTTTTATTGAACCCCAAACAATCGTTTTGCCGATTTTGCCGGGGGGGCTGGGATCCTGCTAGAGTGATAGTTTAATTTTTCGATTGCGACTTTAAATATTTTACTGCCTAAGGCGGCGAGCAGCCGAATTTCTGGCTGAAGCTATGAAACCAAGTCCAAGGTCAAGTGGTTGCATCCAGCCCGCATGAGTGTGACAGTGTGTTGTGGTGGTGTTTATTTAGCTACTTAAAGTACCCGTCACGTGTATACTCTGCACACAGCGAATAAGCAGCCTGAAAGACAATGTGATCATATCGAAATAGAGCATAATAGATTAATAGAGCTATTGAAATTGGAATTGTTACATCCGAGTAATGTGCCACTCTCAGGAAGTGAAGTTAAGGACACCACTGCGTAAGCCGGAACTAACAGTAGTCACTAAATAATAGAGCTATGTATCGTATGCGCCTTAAGTATTGGCAAACGGTTTGGCAAACAACCCTTTGCCAAACCGGTTTAGAAGGCCAGCTTGAGACCACTCCAGGTAGTTGGCCTTTGCCAAGTTACGGTTGCCATGGTACTCTGTCTATACTATATACTACACTATATAATACAGCTATGTAACCTTGTTTAAGTTCAAGAAACGGAGCATAATGGTGTTTTATTTACTTCCCTCTTCCAAGGCGGCAAGTCTGAAAATTGTGAACCTGGCCAGGGCTCGAACCGCAGGCAAGTCGGATTGGTGCTGGGCAATATAAGAACTATGATGGTGTCTTGCGACACGTGGTTTCGACTTTGGGTGATGCACTGAAGCCATCCGGGATTTACATTGATTAGTCACCAACTCTCACTTGAGGCGGGCTACCAACAAAATTACATTAATATATAAGAATGATACTACTCAAACTGATGTTGTGATTCATGATATGCTTTTATGGTACAAGCAGTCCTGGCAATATCAACGAGACCCACCTATAGAAGCGAAAATTCCAGTAAAAAAAGAATTACCCGTAAATCCACGTGAATATCCTGGTAACCTGACGACAACACTTTCCCCAATAAAATCATGTTTTGGGGGGCCAAAAATGATTTTCGCCTCGAAGGGTGGGTCTCCCTGCTCTACTCTTATCAAGGTACCTGCACTTCTTATTGTCTAAGGAAGGATCCTCACGCCAGGAGGTGCCCCCCACCCCCACCCTCTGCACAAATCAGGTCAGCGCTCCCTGCTGCTTTTCTTTTGGGCCACATGGATGCTATCATCGTCAAGTAGGAGGGCCATCAGCTCTCAAGGTACTTGCACTGCGTTTTAATTGTGTCCCGAGTGGTGTACGGGTTAGAATGGCCACCACAACATAATATAATCTGCACTCAGACATGTGCACTAGAAATCCTGGTTTTCATGTTCTCGCGGTGGGCAACTGTTCGCTGCAATGTGCAGACACCAAACCTGGCGTGTAGAACCTTGTAACAATTCTTCTTCTTTGATTGTGAAAGGATTCTCGCACCAGGATGTGCCCCCCCCCCCCCCCCCCCCCCCCTGCACACACCAGCGACCCAGAGGATTCAGCGAGAATGGCGTGGCCTACTTGCTCTTGCTCTTCTGGGTTATTAATTAATTAATTATTTATTTATACTGTCGAAGACAGTGATCAGTCAAATCGCTGGCTGGATTCATGTGACCAAGTTCAAGTTCAAGTCCATGCTCTTTATCTTGCACTCCAGCTTCTGATCACTGCCATCACCCGCATTTCTACTGCTAACTCCATGCACCTGCTCTTTCATTTCATATCACCATCACTGCCATTATCCAAAGCACCTAATTCCACCTGCTCTTTCATTAAATACCATCATCACTGCCATTATCCAAATATCTACTGCACAACTCATCCACATTCCCTTGCACTTTGTCCCATCACCCCTGCCATGATCCATATATATGCTGGTGACTTCATCCATACCAGCAATGGTGGTTGGCCCCAGTGAAAGCAAACGGGCTGGCCCCCGCAACCTCACGCCTCGTAATAAGGCGTACTATGTATTTATTAGTAAGTTATCATCTCCGCCTGCCGCCCTTCTTCTGAACCATTTCGAAGCCATCCTCATCAATGATGGGGGCCACAGGCTCACGTGGTGGTGCTGGTGCTGGTGCAGCATCAGCATCCTTCATCTCATCATCGCTGCCATCATCATCATCACTGCTGCTGCCTTCGTCCATTACAGTACCGTCTCGGTCCACCTAAGCAATACATTGGGGGCATTTGGTTTGCATGCATTTTTTGTCCAACTAAGCATTGCATGGTACACCCCAGCAGTCCATTTGGAGCATTTGGTTTGTATGCCTTTTTGGTCCACCTAAGCAGTACATTTGGAGCATTTGATTTGTATGCCTTTTTAGCCCACCTAAGCAGTACATGGTCCACCTAAGCAGTACAATCGGAGCATTTGGTTTGAATAACCTTTTTGGTCGACCTAAGCAGTACATTTGGAGCATTTGGTTTGTATGCATTTTTGGTCCACCTTAGCAGTACATGGTCCACCTAAGCAGTACATTTGGAGCATTTGCTTAGTAACCATTTCTGGTCCACCTAAGCAGTATAGGGAGCTTTTGGTTTGTTATCATTTCTGGTCCTCCTAAGCAGTACATGGTCCACATAAGCAGTAAATTGGGGGCATTTGGTTTGTATGCATTTTTGACGGAGCCCCCCCTTCTGGGGGGTGGGAGCCCCTAGGGTCACCCCGTTGTCCATTTGACCACTAGAAACATGAAACCCTGGCCCTGACTGACCCCTGGCCCTGTCTTAAACCCTGGCTTCGAGTCCACTGCACTCGATTCCGGGGCCATCTGCCGCTCCGATAGCCAACACTCTCCGTCGCTTTTGCGCGTCTGGTTACAGTCCAGGGAAGCCAAATAGGCTGACAGGACTTGCCCATCCCGTTTTATGAACTGCAAGATTCATTACTATCTGCGACTGGCTACCAACCTCCTGCACAAATACACTGCCCATACATACTCCGCCCATAAATACTCTGCCCATACATACTCCGCCCATAAATACTCTGCCCATAAATACACAACACATATGCACACTACAAAATCCAGTGGCTACTCAACTTTTCTGAAACCAGGCTAGAGTAGCCCAACCAGCTACACAACCTTACCTAGAGAAATCTGAAATTAAAAACACTGGCCATAATCAAACTATGTCTTCCATATCTCAGCCTTGGCAAGGCCCTACACCGTAGTTGGCTACCCATGGACTGAAAAACATAAACGCCTGGAGGAGCGTGGTGTTAAGGACCCTCCCGTACGCCGCTGGACTGTAACATACATATACGACACAATAAATCATATAATAACAAATGAGGGTATCCCCCCCCCCCCCCCCCCCCCCCTAAGATATTCACCCCCCAGGAATATTCCCCCCCCCCCCTCCCCCCCCCCCCAACTCTCCACCCCAACATCATAACAAGGTAAACACACCACTTGATGTAACAATATAATATAAATACTAATATAACGCACCACTTGATACAACAATATCAAACATATCACGCACCACTTGATATAACAATATAATGCACCACTTGATACACCAATGTAACATAACGCAACACTTGATATACAAATATAATATGTATAACAATATAATGCACCACTTGATACACCAATGTAACATAACGCAACACTTGATATACACATATAATATGTATAACAATATAACACACCACTTGATACACCAATGTAACATAACGCAACGCTCGATATATAAATATAACATGTATAACAATATAACGCACCACTTGATACACCAATATAACATAACGCAACACTTGATATACACATGTATATAATATAAATATATATAATATAACGCACCACTTATTTTTGATTACGATTCAACCCAGAAGCCTGGGCTTCAACTATGGCCCGCTGCCCCCCCCCCCCCCCCCCCCCCCCCCCCACACACACACACACACCCCAAATAGATCTCCACCCCTTTCCCACAACATCATAACGCACCACTTGTTTTTGACTACGAGTCACTCCAGAAGCTTGAGCTTCAGCCATAGCCCGCTGCATGGACTCTATCATGCTGAAGTCGCCATTCAAACATTGTTGATGGAAATCCATTAACATAATGGCTACCTGGGGGGGGACATGGGAAGGGAACCTCATGGGGGGGGGGGGGGGGGGGGTACTAATGGGTCATGCGTGCAAGCATATACAGACGATGGGACGTAGAAGATGCATGCAGCTGCAAGCATTGTTGATGAAAATCCATTAACATAATGGCAACCTGGGAGGCACATGGGCGGGGGGGGGGGGGGGGGGGGGGGGGGGGGGGGGGGGGGGGGGGTACTGATGGGTCATGTGTGCAAGCATGTATGTATGTTACAGTCCAGAGCTGGCTTACTAGATTACCAGGACTTGCCCAACCTCAACAAGTTATATGCAGCGTCGCAAGCGACGCTAACAATTGGCGGACAGGTGGCAACGGAAACGAGTTAGTTATGAGACCGTTGACTGACGTTTCAGGCTTCGTCTTGCTCAGGCGGTCGGTCGGTCAGTCGGTCGGCTACCAGGACTTCCCAACTACCCAACTACCAGGACTTCCCAACTTCCCAACTACCAGGACTTCCCAACTTCCCAACTACCCAACTTCGAAAAGCAAGAAATGTTGATAGATTTACTACAGGGGCTAATTAGAAGTAGCACTAGTGATGAGCTGGTCCCCAACAAGGATTTTTATGTTGACAATATATATCATGTGGAAATGCTGCTGCAATAAAGCCTTTAGTTTTCTGGAGATTTGTTGGAAGACCCCTCCCGGATGTTGTGCAGCGGGCTTGTCTGGGGCCGACAATGGTCTGTCGATGACAATGTGATGTGATGTGATGTAATGCGATGCATTATAATGTATTGTACTGCAATGAAACATGTAATGTAATGTAATGTAATGAAACATGTAATGTAATGAAACATGTACTGTAATGAAACATGTTATGTAATGAAACATGTAATGTAATGAAACATGTAATGTAATGAAACGTGTAATGTAATGTAACATGTAATGTAATGTAACATGAAGATGCATACAGCTGCAAGAAAGCGTAGGTGGCTGGTGCTTGCCGCATGCATAACAGCAAACAAAGATGATGCAAACATGGTGCATGCAAGCATAGGTGAATGGTGCATGTGCGCATGCACATGTTGGTCATGGAACATGCTGCTCGTCAAGAGGATGGTGCATGCATGCAAGCCCGTGGAAATGATGGTGTATGCATGCGTAGGTGAATGGTGCATGTGCGCAAGCACATGATGGTCATGGAACATGCTGCTCGTCAAGAGGATGGTGCATGCATGCAAGCCCGTGGAAATGATGGTGTGTGCATGCGTAGGTGAATGGTGCATGTGCGCAAGCACATGTTATTCCTGGAACATGGTGCTAGTCAAGAGGATGGTGACAGCATGCAAGCCAGTGCAGATGATAGTGCATGCATGCAAGCGCACGAGGATTCAGATTCAATAGTTATTAAGATAGTGGATTTACCTTTTAAGGGTTGTGTATTTTTCAGAAAATTGAAGTAAATCGTTTCAGACGTACATTAGGATAGCAGGTTTAGTTTGTCCCAAGACTTTTTATGTATGTTAAATATGATTTAAACAAAGCTATATCTAATAGGACAAGAGCAATTATATGATTAAAAATATTTTAAAAAGCTATACACTAGAGGACAAGAGTAATTATATGGTTATATATGATTTAAACAAAGGTACACCTAATAGGACAAGAGTAAACAAGAGTAATTTTATGGTTAAATATGATTTAAACAAAGCTAAACCCTAGAGGACAGGAGGAGGAAACGAGATTGGAGTTGCGATGCAGGTTTTTGCTGAGCTGAACCCCAGGTGTTACACCCAGAGCAGGTACTTGAGGAATAAAAGGCAAAGCGAAGTAAGGTTCAGAAGAAGCCAGGTGTGCACCCAGGGTGCTCGTATCGGTAAACCCTGGTTATATGGGCTCTAATATACATGTATATACACCTACACGTATACAATATCTAATATACATGTATATAAACATACACATACACATATAAAATATCTAATATACATATACATAAATACACATATACAATATATAATATACAGGTATACATACATACACATATACGCTATCTGATCGATCGGATGACTTGTTTGTACAATGGCATCTGCATCTGCTAACATCTACCTGCTTTGTGCTTCCATTAAACAGCAAGAATTAAGGTTTTCTGGTCTTGTTTCTCATATTTGTAAATATTCTGATTTTTCTGAAACTTACACAGAGTAAGTTACTTTCTGGCTGGCTAACAGGGCGACACAATTAAACAGGAAGCCATATTAACATGGCCATGGTGGCACACATATCAGAGAACCACCTAGCCCTCCATTCCACAAGCTGTTCTTCCTTGTGGGCTTGAACAATTGATGGTGCACAAGGAACCTACCTGCTTTGGGCTTCCATCTTCAGCCTCGACATTGAAATCTTGCAAAATGGCATCGTCCAAGTCCTCCTCCAACTCATCAACGTAGTGATCTGTTTTGACAGGGCAGTGTGTGACTGTAAGTGTTTGGCGTGTGCTGCTGTGTGTGCATCATGCATGTGCAGGGACCGGCATTCCATATGATGAACGCAGTGGTCTGTTTTGACAGGGCGGTGTGCGGCAGTGATTGTTGATTCAAATCTGAAAGTGGGTTTTTCATATCTTCTTGGCTTAAGGCCTCCTCCAGGGACAGCGTTTGAGTGCTTTCTTTAGCTTTTTGTAGCTTTTTAGGGCCCATGGAAAACTGTGTGTTCCTCCTTTTTTACAGCAATAATTTCGCAGAAACGGGGTCAAAACTAGCGATCGCTATAAATATCAGGGGGAAAAAACCTGGTGTGCGGCTGTGTAAGTGTTTGGCGTGTGCTGCTGTGTGTGCATCATGCATGTGCAGGGACCGGCATTCCATATGATGCTGACAGGGCAGTGTGTGACTATAAGTGTTTGGCGTGTGCTGCTGTGTGTGCATCATGCATGTGCAGGGACCGGCATTCCATATGATGTTGACAGGGCAGTGTGTGACTGTAAGTGTTTGGCGTTTGCTGCTGTGTGTGCATCATGCATGTGCAGGGACCGGCCTTCCATTTGATGTGACAGGGCAGTGTGTGACTGTAAGTGTTTGGTGTGTGCTGCTGTGTGTGCATCATGCATGTGCAGGGACCGGCATATCATATTATGTTGACCTAAGGCGAGGATGGTATCATAAGATATCATGCAAACCGCATCATATGATGTTGTATACAAATTGTAACTTTAACCTTGTAAGACTGATGGCATGACGTGATATCATATTACCGTTCCCTAAGCATGTGTGGTGCATGCATGTTTTGGACCATGCGCGAGGTGGCCATAAGGTGGGTGGGTGGGTGGGGGGGGGGGGGCTGCGTGTGCATGCTTCATGTCATGTACAAGCATGTTTTGGCCATGCTCTAGGTGGCCACAAAGGACGGATGGGGGTGCGGGTGGTGGGGTGGTGGGGTGGGTTGTGTGTGGGGTGTGTGTATTTGTGTGTGGGGGTGTGTGTGGGGGGGGGGAAGGGGGGTGTGGTGTGTGTGTGGGGGGGTGGGTGGGGGGGTGGGTGGGGTGGGGGGGGGGGGCGGTTTTAGGGGGTAGGAAGGAGTTGAGGTAGGGGGGAGTTTTGAGGTGGGCGATGGTGTGGTGGTGTGCGTGTGTGTGTGATGGGGGGGGGGGGGGGGGGGGGGGGGGGGGGGGGGGGGGGGGGGATGGGGGGGGATGGGGAAAGCCCACGACATGCATGCTTGCGCTGAATTGCAGCATTCCGACAATTCACTCGTGCGACTAATGAATGCTACCTGGCTAGCTAGAAAGCATGCGTGCGGGCAGTCAGGAGGGTGGAGGCAGTTTCTGTGCGTGCATGGCGGCTTACCCCGCTTTCGCAAGAAGTAGGTCACCGTGTCCTGGACTAGCATCTCGAACTTCTCATTGCAGTTGCTGCCGCCCCACTGGTTTTCCATGGCCAATGCTAGTGCGGTCCATCGCTGAAATATCAATCGGACCCCGACGGCAAAGGCCGCATGGTGCTGTTGGGGCACTAAGTTCGCGCCGACCACCGTTCCGTTTCTAAGCTCCATGTCTGCGGGCAAATGGTGCGAAAGATGCTTCGAATGTTATAGCAGCTCTGTGGACGTAAGGAGGGAAAGAAGGAGCGGGCGGGTTTGCCGAATCGGTGGACTGAGGGTAAAAGCGTGCGTCGGGCAATGGGGATTGCGATCGAATACATTGTAGATATCCGCAACCCTGACCCAAAGCCCCCAAACTTACCACTCTCGTCATCAGCATCCTCATCACCGTCTTTTTCGTCTTACATAACATTGTCATCGACAGGCCATTGTTGGCCCAACATGAGCCCACAACAACAACTGCGTCAATGGTCCCCCGGGTGCACCCGCGGGTGGTCCGTCCGCGTCGGACCGTTGGTAGTACGTCTGGTCTGTAGTACGTTTCTATTATTCTACTATTCGGCTACGAGTAGCTACTTTCTCCACTACTTCCGAAACTCTGTGACTGCTAAAGCGGAAAACTTACGAGATCCGCCTTCGCCCTTCGTCAACCGAACTAGTACGTCTGGTCTGTAGTACGTTACAGAAGACTGGAGATGACCGAGGAGGAGGGAGGAAACGGAGGAGGGAGGAGGGAGGAAACGGGCGGAACAGCTTCCCTGGACCAGCGACCTCCCGCATGTCTGCTAATCTGCTTACCTAGCTGGTCTGTGCCACCGAATTTGGACCGTCTGGTGTAGTAGCTACATGTTGAATCAGATCAGAGTAAAAGCGCGATGTGTGCCTGTATGCACTTTCTTACGATATTACAATATTTATTCCTCATCTCATATCCTTACAATATTTTATTCCTCATCTCATATCCTTTAAATCAATATGTTCTCTAACCATTGAATATGTCCGGTAAAAAAATTCCTGTTTTTTGTTTTTACTGCCAAAGACGGCGAGCAGCCAAATTGCTGGCTGAAGCTTTGTAACCAAGTCCTAGTACAAGTTGTATGTGCCTGTGTGTATACCACACGCGCCTTACGTCAAATGGCAAATGTCATTTCCCTCCTAAAAGTGGGTACCAGAAAAGCATGGCAAAACTTACTTGGCAAAATGGCCTATGGCTTTGACTGTCTCAAGCTCAGACCTGACATCCAATTGGTAAAGGGTCTTATACTCATGTTATCGTTACATTTCCTTGTTACATGTTCACCAATTAGTCTGCCCAAGCTTGCTGCAAACCCATGTAACAATTCAAATCAGGAGCATTAAACTTGCTAGGGCTTATTAGCCAGACCGGTTCATGGCTCCAGCCAGCCAAGTTGCTGGTTGGAGCCATGCTACCAAGTTCAAGGTCAAGTACATGTTCACACAGTAGTCTGCCCAAGCTTGCTGAAAATAAAACCATGTAGCAATTCAAATCAGGAACATTTAACTTGCTAGGGCTTAGTAGACAGAGTACCATGGTAACAGTAACTTGGCAAAGGACTACCACCTAGAGTGGTCTCAAGCTATATCTCTAATCCGGTTTGGCAAAGGGCCGTTTGCCAAACCGTTTGCCAATACTTAAGGCGCGTACGGTAGCATGCAAAAAATATTCTCCTTGCGCGAAACCTTCTCGCCCCCCAAAAGGACGCATGTCCTAAGTCTTTAAGTACAGTACCCCATTTTAAATATCCACTGACTCCTTAATTCCCTATCATTTTGCGTACCACAGAACTGCCAACCAGCCTGCCTGCCCCTATCGACCTGGGGCGAACGGCCCATGTCGGGGTTCATGCGCACGTGGCGTGGCCCATAGGCCGCAGTCGACGCCAAACCCTTAAATATAAGTGGGACCGCGTCCGGTTTAACCGGTGAGACAGTGGAGCATGCTACACTGAGGGCGGTAACGAACGCACTCATACTAGGGTACTACATTTTGTCAAATTGGCCAGTGCTTAAAGCGCACAGACGTCAACATGGTCAGCGCTCTGTAGAGCAAAAAACTGCGTGCTGCGCCCACAGGGAGTTCAAAAAAACTGCACGTAACGCGCTCAAAAAGCGTGCGTGAAATCGCGTTGCCAAGGCGCTTTGTAGTACCCTGACTCATACCCTACTCTATGCAAAGGTTTCCTGGATTCAATATTCACTAAGGGAGTTTGGGGGCACACATCCGGGCCATAAAATCCTGGCTGGCAGGTAGGTGCATTTGGAAGGCATTACAAGTGTATGTCATGATTATCAGTTACCTGAGGACGAAGCTATGGGTGGTCTGAGACCCTCTTCGGGCAGGGTCAGGGTCGTGGAAGTTGAAATCGTGCATGATAGATTCGTACAGCCCGATACCATATTTTGTTGGTAGGCCAAAATGCAATGGAAATCGTGCAGACCGATACTAAATGTGTTTGCCTTCCCAAATGTTACACCCGAGCATACGACAGCCCGATAATTTACATCAAGGTCAATATCCTTATGATAATCACTGCTGGTCACCCAGGGCACTCTACTTGGAGGCCTCCTCGAAGTTCTCCACCAGGTCTGGGACATCTGGGGGAGGCGCGAAGGGGTTGGGTTGAGGTAAGGTAGGGCAGGTTAGGGTTGGGTTGAGGTAAGGTACGGTTGATGCGGGGTGGGGTGCGGTTGGGTAGGGTGCGGTTGAGGTAGGGTGGGGATGCAGATCAGTACATTAGGATACACAGGGCGCGAGTGATTGGAGAAGGGACATCAGCCTATGGCCATGTGTCAGGTAACAGGCCAGTCTGTTATATTTGTGAAAGGTTTTTCACCCCAGGAGGTGGGTCTCCCTACACAACCAGCGACGCCGAGGATTCAGTTTGAAAGATACACTGGAAGCAGAAAGCAATAAATGCAGCAGAAAATGTGAGCACTAACAAATAGTAACAAATTACCTCTGTAGCACGAACTCAGGGACCCCATCGGTGAACTTATTGTTTGGGGCTCAGTCCATCAATGTTTATCTTTTAAGCCCTTCCTGTCACGGTTGGGAAAGTCTCTTTTGCCTATTCGGCCTACCCCTGGACTGTAACAAACATACATACAGATGGTGCTGCATTCTTCAGGCTAGGGGAGTGGAGGAGAAAACTGCTCGAGAAGACATGAGGCGTGGGACATGAGATACGAGATTCAAGATATCAGATTCAAGATATGAGATTCGAAATATAAGACTCAATATTCGAAATAAAAATACGAGATTCACAAGACGAGATCAAGATAGATGATACATGACACAGGATAAATGATGCAGGACACACACAGATGATAATATTACCCACCATCATCGTCGTCATCACCTCCAGCGGCAGCGGCGCCTTCAGGGGGGCCACCAGCAGCACCGTACTGCAACGCAATACAACCAGAGGGGGGCTGTTCAAAATCTCAAATTTTGATTGTTTGTATTTGTATACACTACTCAGTTTTATCCTGTTTCAACAGCTGGCTCAATGGTAGAGCACGTTGAAACAAGACGGTGCGAATCCCTACGGGTGTGCTCTAATGTCTGCGGCCGCTGTCAACCGCAATAGCACTGTCCAGGTTAACAAGCAGCCCATTCTCAACTAAGACGGGGCTCCCTTTATTCCACGCCCCACCAGGGTACTTCCAAGCGCTTGCTTTTGCGCGCTGCCTTTTTGAGCCTCACTGCGCGTTTCGCGCAATTTTTTGCAACCCCTGTGGACGCAGCAAGCATTTTTTGCGTTTTTTGCACTACAAAGCGCAGTTTTTTTCTTTTCAAGTGCACTAAAGCGCTGGCCAATTTGGTAAATTGAAGTACCCTGCGCCCCACCAGGCGTCATCATTACTTATCCTTGCATGCCCCATGACCACCTAGTTGCTCAAAGTTAATTTTTTATTTGTACACGTGCCCCATTTACGCTGTACTCCTGCCTTGTCACAGGAGCACTATGTGGTAACAATAGCTTTTCTTTTCAGCTACCAGCAGCAGATTCTAGGCAGCTCCCTCGGCTTGCTACCCAGTCAAACCTATAGAAGCACAGAGCTTCTTGAAGGGACCGGCAAATCATCTGATGTTCATAGCTTTTTATTTCAGGTACCAGCGGCAGCTTCTAGGCAGC
This sequence comes from Chlamydomonas sp. ICE-L, assembly GCA_013435795.1. Lineage (NCBI taxonomy): Eukaryota > Viridiplantae > Chlorophyta > Chlorophyceae > Chlamydomonadales > Chlamydomonadaceae > Chlamydomonas > Chlamydomonas sp. ICE-L. Next base: position 581,632 of record JACBWV010000311.1, read on the forward strand.
ACCCCTGGCTTGCTACTCAGCGAAACCTAAAGCAACACAGTGCTTTGGAAAGCTGACAGAATCATGTTTTTAGAAAGATTGAAATCTTGGGGCTTAGCCCAGTGGCTGGCTCAAGGAGCTGCCTAGAAGCTGCTGCTCGTAGAGACGCTACCAGGTAAACCACTTTCTGAACTGAACAAAAACTGTAACACTGGACCGCCAACCCCCGCCTTACCCCCCCCCCCCCCCTGGTGCTTAGAAGCTGAACAGCTGAAAGTCCTGGGCCTGACCAGGGTACTACTTCTTGCCAAATTGGTCAGCGCTTGGAGCGCACAAACGTCAAATTTGTCAGCGCTTAGTGCAAAAAGCGCAAAAACTACGCGCTGCGCCTACAGGGGGTTGCAAAAAACTGCGCGAAACGCGCAGTGGGGCTCAAAAAGGCAGCGCGCCAGCTTGCAAAAGCACGCGCTTGGAAGTGCCCTGCAGCTGAAAGCCCCTGGGCCTGACGGAACGAAAGGTGGCAAAAACGTTTTTATAGATTGTCTGTGAACTGCGTATACATAATTTTCCTTTAGGGGGCACCCCCACCATGTATTTTAAGGTGGGCTCTGCCGTAAAAAATGGCAAGGGCCTTGGGAAGGGGTGTATAACATGACAAGGGCCCACCCACCAAATGACCATGTATGCCAAAGAACTGATATATCACTAGGGAACGGCAACTAATATTAGTGTTTGAAACACTAATATTGACTAATACTATCATAGTGTCACAATAATATTAGTTTTCCAAATAAATTCGAGATTCTGGTGAGTTGGCTCGTCCAATTAATATTATATAATATTATATAATTTATTCACTCAGCTCAGTTCATCAGTGCTTTTTCTTTTGAAGCCCTTCCTACACGGTTGGGCAAGTCCCTTTAGCCTATTTGGCCTACCCCTGGACTGAAACATACATACATACATTCACTAATATTATATAACATAGCTGACCCCAACATATCACACCAAAGCTCACCTGCATCATCATTTTCTTCAAATGGTTTAAGCTATCAGGTCCCATTTGGCTCAAGATGCCTGGAACCAGATCTTGCAGCTCTGAGGAGGACAAGCATGACAAGAATTAGCATGTGTGTGTATGTATGCGTCTATTTGTGTGTGCATATGTGTGTGTATGCATGTATGAGTATGTATCTGTGTGTGCAGGCATGTATGCGTATGTATATGTGTGAGTATGTATGCGTATGTATATGTGTGAGTATGTATGCGTATGCATGTGAGTGCATGTGTACGTGCTATCATGAATCTGATGTCTGAAGAGGGACGGATGAATGTCTCTGGGTGGATATCCTATCTTAGCATTATCTCCTGGGCTAAGCATCCAAAGTGCCAGCATATGCGAGTTGTCGGGGTCCAACCATGCAAGAGCGGCATCCTAGATATCTTATGCACAATCTCGTAGGCCTGGTAGTCCAAGTGTCAGCGTTTACTACCATACATATACGAGTGCATATACAGCCACACATCAACAACCATGCATATACAGCCATGCAAGTGCATATACAACCTTGCATATTCTAGTGCATATACAGCCATGCATAAACAACCATGCAAGTGCGGCATACCAGACTTCGATATATGCAAGGCACATAACGCTTATGAAGACATGCAGCATGCATTTGTTTTCCCGACGACGCGTCGCCATTCCGTCTCTGCATGGCGACGCATGGGTCTGGCTAAACTAGTCAGAAATGGGCTCCCAAACTCCCCAGGCTCTGCGCTCTGCCATGCATTGGCTACGATAAAAGCCTGGAAATAGCTCAAGTGGCTAATCAACCTGGCCTACATAAATGCGAAATAAACTACTGACAGCATGCACTTGGAAGGGCTGGCGTGACAAGGTGCAAGTTGACATGCGCACACACACACATGCCCAAATACAAATGCACACAGACATTCACTCCCGCATGCTCAATCACACATACAACCCACTCCCCAGCACTCATCAGCGCAAGTCTACATGCCCAACACACAAAACACACAGGCACTCACTCCCTTATGCCCCCCCACCCCCCCTACAGCTGTTCTACTGTGCCTGGGCTCGCTTGGGCACATAGCTTACTCAATCATCTACCCAGTCATTCACATGTTCATTTTTCCACCAACCAATGTACCCATTGACCATCCATCCCCGTATCACCCCCCCATCCATTCTTCCCTCCATTCCCTAATCACCCCACATCCATTCATCCCCAGATCACCCCCATCCATCTGTCAATGTTATTATCACCCCCATCCATCCCTCCATCCATTTATCCATCCCTCCATCCTGATCTCCACCCCTCCCTCCCTTTCTCTGTCCCGATCTCCACCCATCCATCTATTGGTCCCTGCGCCCATCCACCTATCTGTCCCAATCTTCATCCACCGCCTTTTTGGCAGAGCCCCTCCTTCTGGGGGGCGGGAGCTCCCAGTGTTACCCATTTGTCCGTTTGATTGACCGACCGACCGTCTGACCATGATGAAGCCAGACACGTCAGCCAACGGTCTCGTAACTAACTCGCTTCCATTGCCACCTGTTGCTCCGTCGCAATCACTCTCCGCCAATTTGTTGCGTCGCAGGCGACGCTGCATCGAACTTGTCAATATTCTACTCACTCTTAATTTGGGAAGGACCGCTGATGACATAGGTGTTAGCAGCGATGGAGGCTTGCACTGCACAAGCAAGAAGTTGTGTTGCATGAGCTTGTGTATGTTGTTACAGTCCAGGGGTAGGCCAAATAGGGTAATGGGACCTGCCCAACCGCGAGGGAGGGGCTAAAACGCAAAAGCACTGTTCAACTGAACTCCAAACAATCGTTTACCGACGGGGGCCCTCAGTTCGTGCTACAGTGAAAATTTAACTCTACAATCACACGCAAGAGGTTGTGTGCCACCATTGTCGAGCTTAGTGTGCAAAGGTTCAGTAACATAGCGATATATACATGGGCCTTTTTCCCGCTTTAGTGCTGTGTATACCTGAGCCTTTTAAAGCTTTAGTCAGCTTTAGTGATATATATGAGCCTTATTTACGCTGAAGTCAGCTTTAGTGATAAATACGAGCCTTGTTTTCGCTTTAGTCAGCTTTATATATATATATAAGCCCTGTTAACGCTTTAGTCAGCTTTAGTGATATATGTGAGCCTTATTTTTGCATTAGTCAGCTTTAGTGATATATGTAAGTCCTATCTACGCATTAGTCAGCTTTAGTGATATATATATGAGCCTTATTTATGCTTTAGTCAGCTTCAGTGATATATGTAAGCCCTATTTTGCTGTAGTCAGCTTTACTGATATATATGAGCCTTCTGTACGCTTTAGTCAGCTTTAGTGGTATAAACGAAACAATGGTTAGCTCTTGCGCTCTCTTAGGCATCCAACCCTTAAGGTTAGTGAAATGCAATGCAGCTGAAAGCTTCAGGCTAGACACAATGGCTGGCTAATTGAGCTGAATGGAAGCTACTAGCATTAAAACAAACCCCCAAACGAAACAAGGGATAGCTCTCGTGCGCTTCCTAGCCAACTAACCCTTGGGGTTGGTGAAATGCAATGCAAAGCAGCGCAGCTGAAAGCTTCAGGCTTGACCTAATGGCTGGCTAATGGAGCTGGATGGAAGCTACTAGCCCAAAAACGAAACAATGGTTAGCTCTTACGCTCTCTTAGGCATCCAACTCTTGGGGTTGTTGAAATGCAATGCAGCTGAAAGCTTCAGGCTTGACCCAATGGCTGGCTAATTGAGCTGAATGGAAGCTACTAGCGTACAAATAAACCCCAAAACGAAACAATGGTTAGCTCTTGTGCGCTTCCTAGGCATCTCACCCTTGGGGTTCGTGAAATGAACAACATTCTCCTCTTGGAAGATGTTGACCTCCTCGATTCCAGGGATGGTGTTGACACCCAGCTTCTTCAGTACACCCTGGAGACGCTTGTCATCGGTGACGGTGGTCTTGTGTGCGACTGGTTTCTTTCTGCAATGCCAGGGTGTGGTGTGGAGGTTGGTGTGGTGTGGGTGGGATGGTGTTGACACCCAGCTTCTTCAGTGTGCCTTTGAGACGCTTGTCATCGGTGACGGTGGTCTTGTGTGGGGCAGGTCTCTTTCTGCAATGCCAGGGTGGGGGGTGGAGGTTGAGGTGGGGTTGGGGGAGACTGTGTCGTGTGGTGTGGGTGGGATGGTGCTGACACCCAGCTTCATCAGTGTGCCTTTGAGGGGGTTGGGGGAGACTTTGTGGTGTGGTGTGGGTGGGATGGTGCTGACACCCAGCTTCTTCAGTGTACCTTTGAGGGGGTTGGGGGAGACTTTGTGGTGTGGTGTGGGTGGGATGGTGCTGACACCCAGCTTCTTCAGTGTGCCTTTGAGACGCTTGCCATCTGTGGTGGTGGTCTTTCGTGGGGCAGGTCTCTTTCTGCAATGCCAGGGTGGGGGGTGGAGCTTGGGGGTGGGGTGGGGAAGACTTTGGGGCATGGGTGGCAGGGTGTGATGTACTGTGGTGTGGTTCGGTGAGGGTTGGATGGTGTGTTGGGGAGGTTTTTGTTATATTCGGGTGGGGAGGCTGCCTAGGGGTCTGGGGTCTGGGGGGAGGTACAAGGAACCACACTTGAGCTTGCTTCCCGAGTTCCCGCACAGTTCACAGCCGCCGAGCGACTTGCAACACCCGTAGGAGAAGAAGGGGGTTTGGACTAGCGTGGCCTGCTCGCGGGATGACGAGTACACGCTCCATGCATAAAGCCCGGAGTTGGACCGGGGGACCCCCCAGGTGGTCGCCTTCCCATTGGAACGTTCGGACGGGTGGAAACGTGGAAACGAGCAGTGCTATGGATGCATAGAGCAGCTCTTGCAGATGGCGGTGGCTAAGTCCTCTTTAAAAATTGCACACCCCACGATGACAGGGTCCCCATGCAATCAGCGAGGCCACCCAGACGTTGGGAGGTAGGTGCTGAGCTGAGACAGGAGGCTTGCAAATTGATCCCAGGAAGGCTAATGGCGCTAGGAGGGGAGCTAAAGGGGAAATAGGCGGTGTCCAGTCTCGGAGTCCCACAGACGAGGACAAGCTCTCGAGACTCAACGTAACCAGGCTGCTATCGCTCGACTTCATGTTTTTTTGCTCCTGCTGGGACTCTCAATTGTGCACCGCCGTAGAGCAAGTTGTTTTCTGCAGCTGCTCGCTTTCCGGCATCAGAGTTGTGCTTTAGTTTTGTGAATCTTAAGGCGTCGAGCCAATCGAGCTAGCTACTCTGGGATGAGCCAGCCCAGACAATGCCGTCTCCACAAGCAAAAAAGCAAGCGAGTGAAACAGTAGACAGCCATACCTGCGCACACTTCCCTTGCCGCCCGACCGCACGGCGCCATTTCCCGCAAGCTTCAACAATTTTTCCCTATCCATGACTGAAGGCTACGGTCCTAACCAACTCCCGATCGAAAGAGGGCTCTACTGCGCGCTGCTTGGAAGTTTGTGTTGCCCTCGTGACAGGGCAAACCTGTACCGCCTCAATATGTCCTACCCCAGGCCCCCCTTTTAGACCCCCAAGCCTCCCACCCAGGAAAAAAAACCAGAAAAACCAAGGCCCACCCAGCCCCCTTTTCAGCGCCCTCAGAGCCACTCATCTACACTTGAGATATTTATGCATCGCACGTCCGTTGCATATATCCTCAGCCATGTCCTCTGCACTTTTCTCCATCGCGAGTCTGTCGAAATTGAGCCGCGCCGCTGGCTTCAGTAGGTAAGGTCACCGTATGCGTAGTCCCATTTGGTAACCGAGGGTCGTAGTAACCGATCTCAAATGGTGATAGGCAAGGAGAACGACCACTGTAGGCTTTGTAAGACGCAATTAAAAAGAAACTGTATGTTGCGTTGCATTCTGCTCGGGTATGCTCCCTCCCCCTCCCCACCCACCCACCCACCCACCAACCCACCCACGCGCAACATAACGCCAAACTTTCCACTCCCACGTGAGAACGTCACATTGCAGCGTTTTGTAGATCAAATGATATTACCAGACCCAAACTCGAAGTCTTAGGAAACAGAACAGCAGTACGCACATATGTGTGTGACACATGTGACTTGTCCCATTTACATGGAGTCCCCACATGAGACATGCCCCATGTACATTTAGTTCCCACATGTGACATGTCCAATGTACATTTAGTTCCCACTCGACACCTGGGATGGGTGGATTGGAGATGGGATGGGATAGATTGGTGTTGGGATGGGAACCATAGGCACAGGAAAGACCCCAGGTTGGTTTAGGATAAATGAGAGTGACCAGAGTGACCATCAGTACCATTGCCCACACAGCCGCATTCCTTATTTCCTATCAGCCCGCACCAAGCCATTTCCTAATTCGTAGCTATACTGATGAACACATGCGAATTCTGATTGTCTCTGTGGGTGTGATGTGAAATGAGTTGAAATTTAGGTGAACGTAAGCATGCAGGTTGTTAGTATGGCGAAGAGGGACTCGACAGTGATAGGAAGGGCTAAAAAGAAGCCCCAAAGGCCTAAAGCCCTTGTAGCCCCCTAATAGCACCCAAACAGCCCCAAGAAGCCCCAAAAGCTCTATAATGCCCCCAAAAGAAACAGAAGAATGTTTCATATTTTCCAGGTGCATTGCAAGCCTTCGAATGATATCAATCATAAATTGGATGAAGGGACTTTCCCAATCACTACAGGAGGGGCTAAAACGAAAAGGCGCTGGTGATGAGCTGAACTCCAAACAATCATTTTAACAAGGGGGGACCTTAGTTCGTACTACAGTGGAAATTTAATTCTACGATCAAACATGCAATTGAAACACCTCCTGCACCGGCTTTTTCCCTGAAGTATATAGTTTTTGTTTTTTTCTTTTCTCCTTCTTTTTCTTCTTTACCCTCGCTACTTTAAGCGATTGCTATCTGAGACCCTGTTTTGGCCACAAATTCTACGACCCTGACAACCGAACCCTCCTTGGGCGGCCCTTCAGGCTGCCCTACCCAAATCATTACCTAGACCCCACCCTGGGAAATTACCAAATCCCTGAAAGCTAATAGAAGACCCCCTTTCTGAAACGAAACAATCTCTGCACCTGTAACGCTTTTTTGACTGCTATGAGAAGGCGCAATTAGTGGATTAGGTCCATCAACCAGCTAGCTCCATCAAACAGCTAAGTAGCTTTGATCCATCCCAATATTGTTGTACTGGGAATCGCGCAAGCCGATTATTTTAGATAAGGCTCAAATCCTTGCCTGTGAAACAGCGCAACTAGTCGGTTTGGTCTTTTCCTCATATTGTTTGAATTATCTGGCATACGGCCAACGACTCTTACTTTCTGTGCATAAAATGAATATGACAGCATTAAATGTTTACAAAACATTATATTTATATGTTCATAAATAATTCCAGAACAAAGAATGCCCGCAAGTTTGCATATATTGAATAGCATAACCCAATATGTTTGTAAACATTATATCGTACCTGTTGATATTACATCATTATATAACACATATGATAATGGTGGCATAAATATACAGAATAGCACGACAAAAATGTTTCTCATGTGCTGCTGCTGCTGCTGCTACTGACATTTTTACAGGTGCTCAACTGGACTTCAAAGGTTCACACATTGATATTGTATTAATATGACACACTGATTGTTTCATTTTTCTGCGTCGCTTGCGACGCTGCATAGGACTTGTTTTATAGCTTACCTGTTGAAAGTTCAAAAAAAAGATAACGCCTGTAGGGGCGTGGTGTTAAGGGGACCCTCCCGTACGCCGCAGCTGGGGAAAGTCACCATGGTAGACATAGTAAGTGTCACCCTCCAGGCGGTAGGGACTCCTTCATGCGACGTGTGGCAAGAATGCTGGTACAGGAGGCAATATGTTGAAAGTACATGATTGTAGAACACCTGTAATAATGTTGGCATAAATATACAGAATAGCACAATTCTAATGTTTCTCATATGCTGCTGCTGCTGCTGCTGATGATGATGATGATGAGGATAAAAAAAATCCTGGTGCTCAACTGGACTCAAAATGTTCCTCCTTTGATTTTTTGTATTAACATGACACACTGTTTGTTTCATTGTTTTCAAAACCTCATATGGTGATCGCATCCTTCTATCTTCCATCCATCTTCCCATCCAACTTCCATCCATCTTCCCATCCATGTTTCCATCCATGTCCCATCCATATTTTTCTACCTTACATCCACCTTCCCATCCATGTTTCCATCCATGTTCCGCCCATCTTCCTTCTATCTTCCATCCATCTTCCCATCCATCTCTCCATCCATGTCCCATCCATCTTCCTTCTATCTTCCATCCATCTTCCCATCCATCTCTCCATCCATGTCCCATCCATCTTCCTTCTATCTTCCATCCATCTTCCCATCAATCTCTCTATCCATGTCCCATCCATCTTCCCTCTATCTTCCCATCAATGTTCCATCCATGTCCTATCCATCTTTCTTCTATCTTTCATCCATCTTCCCATCCATGTTCCATCCATCATCCTTCTATCTTCCCATCTATCTTCCCCTTCATCTTCCCCTCCATCATCCCATCCATCTTCCCCCTTCTCCTCCATCTTCCCCCCCATCTTCCCATCCATCTCCCCCCCCTCCATCTTCCCCCCCATCTCCCCCCCCTCCATCTTTCCATCCATCTTCCACCTTGCTTCCACTGCCCCTCCGTAGGGCAGCTTGCTCAGCAAGACTCTTCAGCTCTGCTGCTGAGTCAGCTGCCACCAGCTCCGCAACCACAGAGGTAAATATTTTTTTGGCAGAGCCCCCAGGGTTACCCATTTGTCCGTCTGTGTGTACGACCGACCGTCTGACCGAGGCGAAGCCTGACGCGTCAGCCAACAGCCTCGTAACTAACTCGCTTCCGTTGCCACCTGTCCCTCCGTCGCGATCACTCCCCGCAATTTTTTAACATCGCTTGCAATGCTGCATAGAACTTGTACTGTTTATTTATTGGGCTTCCAGTCAACTCCATCAGCCAGCACTGGGTGGAGCCCAATTTGTTCTGCTATATTGGAGGGACCCTCCCTCCCTGTTACTAGACCCTAGAGTCAGCCCCCCAAAAGGGAAAACTGATATTGTCTACACCTGGCGTGGTTGGCCCCAGTGCAATCAAACAGGCTGGCCCCCTCAACCTCACGCCTCGTAGTGTAAAATATAAAATATGAATAGTACGCTAAGTGGAAGGCGTACTTTTTATATTTTCTGCATCTGGCCGCGCATCCCTCCCTGTTACCGAAACCAAGAGTCTGCCCCCTTCCCCTTCCCCAACCTCCAAGCCCCATAACTTCAACACCAAAACCGATCCCAACACCAACATCAACTCCAACACCAATTCCAACATCAACTCCAACACCAACTCCAACACCAACACCAAACCATTCACCCACACAGAAGTCCGCCCCTCCCCCACCCCCACCCACCAAACTGTTTGTCTTCGGCGGACGGGGATTTGTTAGCAGCCATGTTTGTAAGGAAGTGCTTTCTTCAGGCCTAGAGGTGGTATTTATCAGCCTCAACTCCAATCCTAACACTAACACCAACACCAACACCATTCCCCCACACAGGAGTCCGCCCCTCCCGCACCCCCACCTACCAAACTGTTTGTCTTTGGTGGACGGGGATTTGTTGGCAGCCATGTGTGCAAGGAAGCGGTTTCTTCAGGCCTAGAGGTGGTATTCATCAGCCTCAACTCCAATCCTAACACCAACACCAACACCAACACCATTCATCCACACAGGAGTCCGCCCCTCCCCCACCCCCACCCACCAAACTGTTTGTCTTTGGTGGACGGGGATTTGTTGGCAGCCATGTGTGCAAGGAAGCGGTTTCTTCAGGCCTAGAGGTGGTATCCATCAGCCGCTCAGGCACCCCTCCCGCAGTCAGGGAACCATGGATGGATCAGGTAGGGATGCTTTTGTTGTTGGGCGGCCCCTATTGTTGTTTTATTTCCCCTATTGTAAGGGGGGTGGGTACCCCATACCTTTCATCATCAGTGTAGCACGAATTTAGGGCCCCCGTCAGTTATACGATTGTTTGGGGCTCAGTTCATCAGTGCTTTTCCTTTTTAAGCCCTTCCTATACAGTTGGGCAAGTCCCTTTAGCCTATTTGGCCTACCCCTGGACTGTAACATAAGAGGTAATGATAACGCCTGGTGAGGCGTGGTACGCGGGTGGGGAGTGGTCTTCTACCTCAACTGGACAAGCTACCATCGCGGTTGACGACGACCTGACTGTAACATACCTTTCATCATCACTGTCAGGATCTGACATACTCTGCCAAAAAATACATATTCTTCCGTATTACGAGGCGTGATGTTGAGGGGGCCAGCCCGTTTGCTTGCACTTTGGCCAACAATCATACTCTGCCAATGCACCTGTTTGGATTGGACAGCCCCTTTCAGCGAATCAATTGGTCGAGTGGTACACCAAATCGTTTTGAGGATGCAGGGTTGGGGGTTCGATTCCCCCTACGGTCGCCCTGAGCGTTGCAGGTCGTTGTCAACCGCGATGGTAGCTTGTCCAGTTGAGGTAGAAGAACTACTGCTCTCTACCCGCGTACGACGGGTTCCCTTAATACCACGCCCCACCAGGCGTTATCATCACCTGATTAGACATCTGAAGCGAGTTGCCCCTGTGGTGTGTAGGTGCAATGGCTGAGGGGCAACGCCCTGGAGCCCAGGACATTCGAGAAGCATCTGACTGAGGCTGCCGCTGTTATCTCATGCATTGGAGGCTTTGGAAACAACGAGCAAATGATGAAGGTTTGTGGTCGTGGCGTGTGTGTGTGAAGGGTGGGTGGGGGGGGGGAGTGGGGTGGGTGGGTGGGGGGGGGGGGGTCAGCATCAGGGCACAAGGTTTCATGGAGGCTTTTGAAATAACGAGCAAATGATTAAGGTATGGCTCAGGGTATCAGGAGATCAGTGGGGATGTGACCAGTGGAGTGGGTCTGATTGAGAGGAGTCCAGTGGCTTCTCTTTCTTGTAGGACATGGGAATAATGAGGAGATGATTTATGTGGGACTTGCGCCATTTACGGATTCACCCTTTTGTCAAGCTATACAATGCCGCCATACACGATTGTCATCTGTCACACTTTTGAGCTATACAATGCCGCCATACACGATTGTCATCTGTCACACTTCACACTGTCACACTTTGAAGCTAAACAATGCCGCCATACACGATTGTCATCTGTCACACTTTTGTCAAGCTATACAATGCCGCCATACACGATTGTCATCTGTCACACTTTTGTCAAGCTATACAATGCCGCCATACACGATTGTCATCTGTTACAGATGACAAGAGTTTTTTATTGTTCTGCTACCAGCAGCAATCACTGCCTAAGATCCAGTTTTGGCCAGTAGTTCGAACCCAGAAATGTCAGTGATGATGTTGCAGATGAAAAGTGAGTATGCCGGCAAGGTATAGCTTGACATAAGTAACTAGGGGCCCTGAGCGCGTACATAGTATTTTGTCTGTCAGCGCTGGCCGGTAGTTAGTTCGTTTTTTTGTTCTGCTACGAGTAGTGATCACTACCTAGGACCCAGTTTTTGTGATAAAGAGTCAGCTCTAGTGATAGATAAACCAGAGCTTTTTTCCGCTACCAATAGTGATCACTACCCAGGGTCCAGTTTTGGCCAGTAGATCACCAGAAATGTGAGCAACATGTCAGTTCTGACATGGCAGCGATGACAGCAACAAGACAGTAGTTCGGTCACCAGAAATCGATGACAGCAACATGCCAGTATTTTGTTCACTAGAAATGCGAGCAACATGACAGTAGTTCGGTCACCAGAAATCGATGACAGCAACATGCCAGTATTTTGTTCACTAGAAATGTGAGCAACATGATAGTTCTGGCATCTGGTGTGGGACCGCTCGTCTCCCCTGTGTGTGATGCACTAACTTGGACTCGGGCTGCTTGACAGGAGCACAGTCACGTCTCTTGTATCGGGGCTTTGGGGGCAATGGGGGGATCATGAAGTAGGGACCCAAGTTGGGATTGAGAGCGGTGAAGAACAGCACCTAGGATCCAGTTTTGGCCAGTAGTTTGGTCATCAGAACTGTGAGCAGCATGACAGTTTTGTCATCTGGTGTTGGAAGGCTCGTCTCCCCTATGTGTAATGCACTAACCTGGACTCGGGCTGCTTGACAGGAGCACACTAACGGCTCTTGCATTGCTTAGTGTAGAACATTACCTAGGATCTAGTTTTGGCCAACCCTTCTGCTTCATTAAGATTCCCCGCCCTGCCCCCCGAACCCCCCCGCCACCGATCACATTACTGTCTCTTGTGTTGGGGCTTTGGGAGCAATGGGGAGATCATGAAGTTGGGATCCAAGTTGGGATTGAGAGCAGTATAGATCACTATGTGTGTTGGAGCCTTTAGGAGCGATGAGCTGGTGATGAATATATTTTTAACTCTTTGTCTTGCACCTTTGAGCGAGCTTATCGGATGTCCCCCCCCCACCCCCGACCCCACCCTCTCCCCCCACTTCACACCCACCTGGTTGAGACCTCTGTCATGGCCGCCGGCTGAAATGATTAACCTATCACCCCCCCCACCCCCACCCCACCCCCACGCCACCCGACCCGACCCCACCTGACCCCCATCCCTCCTCCAATTCCCAAACCCCAATCCCCATACCCCATACCCCAAACCCTATACCATATCCACCCAACCCCCATCCCCCATCCTCCATCCCCCTACACCCATCCCCCAACATCCATCCTGCCCACATACAGACTCTGCTTACTCATTGTATTCCCTCCTTCAATGCGCAGGTCAATAGCACCCACCCAATCGCTTACTCATTGTGTTCCCTCCTTCAATGATCAGGTCAATGGCACCCACCCAACTGCACCCACCCACCCACTTCCTCATTGTGTTTCCTCCTTCAATGATCAGGTCAATGGCACCCACCCAACTGCACCCACCCACCCACTTCTGCATTGTATTCCCTCCTTCAATGTGCAGGTCAATGGCACCCACTCAACCACTTACTCATTGCATTCACCCCTTCAATGCGCAGGTCAATGGCACCCACCCACCCACGTCCGCATTGTATTCACTCCTTCAATGTGCAGGTCAATGGCACCCACCCAACTGCTCCCACCCAACTGCACCCACACAACCACGTACTCATTGTATTCACCCCTTAAATGCGCAGGTCAATGGCACCCACCCAACTGCACCCACACAACCTCTGACTCATTGTATTCCCTCCTTAAATAATCAGGTCAATGGCACCCACCCAACTGCCCATACAACCCCTTACTCATGGTATTCACCCCTTAAATGCGCAGGTCAATGGCACTGCTAACGTTGACCTTGTAAAGGCTGCGAAGGCTGCAGGAGTTCCTCGCTTTGTTTTCATTTCAGCGACTATCCCCAACGTCCCAGGAATAGGTAAGATTTTTTTTTTTAGTTGTGAAAGGACTTTCACACCAGGAGGTGGGTCTCCCGACACAAACCAGCAACACGGAGAATTCAGTTCAAATGGTGGTGCCCCTCCTACAATATGCAAAGTAGGCGTACTTAGGGTTGGTGACGCATCAAGACGCATCACCCGTGGGGGCCAACGTCCCATAAATAGGCCAGAGCGTAAGACCCATCTCATGTGGCTTGTTGAACCTCTCAAATAGAGCCACCCACCCAAAAACAACAACCTTGCCACTTCCAAGCACACATTCCATGAGTCCAGCTATTTTGCTCTGTTTGGGTGTGTTCTTGTGATCCCGATCTGTATGAGCCAGCTGTCCTGCACACGCTTAAATGGAGTCACCCATCCCCACCACTTCCAACCACCAAGTCCATAGAGCTCTTTTGCTCTGCTTGGGTGTGTCTTCATGTTCATCAATTACTGTGGTCATTTGTTGTGCTGACACAAACTCTGTAAATGAACCAACTTGGCAGTGGTGGTGGCGGCAGCCGCGGCGGTGTTGGTGACTGTGGTAGTGGCGGTCAGTATGAGCCAGCTCTCCCGCACACACTAAAATGGAGTCTCCCACCCCCAAGACCCATCCCCACCACTTCCAACCACCAAGTCCATAAAGCTATTTTGCTCTGCTTGGGTTACGCGGTCAATATGAGCCAGCTCTCCCGCGCACGCTGCATACACTACTGCCGCACTGTATCACTTCTTACCTGGTCAGTGGTGGGCCAGTGGTGTAGGTGTGGTTCAGGGTACTACAAAGCGCGCGGCAGCGCGATTTCACACACGCTTTTCGAGCCCCACTGCGCATTTCGCACAGTTTTTCCAACTCCCTGTGGGCGCAGCGCGCAGTTTTTGCGCTTTTTGCACTACAAAGCGCTGACCAATTTGACGCTTGTGTGCTTTAAGCGCTGACCAATTTGACAAAAGGTAGTACCCTGGTGTGGTTGGTCAAGAGGGTCGGCAACTCTCGCTGACCCACCAGTACCTACTCCTTCTTTGTGTAAGAGTGACTCAGTGGTTATTTTATATCTATGTTGTATTTTATATCTATGTTGTATTTTATATCTATGTTGAATTTTATATCTATGTTTATATGAATATATAAATACATATACCTACTCCTTCTTTGTGAAAGAGTGATTCAGTGGTTCTTTTATATGAACGCGCCCACACTAAATCAGTCTAATATTTTACTGGATTGGGTGACAGATCACATATTATCCTTGAGTTTAGGGCTAGCGCACGGAGACCCCCCCTTCCAAAGGCAGAAACAGGTTGTAAACAAAGAAGCTACCATTATGAGCCAGCTCTTCCACACCTGCTACTCACACTACTCGCACTGTAGCACTCGCTCTTCCACACCTACTCGCTCTTCCACACCTGCTACTCACACTACTGCCGCACTGTAGCACTTGTTACCTGGTCAGTGGTGGGCCAGTGGTGCAGGTGTGGTTGGTCAAGAGGGTCGGCAACTCCCGCTGACTAAACGGTACCTACTCCCTACCTATATAGGAGTGACTCAACCGATCACATACAATCCTTAAGTCTAGGTCTAGCGCACGGAGACCCCCCCTTTGAGGCGAAAATAATTAATGTAAAAATGAAGCTACCAATGCAACTGTTATTGATAGGTTGACCTCACTAAGCTACCAAAGCACCTACGGACGTTTGTGACAGATAACTGATAGGTGTTTTGGTAGAGTAGTATGGTCAACCTGTCAGCTGTGTATATAAGGGCTTGAGATGGGGGCTAGGGTAGGACATGAGGCGTTGGTGTAAGTCGGTAGGTTGGTGTTTGTGTGTGTGTGGGGGGGGGGGGGGGGGGGGGGGGGGGGGTAAAGGCAGGTTATGGGCTGGTGGTAGAGTAGTATGGTCATCCTGTCGGATGTGATTGGACGGCTGGCGGGTTGTAGTTTGGTCAACCTGTGGGATGTGATTGGTCGGCTGGTGAGTCATAGAATGGTCAACTTGTTGGCTGGCAAGTTGTAGTATGGTCAACCTGTTGGGTGTAAAGGACGGCTGGCGGTAGAGTAGTATGGTCAACATGTCGGATATGATTGACAAAGCAGTCTCCAATCGGAATCCAAACGTACCAAGCAAAAACACAGATATTTTGTTTTTGGATCTGAGCCCAAACGATCCAATACTGCACCTGTATGTATGTATCTCTTTGTACAGTCTGGGGGTAGCCAAAAAGGCTGAAGGGACTTCCCCAACCTGTATTGGTATATTCGTACAGTTCAATGGTAGCCAAATAGGCTTAAGGGACATCCCCAACCTTAAAAACAGTAAAGGCAGTTTAAGAAACAAGCACTGGTCAACTAAACCCCGACTGAGCCCTTGCATCACACCTTCTTAGTGATGTAATGCTGTACCTGCGTCACACTTAGTGATATAATACTGCACCTGCATCACACCTTATAAGTGATCTAATACTGTACCTGCATCACACCTTTCAAGTGATCTAATACTGTACCTGCATCACACCTTCCAAGTGATCTAATACTGCATGTGCATCACACCTTCTAGTGATCTCATACTGTACCTGCATCACACCTTTCAAGTGATCTCATACTGTACCTGCATCACACCTTTCAAGTGATCTCATACTGTACCTGCATCACACCTTTCAAGTGATCTAATACTGTACCTGCATCACACCTTTCAAGTGATCTAATACTGTACCTGCATCACACCCTCTAAGTGATCTAATACCGTACCTGCATCACATTTTCCATGCAGAGATGCTCCTCGGTGGATATGTCAAGGGCAAGGCAGCCGTAGAGGCAGCTTTAGCTGAGCACTACCCTGAGAGCGGATATTACCTCAAGCCTTCTGTCATTTATGGCAACAGGTGGGCACACCATTCTCGCAGCGATCACATTAGCGCCCTTTTAAACCTTAGGCCTCGAAGTGTCAGATTTATTTAAGTAAAGCAACTTGGAGATTCTTTATTGGATGTGTTTGATTTGGTTGCCTTCTGTCATTTACGGCAACAGGTGGATACACCAATTTTGCATTGGTAACATAAGCGCACTTTTAAACCTTAGGCCGCTATAGTGTCAGATTTATTTAAGTCAAGCACTCAAGCATCTTGGAGATTCTTTATTGGATGTGTTTAATTTTGGTTGCCTTCTGTCATTTATGGCTACAGGTAGGTACACCAATTTTTGCAGCGGTCACGTTAGCGCCCGCTTAGTGCCTGCTTTTAAAGCAGCGTGCTTAAAAACCTTAGCCCGCTTAAGTGTCAGATTTATTGAAGTCAAGCAACTTGGAGATTCTTTATTGGATGTATTTAATTTTGGTTGCCTGATGTCATTTACGGCACTCATTCTCCTCCTGCCCCCCCACCACCACCACCACACACACACACACACAAACACACACACACACACCACCACCACCACCTCACCCACCTTCTGCATGCTACAGGGTTGTCTCCCAATTCCTGAGCCTACCCTTGCAATACCTCTTAGAACCTCTCTCCCTGTCTCCCTCCCTCCCTTCCTCCCTCACCCACCCATCCACCCACTCACTCTCCCCCTGCCCCCCTCCCCCCCGTGCTAGAAGGTTGTCTCCCACTCCCTGAGCCTGCCCTTGCAATACCTCTCCAAGCCTCTCTCCCTGCCTCCCTCCCTCCCTTCCCTCCCACCCACTCACTCACTCTCTCCCCCCTGCCCCCCCTCCCCCCCATGCTCCAGGGTTGTCAACCATTCCCTGAGCCTACCCTTGCAATAGCTCTTCAAGCGTCTCTCCCTCCCTCCCTCCCTCCCTCCCTTCCTCCTTCCTTCCTTCCTGTCCTCACCCACCCACCCACCCACCCATTCCACCCACTCACTCAACTCACCCCCGCCCCCCCCCCCCCCCCCCCCCCCCCCCCCCCCCACCATACTACAGGGTTGTCTCACACTCCCTGAGCTTGCCCTTGCAATGCCTCTCCAAGCCTCTCTCTCTGCCTCCTTCCCTCCCTCCCTCACCCACCCACCCACCCACCTATTCACTCACTCACTCACTCCCCCCCCATACTACAGGTTGTCTCACACACCCTGAGCCTACCCTTGCAATGCCTCTTCAAGCCTCTCTGCCTCCTTCCCTCCCTCCCTCACCCACCCACCCACCCACCTATTCACTCACTCACTCCCCCCCCCCCCCCCCCCCCCCCCCCCTCCATACTGCAGGTTGTCTTCACTCCCTGAGCCGACCCTTCCAATACCCCCTCAAGCGTCTCTCCCTCCCTCCCTCCCTCCCTCACCCCCCCACCCATTCTCTCACTCACTCACTCACTCCCCCCCACCCCCACCCCCACCCCCCATACAACAGGGTTGTCTCACACTCCTTGAGCTTGCCCTTGCAATACCTCTTCAAGCCTCTTGAGGCTGCCCTGAAGTACGCTCCTGATGAGGGCAGGAAGTTTACTGGCATTCCCTTTGTTGGTGCACTGTTCCTGCCACCCGTGAATGTTGAAGCTGTGGCTAGGGCAGCCGTCAGAGCAGCCACAGACCCATCCATCCCCCCTGGAGAAATGGATGTGTACACAGTACAGAGCTACAGCCAGTAGTTGTGTACTCCACCATTCCTGAGCTACTGCCTCTACTTATATAAGCGCTGAAAACCCTCAACATGTTAGCACAGTACAGAGCTACAGCCAGTAGTTGCGTCCTTCACCATTCCTGAGGTACTGCCAATAGTTGGAAGCCCTTAAACACCCTAAACCTGTGTACTCAGTACAGAGCTACAGCCAGTAGGTGTAAGCCCTAAGAGCCCTAAACCTGTGTTAACAGTTCAGAGCTAAAGCCATTAGTTGAGTACTTAGCCATTCCTGAGCTACTGGTTCGTGTAGGGAGACCCACCTCCCGGGGTGAAATACCTCTCACAACTTCAAAAAGATATAGCCAGTATTTGTGTGCTAAAGCATTCCCGACCTACAGCTAGCAGTCTTGTTCTTTAGCATTCCTTTATATGTTCGTAGGAGGGGTGAATTCACATTATGGCTGTGGCTGAGATATAATTCCCAAGCTTGTACTGAGATGGAGGTCCTGATATAATTATCTCAGCTTGGGCAAGCCGTAATTGTCCTGAGCTTGCAGTACCACGCGATTTGAACTCGAACCTGGTAACATAGCTTCAGCCAGCAATTTGGTTGCTCACCGTCTTCCGCTGTAAAACAATTATTAGCAGAAAAATGTAAGCTCGGACAAATCACGCTCCACTTACAAAGACAAGAGAAGAATAAGGAGAAATATATACAGACAACTTGAGACTTAGAGCCAGTTTTCAGAAAAAATAGAAAAAATCATAGGCGAGTAAACGCTCAGAGGGGTGGAGCGGGGAGAGGGATTCATTGAAGACTAGTTAGTACTGGTTGGCATTGCCCTTAACTTCTCCGATGAGCGGCGCCTCTTAGCAGAAGAGGGAGACACATATGAAAGCTGATTTGGGGCTGAGTGCAGAGCGTCTGGGTGGCAACTGGCGAGGGAATTTGCGATTAGGCCTGACGATGATGCCATGATGGAATAAGTCTAGACAAGTGGGAAGTATTGAAATTGAAATTGTTACATCCGAGTAATGCGCCACTCTCAGGACGTGAAGTTAAGGACACCACAGCGTAAGCCGGAGCTAGCATTAGTCACCATAAAAGAGTCTCCTTGTCAGGGAGTCTGAATAAGCCCCTGGTGGGCAAATTTTAACAAGGAGAACCATGGAAATTAGTATCCCTCCTTGAGCTAGTCTTGGGAAATACGTACGAAAAAAGCGTAGTTCAACTCTTGTTCAACTTGGTATTTTTGCTGGATATCAAACTCAAGGCCTTCTACTGTGAGGATGACATCTGTGGAAGAGATGTTGGCTCCATCGATGCTCATTGAGTTGTAATGGTCCAGACTCCAGAGGCATGCCATGGTGCCCAGTGCCCGCAGGTGGTTTTCTTGGCCGATGGGATCGATGGGACTCTTGAGCAGGTCTAGGTGAATGATGAGGGGGCCCTGGACTCTGGTGGGGCAGTATTTACTTACATTCATTTTGCCTACAACTGAGCCTTTGGACACTCGCAGTGTACCCGACAACCAGAGCCATGTGAGGGGCCTTGACACTTGCCGCCTTTGTCCAAATCAGGCCGTCGGACAGGTCACGTCCTGCGTCCTCTGATCTGTCCTATCTGATGGTGACTCCTGGGCGGTAACTAGATACTCAACACTGACCGGCAGCAGCCGGCTGATCTTTGATCAAGTACATAAGAACGTGACAACCGCGAACCAGCATCAGATGCTACAACGAGACGTTCCAATCGTGAAAACTCCGACACGCTCACAATAATTGTCCCCCTATCAGCCGAGCAGAGCAAAAAATAGTCTGCAGCATGCCTTGCTATCGAGAAGTCCATGGCTCCTGTATGGGCGACCACACCCACTCCGGCCCAAACCAGGTAGGTACTGTGCCTCAAGCGGCCCCATGCTTCAGAGAGATGCGTGAAAATTAAGCGTCTTTGCCGTCACGAGAAAAAGCTACTGCAAGCACCAGCATACGCAATCGCAACTCAGCCTGGGAGTCTGAGTGCCATGTAGTACGACGCAATCATGAAGAGGCGAAGCATTTTGCGCTCAACCCGCCACGAGAAGGGCTCTCTTATTACCTTAATTTTGCGCCAACCCACGTTTGCGATAACGCCGGGACTGTGTGAAACGAATCTAAGCGACTGGATATGGGGTAGCGCCGGAAGCTGGTTGTATCCATATTCAAGCCCAGACCTACGATGGTCGTTCGGCCCAGTTGCAGTCGCTGGTGCACGTATTGCGAGGAGGCTTTCTCGATGCGTTTGGCGAGCTTCTCGCGTCCCTACTTGTGGGATGCAGGCCAAGTTGGTTCTTTCTAGTCGGAGTTTGAGAGTGCTTGCGTGCGTGAGCGTGAGTCATCCTCCGACCAGACAACGGACTGAGGACCAGGGGAAGACTTCCCGTTGCAATAGCTCAGACACTTGGTCATCTTGAACAGGCACCTCGGCATGTCCAACTAAGGGATCTAAGGATCCTTGCATTCACATAGCAGACTACCCACTACCACCACCACCACCACCACCACCCCTCCACCACCCAACCACCAAGACACCACCACCACCCAACCCCCACACCCCCACGACCCCACCACCATCCCACCACCACACACACACACACACACGCACACACACACACAAATAGGCTCTGATCTGAAAATGACTCCCCTGCATGTGTGTGCGTGTGAGAGTGTGTGTATGTATATGTGTTTGTGCTTGTGTTTGTGTTTGTGTTTGTGTTTGTGTTAGTGTTAGTGTTTGTGTTTGTGTTTGTGTATGTGTATGTGTATGTGTATGTGTATGTGTATGTGAATGTGTATGTGTATGTGTATGTGTATGTGTATGTGTATGTGTATGTGTATGTGCATGTGCATGTGCATGTGCATGTGCATGTGCATGTGCATGTGCATGTGCATGTGCATGTGCATGTGTATGTGTATGTGTATGTATATGTATATGTGTATGTGTATGTGTATGTGTATGTGTGTGTGTGTGTGTGTGTGTGTGAGTGTGTGCGTGTGTGTGTGAAGGGGGGGGGTGGGGGGGGGCTACACCCACTGTTCAAGGGCACCAGTTGCTCATAAACTTTGCTGCTTGAGTTCCAGGCTTGGATGCAACAGATTACCATACTCAACACTCTCCCCATCTATTCCATCCCCCAACTTCCAAGCCCACACTCAAACCCAAAACCCAATCCCACACTCCAACTCAAACCCCTAAACCCAATCCCACACTCAAACCCCAAACCCAATCCCACACTCAAACCCCAAACCCAATCCCACACTCAAACCTAAAACCTAATCCCACACTCAAACTCAAACCCCAACTTCCAAGCCCACACTCAAACCCCAAACCCAATCCCACACTCAAACCCAAAACCTAATCCCACACTCAAACTCAACCCCCAACTTCCAAGCCCACACTCAAACCCAAAACCCAATCC
Organism: Chlamydomonas sp. ICE-L; assembly: GCA_013435795.1. Lineage (NCBI taxonomy): Eukaryota > Viridiplantae > Chlorophyta > Chlorophyceae > Chlamydomonadales > Chlamydomonadaceae > Chlamydomonas > Chlamydomonas sp. ICE-L. The sequence goes on from JACBWV010000311.1 coordinate 603,073, forward strand.
CACACTCCAACTCAAACCCCCAAACCCAATCCCGCACTCAAACCCCAAACCCAATCCCACACTCAAACCCTAAACCCAATCCCACACTCCAACTCAAACCCCCAAACCCAATCCCACACTCAAACCCCAAACCCAATCCCACACTCAAACCCAAAACCTAATCCCACACTCAAACTCAAACCCCCAAACCCAATCCCACACTCAAACCCCAAACCCAATCCCACACTCAAACCCAAAACCTAATCCCACACCCAAAATTCCATCCCCCAACTTCCAAGCCCACACTCAAACCCAAAACCCCAAACCCACACTCAAACTCAAACCCACAAACCCAATCCCACACTCAAACCCAAAACCTAATCCCACACTCAAACCCAAAACCTAATCCCACACTCAAACTCAAACCCCAACTTCCAAGCCCACACTCAAACCCAAAAACCAATCCCACACTCCAACTCAAATCCCCAAACCCAATTCCACACTCAAACCCCCAAACGCAATCCCACACTCAAACCCAAAACCCAATCCCACACTCAAACTCAAACCCCAACTTCCAAGCCCACACTCAAACCCAAAACCTAATCCCACACTCAAACTCAAACCCCAACTTCCAAGCCCACACTCAAACCCAAAACCCAATCCCACACTCCAACTCAAACCCCCAAACCCAATCCCACACTCAAACCCCAAACCCAATCCCACACTCAAACCCTAAACCCAATCCCACACTCCAACTCAAACCCCCAAACCCAATCCCACACTCAAACCCCAAACCCAAATCCCACCTCAAACCCAAAACCGATCCCACACCAAACTCAACCCCACAACCAATCCACACTCACCCCAACCAATCCCCACACTCAAACCAAACCTAATCCCAATCCCACACCCCAATTCCAGCCCCAACATTCCCAGCCCAAACTCAAACCCCAAACCCAATCCCACACTCAAACTCAACCCCCACCCCCAATCCCACACTCAAACCCCAAACCTAATCCCACACTCAAACCCAAACCTAATCCCAACACTGAACTAAACCCCACATTCCGTTCCCCACTCAACCCAAAACCCAATCCCACCCTCCAACATCAACCCCAAACCCCTCCCACACTCAAACCCCCAAACCCAATCCACACTCAACCCTAACCCAATCCAACACTCCAACTCAAACCCCCCAACCCAATCCCACACTCAAACCCCAAACCCAATCCCACACTCAAACCCAAAACCTAATCCCACCCCAAACTCCAACCCACAAACCCATCCCCCTCTCAACCCCAAACCCAACCCAACACTCAACGCAAACCTACTCCACACCCAAAATTCATCCCCCAACTTCCAGCCACACTCAACCCCAAACCCAATCCCCACTCAAACCAAATCCCCGAAAAAAAATCAAACCCAATCCCAAACTCAAACCCCAAACCTAATCCCACACTCAAACCCAAAACCTAATCCCACACTGAAACTCAAACCCCAACTTCCAAGCCCACACTCAAACCCGAAACCCAATCCCACACTCCAACTTAACCCCCCAAACCCAATCCCACACTCAAACCCAAAACCCAATCCCACACTCAAACCCTAAACCCAATCCCACACTCCAACTCAAACCCCCAAACCCAATCCCACACTCAAACCCCAAACCCAATCCCACACTCAAACCCAAAACCTAATCCCACACTCAAACTCAAACCCACAAACCCAATCCCACTCTCAAACCCCAAACCCAATCCCACACTCAAACCCAAAACCTAATCCCACACCCAAAATTCCATCCCCCAACTTCCAAGCCCGCACTCAAACCCCAAACCCAATCCCACACTCAAACTCAAACCCCCAAACCCAATCCCACACTCAAACCCCAAACCTAATCCCAAATCCCACACTCAAACCCAAAACCGAATCCCAACTCAACTTAAACCCCGACGCCAAGCCACTCAAACCAAAACCCCATCCCACACTCTAACTACAAACCCCCAAAACCCAATCCCACACTCAAACCCCCAACCCAATCCCACACTCAACCCTAAACCCCATCCCACCTCAACCCTAAACCCAATCCCACCCCACTCTAACCCCCAAACCCAATCCCACACTCAACCCCAAACCCATCCCACACTCAAACCCAAAACTAATCCCACACTCAAACTCACACCCCACAAACCGCAATCCCCCATACAAACCCAAACCCCAATCCCACACATCAAACCCAAACCTAACCCACACCCAAAATTCCATCCTCCCCCAACTTCAAGCCCCATCAAACGCCCCACCCCAGTCCCCACACTCAGAAGTCAAACCCCCCAACGCAATCCCACACTCAAACCCCAAACCTATCCACCTCACCCAAAACCTATCCCACACTGAAACCAAACCCCACTTCCAAGCCCACACTCAAACCCTAAACCCAATCCCACACTCCAACTCAACCCCCCAAACCCAATCCCACACTCAAACCCCAAACCCAATCCCACACTCAACCCCCAAACCCAATCCCACACTCAAACCCCAAACCTAATCCCACACTCAAACTCAAACCTCAAACCCAAGCCCACACTCAAACCCAAAACCTAGGCCTCCCATCCTTTTGTTTGAGGGCCTTGGAGACCCCAAGGGCTTCTGCTTCTGTTCCAGGCTTGGTTGCAACAGATTGCCATCCTCTACACTCTCTACATCTTCTCCATGCCCCAACTTACAAGCCCACATACAAATCCCCAAACCCACACCCACACACAAACCTGAACACAGGCCTCCCATCTCTTTGTTAAAGGGCCCTTGGTGACCATCAGGGCTGCTGCTTCTGTTCCATGCTTGGTTGCAACAGATTGCCACCCTCTGCACAATCTACAGATCTTCTCCATGCCCCCATCCTGGCCATACTCCCTCTCCATTCCCCCCCATGCCCTCTCCATACCCCCTATCCATACCCACATGCCCCCCCCTGCCCTCTCCACACCTCTCCATACCCCCTTTCCATACGCCCTCTCTACACCCTCGCTCTCCACACCCCAACCCCCAACTCAACACACAAACCCTAGTCCCCTCCACACACACGACCCAAAACCAACACACAAAACTCCTTCCTCACTACTTCCCCCCACCCCCAACTCCAACACACATACCCTATCTCCTCCACAACACAAAGCCCCAAGCCAACACACAAAAACCGCATCCTCTCTCCACCCCCACCCCAACTCACCCACAGACCCTAGTCCCCTCCACACACACGATCCAAAGCCAACACGCAACCCCCATCCTCACCACACCCCAACCCCCAACCCAAGAAACAACCAAGACCACACTCCCACCCCAAACGGACAGGCAGGTAAACAACCCCATCCCACCCCCAACACCACACACTCAAATCCACTTTACTCAATTTTATTGGATAATATGATAGAGGAGAGCAAAGGCTTTTACATGAGCTATCAAACTATAAGTTCTTCCCTCAAGTTCAACCCCAACACCACACCAACACCAACACCATCCCACTCCAACACCATCCCACCCTCAACACCACACACTCGAAGCCACTTTATTCAAGAGTGGCAGTATGAATCTTCAATTTGATTGGATAATATGATAGAGGAGAGCAAAAGCTTTTACATGAGCTATCAAACTATAAGTTATAACCTCAAGTATAACCCCAATACCACACCAACACCAACACCATCCCACTCCAACACCATTCCAACCCCAACACCACCCTCCCATCCCAAACCGACAGGCAGATAAACACTACCATCCCACCCCCAACACCATCCCAATACCATCCCAACACCAACAACACCCTCCCATCCCAAACCGACAGGCAGGTAAACAACACTACCCCACCCCCACCACCATCCCAATACCACCCCAACACCAACACCACTCCAACAATATCTCAACACCAACACCATCCTCCCGACCCAAACTGACAGGCAGGTAAACAACATAACTCCACCCCCAACACCAACACCACCCCAATACCACCCCAACACCAACGCCACTATAACACCACCCCACCCCCAACACCACCCTCCCATCCTAATCTGACAGGCGGGCAACAAGTCCATGCTATCCTATCAGGTAGATAAAGGTTTCCTAGGCTTCACTGGATTCACCCCAATACCACCCCAACACCAACACCACCCCAACACCAACGCCACTATAACACCACCCCACCCCCAACACCACCCTCCCATCCCAAACTGACAGGCGGGCAACAAGTCCATGCTATCCTATCAGGTAGATAAAGGTTTCCCAGGCTTCACCGGCTTCACCCCAATACCACCCCAACACCAACACCACCCCAACACCAACACCACCCCAACACCACCCCAACACCAACACCACCCCAACACCATCCCAACACCAACACCACCCTCCCATCCCAAATTGACAGGCGGGCAACAAGTCCATGCTATCTTATCGGGTAGATAAAGGTATCCCAGGCTACACCGGCTTCACCCCAATACCACCCCAACACCAACACCACCCCAACACCAACACCACCCCAACACCAACACCAGCCCAACACCATCCCAACACCAACACCACCCTCCCATCCCAAACTGACAGGCGGGCAACAAGTCCATGCTATCTTATCGGGTAGATAAAGGTATCCCAGGCTACACCGGCTTCAACCCAAGTAGTGCGTCACTGCTGGTCCCTTTCAAGGCGAGTGCACATTGTGGCAAGCCCGTGCCTGAGTCAGTCAAGACCTTGTTGACAGCTGGCACCATCAGTCCCCAGAGAACAGAGTGAGTGTGTGATTGGAGTTTAGTGGGTGTGTTAAGGGGTGGTGTGTGTGTGTGTGTGGTGGTGGTTGTGGTGGGCTGTCAAGGGGAGTGCACATTGTGGCAAGCCCGTGTCTGAGTCATTCAAAACCTCATTGACAGGTGGCACCATCAGTCAGCCCCGGGAACAGAGTGAGTGCGATTGGAGTGGAGTGGGTGTTTGGCGAGGGGGGAGGTGGGAGGGGTGTTTGGGGAGGGGGGAGAGGGGTTTGCAGAGGGGGAGGGGTGGTAGGGGAGGGGGGAGGGGGGTTTGGGGAGGTGTTAGGGGGTTGCGAAGGGGGGGAGGGGGGGGCAGTTTGGGAAGGGGGGGAGGTGTCCAGGGGGGTTTGCAAAGGGGAGAGGGAGGAGGGGGGTATTGTGGAGGGGGGAGGGGTTTTTTGTGGAGTTTTTTTTATGGAGGTGGGGGGGGGGTTTGCGGAGGGGAATGGAGGGGGCCTTTGTGGTAGGTGGGGATAGGGGTTTGGTTGGATAAGCGGAGGGGGTGTATGGGGAGGGGGGGAGGGGTTATGGGGAGGGGGGAGGAGGATTTGTGGTGGGGTGGCATGGAGTTTGCGGTGCGAAGGCTCCATGGCCTCTTTTGGTACAGAAACTTTACCTCTCTCTCCTTCCAATGCTGTTTGGGTGGGGACAGGGCTGTTGAGACAGACAACAGAACGCTGATTCCTGGTAAAGATAGTAAACTTTAACTCTCTCTCCTCCCTGTGTGTGGTGCTGGAGGGTTTAAGGATGTTGAGCCAGACATGCTAGCATGCTAACTCCTGGTGAAGACAGAAAACTCTAACTCTCTCTCTTCCCTGTGTGTGGTGCTGGAGGGTATAGGGATGTTGAGGCAGACATGCTAGCAAGCTAATTCCTGGTGAAGACAGAAAACTCTCTCTCTTCCCTGTGTGTGGTGCTAGAGGGTATAGGGATGTTGAGCCAGACATGCTAGCATGCTAATTCCTGGTGAAGACAGAAAACTCTAACTCTCTCTCCTCCCTGTGTGTGGTGCTGGAGGGTTTATGGATGTTGAGGCAGACAACAGCATGCTCATTCCTGGCGAAGACAAGAAGCTTTAACTCTCTCTCTTCCCTTTGTGTGGTGCTGGAGGGTATAGGGATGTTGAGGCAGACAGTAGCATGCTATTTCTTCACTGCAAATTTGGCCCCTCTCAGGGATATACAATGGTCTAGTGGTAGACCAGATTGCTGGAGGACGAAGAGTCGGGGTTTCGACTCCCCCTTTGGTCGCTCTTGGCGTTGCAGGTCATCGTCAACCGCGATGGTAGCTTGTCCAGTTGAGGTAGGAGACCGCTCCCCACCCGCGTACGACGGGCTCCCTCAACACCACGCCCCACCAGGCGTTATCATTACTGCAAATTTGGGGGGTCTTTGGCACACTTGTATTTGGCTTATAAGGGTGTATTGTCAGAGGAAAGGGTGCTGTAGGGGTGCTTATAAGGGTGTCAAAGAACCCCCAAATGTATAGTGCTTGGGCTCTATAAACGAAACTACAACTCTGTCTCCTGTCCCCATGTATGTGTTTGCTTGTATGTGTGTGTTTGCTTGTATGTGTGTGTATGTGTGTGTGTGCTTGTGTGTGTGTGTGTATGTGTGTGTATGTGTGTGTGCTTGTGTGTGTTTGTGTGTGCTTGTGTGTGTATGTGTGTGTGCTTGTGTGTGTTTGCTTGTATGTGTGTGTGTGTGCTTGTGTGTGTGTGGTGGCTTGTGTGTGTGTTTGCTTGTATGTGTGTGTATGTGTGTGTGCTTGTGTGTGTATGTGTGTGTATGTGTATGTGTGCGTGTGTGTGTGTTTGCTTGTATGTGTGTGCATGTGTGTGTGTGCTTGTGTGTGTGTGTAGGGCTTGGTGTGGTGTGTGCTTGTGTGTGTATGTGTGGGGTTTTTGCTTGGGTCTGGTGGTGTTATGTGTGTGTGTTGTGGTGTGTGTGTGTGCTTTTGTGTGTGTGCTTGATGTGTGTATGTGTGTGTGTGATTGTGTGTCTGTGTGCTTGTGTGTGTGATGTGTGCGGTGTGTTGCGTGTGTATGTGTGTGTTGTTGGTGTGAGTGCTGTGCGTGTGGCTTGTGTGTGCATGGGTTTTGTGTGTGTGTGATGTGTGTGTGTATGTATTGCTTGTGTGTGTGCTTGTGTTTGTGTGTGGCTTGGTGCGTGGTGTATGTGTGTGATGTGTGTGAGTGCTTGTGTGTGTGTGCTTGTGTGTGATGTGTGTAGGTGCTGTTTGTGTATGTGTGTGCTTGTGTGTGTGCTTGTGTGTGTGCTTGTGTTGTGGTATGTGTGTGTGCTGTGTGTGTGTGTGTGTGTGTGTGTCTTGTGGTGTGGGTGTGTGTGCTTGTGGTTGTGTGTGTCTGTGGGTGGTGTTGTGGGGGTGTGTGCTGGTGGGCTAGTGTAGTGGGGTGCTGTTGTGTGAGTGCTTGTGTGGGTGTTGGCTTGTGGTGTTGGTATGTGTGTGTGTGCTGTTGTGTGTGCTTGTAGTTGTGTGTATGTGGTGTGTGTTGATTGTGTGTGTGTGTGGTCTGTGTGTCTGTGTTTGTGTGGGGCTTTGAGTGTGTGTGTGGTGAGTGTGTGTGCTGTGTGTGGGTGTGTGTGGGGTTGTGTTGTGCGTGTGTGTGTGGTGTGATGTGTGTGTGTGTGCTGTGTTGCTGGTGGATGTGTGTTGGGTGCTTGTGTGTGAGGGCTTGTGTGGGTGTGCTTGGTGTGATGTGTGTGTGCTGTGTGTGGGTGGGTGCTTGGGTGGGTGTGGGGTGTGTGCGTGCTTGGTGTGTTGTGGTGTGGTGACTTGTGTGCGTGTGTTATGTGTGTGGGGTTGTGGTGAGTGCTTGTGGGTTGTGTGCTTGTGTGTTGCTAGGTGTGTGGTGTGTGTGTGGGTATGTGTGTGTTGGGTGATGTGGTGGTGTGTGTGTGTGTGTGCTGTGTGTGTGTGTGTGTGGTGTGTGGTGTGTGTGTGTTGTGGGGGGGGGGGGGGGGGTACGCCAGGACATCAGTTCAGCTTAACCTGATTACACCATGTCATTCTACCCATCCCCTTCTTGGTGGTGTAGGTACCAGGGGAGTTTTCAACCTACCGAAGTCAAGCCCTTTTCAAAAAATGGAGGCGGGTACTGGCTCTCTCAGGCCACAGGCAACCAAGCAGTAAGTAAAGACGCTGTATTGCTTATTGGAAGGAAGATTGCAAGTAAGCACGCTGTATTGCTGTATTGCAAGTTAAGACGCTGTACTGCTTATTGTAAGGAAGATTGCAAGTAAGCACGCTGTATTGCTGTATTGCAAGTAAAGACGCTGTACTGCTTATTGGAAGGAAGATTGCAAGTAAGCACGCTGTATTGCTGTATTGCAAGTAAAGACGCTGTATTGCTTATTTGAAGGAAGATGTGCAAGTAAGCAACGCTTATTGCTGTATTGCAAGTACAGACGCTGTATTGCTTATTGTAAAGAAGATTGCAGTAGCACGCTGTATTGCTGTATTGCAGTAAAACGTGTATTGCTTATTTCAGGAAGATTGCAAGTAAGCACGCTGTATGCTGTATTGCAAGTAAAGACGCTTGTACTGCTATTGTAAGGAAGATGCAAGGTAAGCACGCTGTATGCTGTATTGCAAGTAAAGACGCTTTGTATTGGTATTGTAAGGAAGTTGCAAGTAAGCACGCTGTATTGCTGTAGGGCAAGTAAAGACGCTTTTGCTTATTGGAAGGGAAGATTGCAAGTAAGCACGCGTATTGCTGTATTGCAAGTGTAATAAAGCCGCTGTATTGTTATGTAAGGAAGATTGCCAGTAAGCACGCTGTATTGCGTATTGCAGTAAAGACGCTGTATTGCCTTATGGAAGGAGGAAATTAAAGGATTGCAAGAAGCACGACTGTATGCTGTAGGTATTGCAAAGTAAAGACGCTGTATTGCTTATTGGAAGGAAGCTTGCAAGTAAGCACGCTGTTTGCTGTATGCAGTAGTAAAGACGCTGTTTTGCGTATTGTAAGGAAGATTGCAAGTAAGCACGCTGTATTGCTGTATTGCAAGTAAAGACGCTGTATTGCTTATTGTAAGGAAGATTGCCAAGTAGCACGCTGTATTGCTGTATTGCAAGTAAGACGCTTGTATTGCTTATTGTAAGGAAGATTGCAAGTAAGCACGCTGTATTGCTGTATTGCAAGTAAAGACGCTGTATTGCTTATTGTAAGGAAGATTGCAAGTAAGCACGCTGTATTGCTGTATTGCAAGTAAAGACGCTGTATTGCTTATTGGAAGGAAGATTGCAAGTAAGCACGCTGTATTGCTGTATTGCAAGTAAAGACGCTGTATTGCTTATTGTAAGGAAGATTGCAAGTAAGCACGCTGTATTGCTGTATTGCAAGTAAAGACGCTGTATTGCTTATTGTAAGGAAGATTGCAAGTAAGCACGCTGTATTGCTGTATTGCAAGTAAAGACGCTGTATTGCTTATTGTAAGGAAGATTGCAAGTAACACGCGGTATGGCTGTATTGCAAGTAGAAACGCTGTATTGCTTCTTGTAAGGAAGATTTGCAAGTAAGAACAGCGTATTCTGTATTGAAGTAAAGACGCGGATGTATTGCTTTTGTAAGGAAGATTGCCAAGTATAAGCACGCTGTATTCTGTTATTGCAAGTAAAGACGCTGTATTGCTTATTGTAAGGAAGATTGCAAGTAAGCACGCTGTATTGCTGATTGCAAGTGTAAGACGCTGTATTGCTTTATTGGAAGGAAAGATTGCACGTAAGAACGCTGTGTTGCTGTTATTGCAAGTAGACGCTGTATTGCTTATGGGAAGGAAGATTGACTGCAAGTTAAGCACGCGGTATTGCGGTATTGCAAGTAAGCGTTACGCTTATGTAAGGGAAGATTGCAAGTAGGCACGCTGTATGCTGATTGCAAGTAAGAAGCTGTATTGCTTATGTAAGGAGATTTGCAAGTAAGCACGCTGTATGCTGTATTGCAGTAAAGACGCTGTATTGCTTATGGAGGAAGCTTGCAAGTAAGCCGCTGTATTGATGATATTGCCAAGTAAGAGCCTGTATGCTTATTGTAAGGAAGATTGCAAGTAGCCAAGCTGTATTGATGTATTGCAGTAAAGACGCTGTATTGCTTATTGTAAGGACCATTGCAAGTAAGCACGCTGTATTGCTGTATTGCAAGTAAAGACGCTGTATTGCTTATTGGAAGGAAGATTGCAAGTAAGCACGCTGTATTGCTGTATTGCAAGTAAAGACGCTGTATTGCTTATTGTAAGGACGATTGCAAGTAAGCACGCTGTATTGCTGTATTGCAAGTAAAGACGCTGTATTGCTTATTGTAAGGAAAGATTGCAAGTAAAAAGGCACGCTGGTTATGGCTGTATTGCCAAAGTAAAGAGCTGTATGCTTATTGTAAGGAAGATTGCAAGTAAGCACGCGTATTGCTGTTATTGCAAGTAAAAAGACGCTGTACTGCTTATTGTACGGAAGATTGGAAGTAAGCAAGTGTATGCGTATTGCAAAGTAAGACGCTTACTGCTTATTGTTAAGGAAGGATTGCAAGGAAGCACGCTGGATGGCTGTAGCAAGTAAAGCCTGTATTGCTGATTGGAAGGAAGATTGCAAGTCAGCACGCTGTGTAATGCTGTATTGCAAGTAAAAGACGTTGATGATTAGTGTAGGAAAAAGGGAAAATGCAAGTAAGCACGCTGTATTGCTGTATTGCAAAGTAAAGACGCTGTATTGCTTAATTGTAAGGACGATTGCAGTAAGCCGCTTGTTTGCTGTCTTGCAAGGTTAAAGACGCTGTATTGCGTATGGTAAGGAGATGCAAGTAGCCGCTGTATTGCTGTATTGCAAGTAAAGGGACGCTGTATTGCTTATTGGAAGGAAGATTTGCAAGTAGCACGCGTATTGTGTTATTGCAAGTAAGACGACGTATGCTTCTGTAAGGACGATTGCAAGGAAGCACGCTGATTGCCTGTATTGCACGTAAAGACGCTGTATGTATTGCTTATGGGAAGGAAGAAGATTGCAGTAAGCACGCTGTATTGCTGGTTATGGCAAGGAAAACGCTGTACTGCTTAGTGTAAGGAAGATTGAAAGTAAGCACGCTGTATTGCTTGTATTGCAAGTAAAGACGCATGTATTAGTGCCTTATGTAAGGAAGATTGCAATAAGCACGCTGTATTGCTGTTATTGCCAGTTTAGTAAGACGCTGTATTGCTTATTGTAAGGAAGATTGCAAGTAAGCACGCCGTATTGCTGTATTGAAAGTAAAGACGCTGTATTGCTTAGGGAGGAAGATTGCACGAAAGCACGCTGTATTGCTGTATTGCAAGTAAAAGACGCGGTATTGCTTATTGTAAGGAAGATGCAAGTGGAGCACGCTGTATTGCTGTATTGCAAGAAAGACGCTGTTAACTGCTATTGTAAGGAAGATTGCAGTAGCCACGCGTATTTGCTTGTATTGCAAGTAAAGACGCTGTATTGCTATTGTAAGGAAGATTGCAAGTAAGCACGCGTATTGCTGTATTGCAAGTTAAGAGCGTGTATGTTATTGTAAGGAAGATTGCAAGTCAGCAAGATGTATTGCTGTATTGCAGTAAAGACGCGTATGCTATGTAAGGAAGATTGCAAGTCAGCACGCTGTATTGCTGTATGGCAAGTAAGACGCTGTATGCTTAGTGTAAGGAAAGATTGCAAGTAAGCACGCTGTAGTGCTGTATGCAAGTGTTAAGACGATGTATGCTTATGGTAAGGAAGATTGACAAGTCAGACGCTTCGCCCCTACCGGGACTTCGCACTGTATTGCCAAAGTAAGACGATGTATGCTATGTAAGCGAAGATTGCAACGATACAGCCACGCACCTGTATTGCTTAGTCCCAACAGTTAAAGCACCGCTGTCACTTGCTTTTGCTAAGGGAAGATGCAACCCCTAAGAACGTGACTAGTGATGTTATTGCACACCAGTAAAGACGCGCTAGTGCTTATTGTACAGAGACGATTGCACACGTAGCACGCTGTACCCTACCTGCTGTTATTGCAAGTAAGACGCGTATGGCGTATGTAAGGACGCTGGTTTGCGAAGTAAGCACGCTGTATTGCTGTATTGCAAGTAAAGACGCTGATTGCTTATTGTAAGGACGAGTGCAAAAGTAAGCACGCTGTATTGCGGTATTGCAAGTAAGACGCTGGTATTGCTTATGGTAAGGAAGATTGCAAGTAAGCACGCTGTATTGCTGTATTGCACGTAAGACGCTGTACTGCTTATTGTAAGGAAGATTGCAAGTTAAGCACGCGTATTGGCTGGATTGCAAGTAAAGACGCTGTACTGATTATGGAAGGAAGATTGGAAGTAGCAGGTTGTATGCTGTATTGCAGTAGACGCTGTACTTGTTTATTGGAAGGAGGAAGATTGGCAAGTAAGCACGCGTATGCGTATTGCAAGTAAAGACGCGTACTGCTGATTGGACGGAAGAGTGCAAGTAAGCACGATGTATTGCTGTATTGAAGTAAGACGCTGTATTGCTATTGTAAGGAAGATTGCAAGTAAGAACGCTGTCATTGCTGTATTGCAGTAAAGACGCGTGTATTGATATTGTAAGGAAGATTGCAAGTAAGCACGCTGTGTATTGCTGTATTGCAAGTAAAGACGCTGTATGTTATTGTAAGGAAAGATTCAAGTAAGGCCGCTGTATTGCGGTATGCAAAGGAAAAGACGCTGTATTGCTTATGTAAGGAAGAGATTGCAAGTAAGCACGCTGTATGGCTGTATTGCAAGTAAAGACGCTGTATTGCTTATGAAGGGAAGATTGCAAGTAAGCACGCGGTATTGCTGTATTGCAAGGTAAGACGCTGTATTCGTATTGTAAGGAAGATTGCAAGTAAGCACGCTGTGTATTGCTTGTATTGAAGTAAAGAAGCTGTATTGATATTTAAGAAGATTGCAAGTAAGCACGCTGTATTGCTGTATGGCAAGTAAAGACGCGTTTTTTTGCTCTATTGTTAAGGGAAGATTGCACAAGTAAGCCGCTTGATTGCTGTATGCAAGTCAAGAGCTGTGTATGCTTTTGTAAGGAAGATTGCAAGTAAGCCCGCTGGAGGCTGTATTGCAAGTAAAGACGCTGTACTGTGATTGTAAGGAAGATTGCAAGTAAGCACGCTGTATTGCTGTATGCAAGTAAAACGCTGTACTGCTTATTGGAAGGGAAGATTGCAAGTAAGCACGCTGATGCGTATGCAAGTAAAAGACGCTGTATTGCTTATTGTAAGGAAGATTGCAAGTAAGCACGCTGTGTATTGCTGTATGCAAGTAAGGACGCTTGTAGTGCTTATTTGTAAGAGATTGCAAGTAAGCACGCTGATTGCTGTATTGCAAGTAAGACGCTGTATTGCTTATTGTAAGGAAGATTGCAAGTAGCACGCTGTATTGCTGGATTGCAAGTAAAGACGGCTTGTTATGGCTTATTGAAGGAAGATTGAAGTAAGCACGCTGTTAGTGCTGTATTGCAAGTAAGACGCTGTCTTTGCTTATTGGAAGGAAGATTGGCAAGTAGCTCGCTGTATTGCGTTTGGGGTTATTGCAATTATGTAAAGTAAAGACGCTGTATTGGCTTATTGGAAGGAAGATTGATAAAGCACGCTGTAGGCTGTATTGCAAGTAAAGACGCTGTATTGCTTATTGTAAGGAAGAGATTGCAAGTAAGCACGCTGTTGCTGTATTGCAAGGAAGACGCTGTCTTGCTTATGTAAGGAAGATTGCAAGTAAGCACGCTGATGCTGTAAGGCAGTAAAGACGCGATTGCTATTGTAGGAAGAGATTGCCAAGTAGCACGCTGTATTGCTGTATTGCATAAAGACGCTGTAGTGCTTTATGTAAGGAAGATTGCAAGTAAGCACGCTGTATTGCTGTATTGCAAGTAAAGACGCTGCATCGCTGTATTGCATGTAAACTCGCTGTATTGCTGTATTTCAAGTAAGATTCAGAGGTTAGCCCTAATAGGAGTATACTAAATGAAACATGGAATAAATAAATAATGTATACATTAATGGTACGCCTTACTACGAGGGTCGAACAATTCGCCAATTAAGTCATGGAATGAGGAGCTAACTAAGTTGTGGAATCAAGTGCTAATTAAATTCCGAAATAATGTGCTAAAGAAGTCGGGGAATAATGGGCTTATTAAGTTGAGGAATAATGTGCTAATTAAATTCAGAAATAATGTGCAAATGAAGTCGGGGAATAATGGGCTTATTTAGTCCTGGAATAATGTGTTAATTAAATTCAGAAATAATGTGCTAATTAAGTAGGGGAATAATGTTCTAATGAAGTCGTGGAATCATGAGCTAATTAAGTTGATAGATAATGAGCTAATTAAGTTGATAAATAAGGAGCTAATTAAGTTTATAAATCATACACTTGAACTTGAACTTGGTTATGAAGCTCCAGCCTTTAGGCTGCTATCTGTCTTTGGCAGTAACATAATCAATTAAATTGCAAGACACACAACAAACAACACACAACTCACATAATTCACACAATTCACAACACACACGCCCACAACTAACAACAACACACATTACACACGGGGATTTGGAAATATACCATACACAATACACAATACACAATACACAATACACAATACACTATGCACAACACACAATACAAAATTACACTTTCAATACACAATACACAATACACAATTACATTTTCAATACATACAGGTAGCTGGCCCATCAGTCCCCTTTATTGCAAGCAGCACATACCGGTCCGAGCTGGTGGATGCGGAGGCCACCGCCGCCAAGCAGGTGTGCGTGTGGTGGTGGTGTGTGTGTTTGGAGGGGGGGGGGGGGTAGGGGGCAGTATCAGGGCACAAGGTGTGTGTGTGGTGCTGGTTTGTGTGTGGGGGGGGTGCGGGTTGGTGGATGGGTGGGTGGGCGGGTGGGGGGGGCAGCATCAGGGCACAAGGTGTGTGTGTGTGGTGGTGGTAAGTGTGTTTGGGTGTGGGTGTGGGTCTCTTTGAGCTTCTTTGCCTTTGGATTTCTGTAGGCCAGGTTAAGTAGCTACTTGGGCTAGTCAAGCCTGATTTCAGGAATGTTGCAAGCAGCACAGACCAGCCCGAGCTGGTGGATGCAGGGGCCACCGCCGCCAAGCAGGTGTGTGCAGGGTGCACTTAATGTATGGTGAAGGGTTAAGGGTGAAGGGTGCACCCGATGTAGGGTGAAGGGTGAAGGGTGAAGGGTGTACCGAATGTAGGGTGAAGGGTGAAGGGTGTACCGAATGTAGGGTGTAGGTTGAAGGGTGCACCCAATGAAGGGTGTAGGGTGATGGGTAACAGTATGCACCACCCGGCCTCTTCATCAAATCCCCTCATCCCATCATCCCCTCAACCGCCCTCCCAACCCCGGCATTCCCTCACCCCCTCAGCCTCTCATCCTTACATCCCCTCAACCCCTCATCCCCTCAACCTCTCACCCCTCGAACCCTTCGTGCCCCACCCCTCTCAGTTCCAATGATCAAACCGTCTGGCATGCACTCTACCCCAGTACGAGGTAGCCTTGTAGGCGGCTGGGGCAGGAGAGCTCACCCCTGGCACTGGGCACGAGGGCCGCCCCGGGTTCACCCCTACAGCCCCTCATCCCCTCAACCCCTTATTCAATCTTTCCCTGATCCCCTCAACCCCTCTGTCCCTCACCCCCTTGGTCCCTCAACCCCTCATCCCCTCAACTCCTCATTCCCTTAACCTCACACCTCCCCAACCCTTCTTGCCCGACCCCTCTCAGTTCCAACGATCAAACCAACTGGCATGCACTCTGCCCCAGTACGAAGCAGCCCTCAAGGCGGCTGGGACAGGAGAGCTCACCCTCGGCACTGGGCACGAGGGCCGCCCCGGGGTCTCCCTCCCTAGCCCCTACAGCCCCTCTCGCCAAGCCAAGCAGCCTCTCTCACCACGCCAAGCCAAACAGCCCCTCTCGCCAAGCCAAGCCAATCAGCCCCTCTCACCACGCCAAGCCAAGCAGCCCCTCTCGCCAAGCCAAGACAAGCAGCCCCTCTTGCCAAGCCAAGCCAAACAGCCCTTCTCGCCAAGCCAAGCCACAAGCAGGCCAGGCAACTCCATTTTGCCCTCAGGAGAGACGCTGGGTTTCACAACCACCAAACATGCTATGCATTTTCCAAAGGCCCTGGGTAGTGCGAGCTCTTCACCGAAAGCAGAGACTAGCTCTTCGTTATTTCCACCAGAGATCCGCTACCAGGTGTGTGCTGTGGGCATTTGTGTTGTGTGTGTTGTGAGTTGTGTGTGTTGTGAGTTGTGTGTGTTGTGAGTTGCATGTGTTGTGTCTTGTGTGTGTTGTGAGTTGTGTGTGTTGGGAGTTGTGTGTGTTGTGAGTGTGGGTGTGTGAGTGTGTGTGTCGTGAGTTGGTGGTGTGTCGTGAGTTTGTGTGTGTTGTGAGTGTGTGTGTTGTGGTTGTGGTGATGTTGAGTTGTGGTGTTGTGAGTTGTGTGTGTTGTGAATTGTGTGTGAATGAGTGGGTGTGTGTGTGCTGTGTGTGTTGTGAGTTGTGTGTGTAGTGAGCGTGTGTGCTGTGGGCATGTGTGTTTTGAGTTTTGTGTGTCATGAGTTGTTGGGAGTTGTGTGTGCAGTGAGTCTGTGTGCTTTGGGCATGTGTGTTGTGAGTTGTGTGTGTTGGGAGTTGTTGCGTGTTGGGAGTTGTGTGTGTTGAGTGTTGTGAATTGTGTGTGTAGTGAGTGTGTGTGTTCTGTGTTGTGAGTTGTGTGTGTTGTGAGTTGTGTGTGTTGTGAGTTGTGTGTGTAGTGAGTGTGTGTGCTGTGGGCATGTGTGTTGTGAATTGTGTGTGTGGGGAGTTGTGTGTGTTGTGAGTTGTGTGTGTAGTGAGTGTGTGTGTTCTGTGTTGTGAGTTGTGTGTGTTGTGAGTTGTGTGTGTTGTGAGTTGTGTGTGAGGGAGTTGTGGTGTCGTGAGTTGTGTGTGTTGTGAGTTGTGTGTGTTGTGAGTTGTGTGTGTTGTGAGTTGTGTGTGTTGTGAGTTGTGTGTGTTGTGAGTTGTGTGTGTTGTGAATTGTGTGTGTTGTGAGTTGTGTGTGTTGTGTGCTGTGTGTGTAGTGAGTCGTGTGTGTAGTGAGCGTGTGTGCTGTGGGCATGTGTGTTTTGAGTTTTGTGTGTCATGAGTTGTTGGGAGTTGTGTGTGCAGTGAGTCTGTGTGCTTTGGGCATGTGTGTTGTGAGTTGTGTGTGTTGGGAGTTGTTGCGTGTTGGGAGTTGTGTGTGTCGAGTGTGTGTGTTCTGTGTTGTGAGTTGTGTGTGTTGTGAGTTGTGTGTGTTGTGAGTTGTGTGTGTAGTGAGTGTGTGTGCTGTGGGCATGTGTGTTGTGAATTGTGTGTGTGGGGAGTTGTGTGTGTTGTGAGTTGTGTGTGTAGTGAGTTTGTGTGTTCTGTGTTGTGAGTTGTGTGTGTTGTGAGTTGTGTGTGTTGTGAGTTGTGTGTGTTGTGAATTGTGTGTGTCGTGAGTTGTGTGTGTTGTGAGTTGTGTGTGTTGTGAGTTGTGTGTGTTGTGAGTTGTGTGTGTTGTGAGTTGTGTGTGTTGTGAGTTGTGTGTGTTGTGAGTTGTGTGTGATGTGAGTTGTGTGTGTTGTGAGTTGTGTGTGTTGTGAATTGTGTGTGTTGTGAGTTGTGTGTGTTGTGTGCTGTGTGTGTTGTGAGTTGTGTGTGTAGTGAGCGTGTGTGCTGTGGGCATGTGTGTTTTGAGTTTTGTGTGTCATGAGTTGTTGGGAGTTGTGTGTGCAGTGAGTCTGTGTGCTTTGGGCATGTGTGTTGTGAGTTGTGTGTGTTGGGAGTTGTTGCGTGTTGGGAGTTGTGTGTGTTGAGTGTTGTGAATTGTGTGCCTGTAGTGAGTGCTGTGTGTAGTGTGTGAGTTTGGGTGTTGATGAGTTGTGTGTGTTGTGAGTTGTGTGCTGTGTCAGTTGAGTGTGTGTGCTGTGGGAAGGTGTGGTTGTGATTGTGTGCTGTGGGGAGTTGTGTTGTGTGTGCGTTGTTGTGGGTAGTGAGTGGGTGTTTGGTCTGTGTTGTGGTTGTGTGTGTTGGTGAGTTGGTGGTGTGAGTTGGGTGTCGATGTGGTTGCTGTGGCTCCCGTGAGTGGTGTGCCTGTGGGAGTTGTGTGGGTTGGGTGAGTCTGTGTGTGTTGTGGCGTTGTGTGTGTTGTGGCGATGCTCCTTTTTTTGTGTGTGTTGGGAGTTTTGTGTTGTGTTTGTGAATGGGGTGTGTGGTGAGTGGTTGTGTGTTGTTGCTGTGTGGTAGTGAGTGTGCCTGTGTACTGAGCGTGTGTTGCCTGTGGGCCAGGTGTGTGGTTTGGTTTTGGTTATTGTGTCATGAGCTCGTTGGCCCGAGTTTGTTTGGTGTGCAGTGACGTCTGTGGACTTTGGGCATGTGTGTTGTGAGTTGTGTTGGTGTGTTGGCCGACGTTCGT
>JACBWV010000311.1:625189-687604 GCA_013435795.1 Chlamydomonas sp. ICE-L
TGTGGAATGAGTTGTTGGGAGTTGTTTGTGCCGTGAGTCGGTGTGCTTTGGGAATGTGTTTGTGAGTGGGGTGTTGGGAGTTGTTTGCTTGTTGGGAGTTGCTGGTGGCTGAGTGTGTGTGTTCGTGTTGTGAGTGTGTGGGTGGAGTTGTGTGGGTTGTGAGTTGTGTGGAGGTAGTGAAGGGTGTGTGCTGTGGGCATGTGTGTTGTGAATTGTGTGTGTGGGGAGTTGTGTGTGTTGTGAGTTGTGTGTGTAGTGAGTGTGTGTGTTCTGTGTTGTGAGTTGTGTGTGTTGTGAGTTGTGTGTGTTGTGAGTTGTGTGTGTTGTGAGTTGTGTGTGTCGTGAGTTGTGTGTGTTGTGAGTTGTGTGTGTTGTGAGTTGTGTGTGTTGTGAGTTGTGTGTGTTGTGAGTTGTGTGTGTAGTGAGCGTGTGTGCTGTGGGCATGTGTGTTTTGAGTTTTGTGTGTCATGAGTTGTTGGGAGTGGGTTGTGTGCAGGAGTTCTGTGGCTTGGGGCATGTGGAGGTGAGTTGTGTGTGTTGGGAGTTGTTGCGTGTTGTGAGTTGTGTGTGTTGAGTGTTGTGAATTGTGTGTGTAGTGAGTGTGTGTGTTCTGTGTTGTGAGTTGTGTATTTCGTGTTGTGTGCTTCAGTTGGATGTGTGTTGTGAGTTGTGTGCTTAGTTGAATGTGTGTTGTGTGTTGTGAGTTGTGTGTTGTTGTGAGTTGTGTGTGTAGTGAGTGTGTGTGTTCTGTGTTGTGAGTTGTGTGTGTTGTGAGTTGTGTGTGTTGTGAGTTGTGTGTGTTGTGAGTTGTGTGTGTCGTGAGTTGTGTGTGTTGTGAGTTGTGTGTGTTGTGAGTTGTGTGTGTTGTGAGTTGTGTGTGTTGTGAGTTGTGTGTGTTGTGAGTTGTGTGCGTTGTGAATTTTGTGTGTTGGTGCGTGTTGTGTGGTGTGAGGTCGTGTGTCGTGCGTTGTGTGTGTAGTGAGCGTGTGTGCTGTGGGCATGTGTGTTTTGAGTTGGTGGTCATGAGTGTGTGGGAGTGTGGTGCAGTGAGTTCGTGTGCTTTGGGCATGGTGGTTGGGAGTTGTTGCGTGTTGGGAAGTTGTGTGTTGGGGTTGTGACTTGTGTGGTGTCGTGAGTGTGTGTTCTGTGTGTGAGTGGGTCGTTGTGAGTTGTGTGTGTAGTGAGTGTGTGTGCTGTGGGCATGTGTGTTGTGAATTGGTGGGGGGGAGTTGGCGTGTTTGTGAGTTGTGGTGTAGTGAGTGGGTGTGTCTGTGTTGTGAGTGTGTGTGTTGTGAGTTGTGGTGTGCTGTGAGTGGTGTGTCGTGTAGTTGGTGTGTAGTGAGTTGTGTGTGGTGGAGTGTGTGGTTGTTGATGGTGTGTGTTGGTGAGTTGTGTGGGTGTGTGAGTTGTGTCTTGTGATGTGGAGTTGGTGTGTTGTTGAGTGTGGAGTCGTGTGGGATTGTGTGTGTTGTGAGTCGTTGTGTGTTGTGTGTGACCACCTGTGGTGGAGTTGTTGGTGTGTGAGTTGTGGTGTTGTGAGTTGTGTGTGTTGTCGAGTTGTGTGTGTTGCGAGTGAGTGTGTTGTTTGAGTTGTGTGTGATGTGAGATGGGAGTTGTGATGTGCTGTGAGTCGTGGGTGGTGTGATTGTGTGTGTTCCTGGTGTGAGGGGTGTGTGTTGTGTGTGTGTGTGTTGTGAGTTGGATTGTGTGTGGTTGTGTGTGTGTGATGTGTGTGTGTGTGAGTTGTGTGTGATTGTGAGCTTGTTGTGGGGGTGAGTTGGTGTGAGGTGAGTTTGATGTGGGTGGTGGAGTGGTGTGTGTGTGTGACTTGTTGTGTGTTGTGAGCTTGTGTGTGTTGTGTGCTGTGTGTGTTGTGGAGTTGTGTGTGTAGTGAGCGTATGTGTGATTGTGGGCGGGTTTGAGTTTTGTGTGTCATGAGTTGTTGGGAGTTGTGTGTGCAGTGAGTCTGTGTGCTTTGGGCATGTGGTGTGTGAGTGTGTTGATTTGTGGCTGGGAGTTGTTGGTGTTGTGAGTTGTGTGTGTTGCGTGTTGTGAATAGTGTGTGTAGTGAGTGTGTGTGTTCTGTGTTGTGAGTTGTGTGTGTTGTGTGTGTTGTGAGTTGTGTGTGTAGTGAGTGTGTGTGCTGTGGGCATGTGCGTTGTGAATTGTGTGTGCGGGAGTGGTGTGTGTTAGTGAGTTGTGTGTGATGTAGTGAGTGTGTGTGTATGTGTGTGAGTTGTGGTGTGTTTTGTGAGTTGTGGGTGTTGTGAGTTTGATCTGTGTGTTGTGAGTTGTGTGTGTCGTGAGTTGGGTGTGTTGTGAGTGGGTGCGTGTGTGAGTTGTGTGTGTGTGGTTGTGTGGTAGTGAGAGTGTGTGTGTGCTGTGGGCAGTGGTTTTGAGGTTTTGTGGGTCATGAGTTGTGGGAGTTGTGTGTGAAGTGAGTCTGTGTTGCTTGGCCATGTAGTGGTGTGAGTGCTGGGTGTTGGGATTGTGGACGTGTTGGGAGTTGGTGTGTTGGAGTGTTGTGAATCTGTGGTGTAGTGAGCTCCTGTAGTTGAGAGTGTGTGTCTCGTGTGGTGAGTTGCTTGTGTGTAGTGGTAGGTGTGTGCTGTGGGAATGTGGGTTGTGAATTTGTGTGTGGGGAGTGTGTGTGTTGGAGTGTGTGTGTAGTGCGGGGGTGTGTTATGTGGTGGAGTTGTGTGTGTGTGAGTTGTGTGTGTTGTGAGTTGTGTTGTTGTAAGTGAGTGTGTGTGAGTGTGGGGTGTGTGGTGTGGGAGTTGTGTGTGTTGGTGAGTTGGTGTTTGTTTTGTGAGTGTGGTGTTGTGAGTTGTGGTGTGGTGAGTTGTGTGTGTTGTGAGTTGTGTGTGTTGTGAATTTGTGTGTTTTTGTGAGTTGGTGTGTTGTGGGGATGTGGTTAGGGAGTTGTGTGTG
The DNA here is from genome assembly GCA_013435795.1 of Chlamydomonas sp. ICE-L. Classification (NCBI taxonomy): domain Eukaryota; kingdom Viridiplantae; phylum Chlorophyta; class Chlorophyceae; order Chlamydomonadales; family Chlamydomonadaceae; genus Chlamydomonas; species Chlamydomonas sp. ICE-L. The sequence continues at coordinate 628,121 of JACBWV010000311.1, forward strand.
TGGAGCGTGTGTGCTGTGGGCTTTGTGTTTTGAGTTTGTGTGTAATGAGTGTTGGGAGTTTGTGTGAAGTTGAGTATGTGTGATTTGGGAATGTGTGTTGTGAGTTGGGTATGGTGTTGGAGTTGTTGAGTGTTTGGGAGTTGTGTGTGTTGAGTGTTGTGAATTGTGTGGTAGTGAGTGGCGTGTGTTCTGTGTGTGAAGTTGGTTGTGTTTGTGTGTGTTGGACTATTGGGATGTTTCATTGATTTTGGTTTGTGTCTTTCTTTTTGTGTGGTTTGTGCGTTGTGTGTGTTGATGCGTTTTTGTGTGTGTTGGGCGTATGGTGTGTGTCCGTTTGATGGTGTTGTGCGTTGTTGTGTCGTCGTTGATGTGTTTGGTGCGTTTGTGTTGTTTGCGTTTTGTGTGTTGTGCGTTGTGTGTAGTTGTGCGTTGTGTGTGTTGTGCGTTGGGTGGGTTTGTGCTGTGTGCGTGTCGTGCGGTTGTTATGTGCTCGTGCCGTGAGTGCCTGTGGGCCTGTGGGTTTTTTTGCGATTTTTTGTGTCCTGCGTTTTTTGTGAGTTGTGGTTGCAGGTGATCTGTGTGCTTTGGGGGGCTGTGGTGTTGTGTTTGTTGTGTGTTGGAGAGTTTTTGCGTGTTTGGAGTTGTTTGTGTTGAGTGTTGTGAAAAATTGGTTGTGTGTATGGAGTGTGTGTAGTTCTGTTGTTGTGAATTGTGTGTAGTATGATGTGTGTTCTGTGGGCATGTGTGTTTGAATTGTGTGTGTGGGGAGTTTTGGTGTGTGTTGTGACTTGTGTGTGTCGTGCATTGCGTGGTGTTTCTGGTTTGTGAGTTTTGTGGTGTTTGTGAGTTGTGTGTGTTGTGCGTTGTGTGTGTTGTGCGTTGTGTGGTCGTTGATATTTGTTGTGTTTGTGCAGTTGGGTGTGTATGCCTTGGTGGTGTGGGTTTGGTGGGGAGTTAGTGTGTGTTGTGCCGTTGTGTGTAGGTTGTGCGTTTTGTGTGTGTTTGTTGCGTTGTGTGTGTTGTTCCTTTTTGGATGTCGGTGCGTTGTGTGGTTGTCTTGTGCTAGTGGCGTGTCGTGCGTTCTACAGTGTTTCTGCGGCGTGTTGCTGATGCTGTGTCTGTGTGTGTTGAATTTTTGGTGTGGCATGAATTGTGGGAGTTGTTTTGTGCAGTGAGTCTGTGTGCTTTGGCATTTTTTTTTGTGAGTTTGTGTGTGTAGAGGAGATTGATGCGTGTTGGAGTTGTGATATTTGATGTTTGTACTCATTGTGTCGTGAGTGTGTGTGTTGTGGTTGTTGTGAGTGTTGGTGTGTTGTGACGTTTGTGTCTGGTTGAGTGTGTGTGCTTTGGGCATGTGTGGTTGTGAAATTGTGTTTGTGGGCGTTTTGTGTGTGGGCGTTGGTGCGTGGCTCGTGCGTGTGTGTGTTCTGTGTTGTGCGTGTGTTGTGTTTGTGTCGATTGGTGTGTGTTGTGCTTTTTGTGGTGGCGTGAGTTGTGTGTGTTGGTGCGTTGTGTGTGTTGTGCGTTGTGTGTGTTTTTCGTTGTGTGGTCTGTGCGTTGTGTGTGGTTGTGCCTTGTGGTCCGTTTGCGCGTTGTGTGTTGTTGTGCTTGTGGTTGTGTTCGGTGCGTTGTGTGGTGTCGTGGCGTGTTTGTCTGTGGGCCTCGAGTGCTGTGTCTTTGAGTTGTGTGTGTCCTCATGAGTTGTTGGGCGTTGTGTGTGCCTCGCGTCTGTGTGGTCTTTGGCATGTGTTTTTTGAGTTTGTGGGTGTTGGGATTGTTTGCTGTGTTGTGAGTTGTGTGTGTTGCCAACGTGTTTGTGCATGTGTGTGTAGTGCGGTGGTGTGTTTCTGTGTTTTGACTTGTGTGTGTTATTTTGGCGTTGTCGTGTGTTGTGTGCGTTGTGTTGCAGATGAGTGGGTGTGGCTGTGGACATGTGTGTTGTGTCCTTTTGTGTGTGGGGCAGTTTTGTTGTTTGGGATTGTGTGTGTATGAGTGTGTGTGTTTCTGTGTTGTGAGTGTTGTGTTGTGCGTTGTGTGTCGTTGTGCGTTGTGTCTGTTGTGCATTGTGTGTGTTGTGCGGTGGTTGTATATGCGTTGTGTGTGTCGCGCGTTTGTGTGTGTCGTGCGTTGTGCTGTGTTGTGCGTTGCTGATGTGTTGTGCGATTGGTTGTGTGCTGGTGGCGTTGTGTGTGTTTGCGTTGCGTGTGTTGCGCCGGTGTGTGTTGTGCGTTGTGCTTGTGTTGTGTGTTTTGTGTTGTGCGATATTGTGTGTAGTCCGTTTTTATGGTCTTGTGTGGTCCGTGCGTCTGTGTGCATAATTGGGGCAATTTGTGGTTGTGAGTTGTATGTGTTGGAGTTGTTGGCTTTGTGGATTTTGTGTGTTGAGTGTGTGAATGTGGTTGTGAGTGTGTGTGTTCGTGTTGTGAGTTGTGTGTGTTGTGTGGTGTTGTGCGTTTGTGTGGTGTCGTGCGTGTGGTGTGCTGTGGGCCTGTGTGTTGTGCCTTGGGTGTGTGTGGGGCGTTTGTGTGGTGATTGCGTTGTTGTCGTGCGTGGGGGTGTTCTTCTGTGTTGTGCGTTGTGTGTGTTGTCGCGTTGTGTTGGTTGTGCTTTGGGTGTCGTCGTGCGTTGTGTAGTGTTTTGCGTTTGTGGTGGATTTGTGCGCGTTGTTTGCTGTGTGCGATTGTGTGGTGTTGTGCGTTGTGTGTGTTGTGCCTTGTAGTGTGTTGTGCGTTCTGTGTGTGTTGTGCGTTGTAGTGTGTTGTGTCGTTGTGTGTGTTGTCGGTGTTGCCTCGTCGGTGCGTTTGGTGGGGTCGTGCGTTGGTGGGTCGTGCGGCGTGTGGTGCATGGTGGCCATGTGGTGGTTTTGCGTTTTGTGTGTCCTGAGTGTGTTGGGCAGTTGTGTGTCCGTGCGTCCTGTGTGCTTTGGCGGCCTGTTTGGTTGTTGCGTTTGTGTTTTGGGAGTTGTTGCGTGTTGGGAGTTGGTGTGTGTTGAGAATTGTTTGTTGAATTGTGGGGTGTGTGAGTGTTGTGTTCTGGGTGTGAGTTGTGTGTGTTGTGGAGTTGTGGTGTGTTGGTGAGTTGTGTGTGTTCGTGACGTTGTGTGTGTTTTGCGTTGTGTGTGTTGTGTCGTTTTTGTGTGTTGTGCCGTTGTGTGTGCTGTCGTTGTGTGTGTGATGCCCTTGTGTGTGTTGTGTGTTGGTGTGTGTGTTGCTGTGTGTGTTTTCGTTGCGTATGTGCGTCGTGCCGTTGTCTGTGGGGCCTAGTAGGTGTTTTGCGTTTTGGGTGGTGTCCTGAGTTGTTGGGAGTTGTGTGGTTCAGTGAGTCTGTGCTTTTGGTCATGTGTGTTTGTGAGTTATGTTGTTGGGAGTTTGTTTGCGGGTTGGGATTGTGTGTGTTGAGTGTTTGTAATTTGTGTGTGTGTAGTGAGTGTGTAGTTCTGTTTTTGTGATTGTGTGTGTTGTGAGTTTGTGTGTAGTGAGTGTGGTGTGCTGTGGGCATTTGTGTTTGGTGAATTGGTGTTGCGGGGAGTTGGTTTGTGGGGAGTTTGTGTGTACTTGAGTTGTGTGTGTACTGTTTGGGAGTTGGGTGGGTGATTGTTCGTTGTGTGATGTTTTGCGTTGTGTGGTGTGGGCTTGTGTTTGCTGTCTGCGTTTGTTTGGTGTTGGGCTTTTTGTGTTTGTCGCGTCGTTTTGTGGTGTGTTCGTGCATTGTGTGTGTTGTTCCTTGCGTGTTTGTGCGTTGTGTGTGCTGTGCGTTGTGTTGATTGTATGCGGTTGTCGTGTGGGGTAGCGTTTGTGTGTGTTTGTGCGTTGTATAGTGTGGTGCGTTGTGTGTGTTGTGGCCGTTGTGTGTGTTTGTCCGTTGTTGTGTGTCCCTTGTAGTTGTCCGTGCGCCGTCTGTGTTGTGCCTTGTGGTCGTGCACCCCCGGTTTCTATGCGTGTTTGCAGGTAGGGGGGCACTCCAGCAGGGGCTCCTCACCATAAAAAGGGACCAGCCCTGTATCATTCCCACAAGAGAACTGCTACCAGGTGTGTGTTGTGTGTTGTGTGTGGTAGGCATGTGTGGACTTAATCAAACCCCACTGCTCTAGCTCTGCAGAGCCTGCTCAAATGGTGGCTGGCCTTGTCACAAGCGAACCGTGACCAGGTGTGTGGTGAGCGTGTGTGTTGTGAGTTGTGTGTGTGTTTGTGTGGTAGGCGTGTGTGAATCTAAACAAATGCATCATATGATCATTTATTTACTAGTACGGTAGCCGTGTGGCCGGTGGCCACACCTACACATACGTAGACAAACTGCCCCCACCCCTATCATAGTACGGTGCCCGTTTGGCATTTGGCCGCATCGGTTTGGGGCTGGGTTACAGAATGGTTTAAACTTGTACTCCCCCCACCCCTCACATGAACACACAGCCATGATGTTTCCCCCCACTAAAAACACTGAGCCCCCCCCCCCCTCCCCCCCTTCCCTCCCGTTGGTTTCACCTGTTTTGGGCTGGGCTACATGACAGTTCATGCCGGTTTCCTCTGTAGTGCATGCAACTGAAAACACTGACGGACGCATATCCCTTGAGATGGTCCCCTTGTGTACCCACAAGCACCCACATACCACAATAATTCCCCCCCCCCCCCCCCCCCCCCCCCCCCCCCCCCCAATTATCTCCACCCCACCACCCACCCAGCCATGTACCCCCCCACCAACAAACAGCCTCCCTCAGACTTTAACTTTCCTAACATATTTCCTACTCCCACCCCTTCCCCCACCCCAGCCATCCCACCAGCCCCCCACCCTCTCCCAACTCTTATCCCTCCCCTCCCTCGCACACACACCTACCAGCACACACATAAACCTTACCTGCCCCCCTTCACTTCAGCTGTGGGCTTTGCCATAGCTGAAAGGCAAATGGGATGAAGAGCAGGCAGCAGATCCAACCCATCGACAACGTTTGCGCATATCCCGACTCCGCTGATAGCATCGGACCTGCGCGATTGCGGACCTTCCCTGCCACTTCAGCTGTGATCGACAGCCGACCCCACTGAGCAAAGTGAACCTGTGCAATCGCAACCGTCCATACCTGAAGCTTTTTTCGCGAGCATGTATTCAGGTTGGCCGAGGACCTATCCTGTCCACACGAACTGCTCCCGAAGTCAACTCGATCTGAGATTTGGAAACATAGATAGGTTCGACCATTCAACTTTGCCGCGTTATCCCTATGGCACAATGCACAGCGACATGTTTCTCGATGCAGTGGGAGGAAGTTGCAGCCAAGTTGCTGAAATGTGATGTTCGGTTATACTTAGGGCGAGAATGCTTAGCGAGATTGTTCATTTAGTCAACTTTGCCGCGTGCTTGCTATGGCACAATGTGGAGCGACATGTTTCTCAATGCAGTGGGACGAAGTTGCAGTCAAGTTTCTGACATGCAATGGGATCCAGCAAATTGTTGCGCCACTGAAATCAGGTGGATGAACTCAGGCGGGAAAAGGAGTCGGGCGGGATGTGTAGTGTATGAGGAAAATAGTAGGGGGCCCTGGCGGATCCCTTGGAGGTCGGCCCCGGGGGTGGTGTAATGTTCGTCAAGCAGCAGTGGCAGCCTCCTTGGTGATGGATGCACAAGCAGTTGCTTACTCATCCGTTCAATTTAATATTGGGAGGGTCAAGAATCAATGTAGCATGGCATGGCATTATTATTCAACTTGGTGCCCTGTAAGGCGAATTAACTTATTAGCTCACTGACTTCCCGAAGTTCCATGGAGGCAGGTGCAGCAACTCCCGAGGCTACAGTTGCTACTTCGCAACCTGCAGGAACTAGTGCGGAAGAGTAGATTTCCTTGTCAAGCACAATGCGCTGATGTAATGAGTTACGAGAGTCACGAAGAAGCGAATTCTTCAAGGGGAAATCGTAGACATGCTCCAGGTCCCTAGACTGAGTCCAGAGGACAGGAGGGAAACGACAAATGAAAACGCTGCGTCCACAGTCCGCAACCCTGAGATACGTACACGAAAAAGTGCCCCTCTAAGAGGTAATCCGCCCCTGACTGGAATCGAACACGAGTCGGAAAGATTTCAGGCCAGCCAGATTAACCGGCAATTTTGACCGGCGTTCTTGGGAAATTTGAAGATGTGAAAATTTGAAGGTGTGAAGATGTGAAAAAACAGCACAATATCGCGTAAGGGGACCGACCAACATGTCCGATTGGAGAATCTTATAATATCCGTATGATACAGGTAGAATATGCAGGAGGCGAAGGTCGCATAAGGCAGAAGTCGCAGGAGGCCAAATCAGGCAGACGTTGAATCAGGAGGGATTAAAAGCGTGAATTGGCTGAGCGGGAATTGGCTGGGCGGGAAGTCGGTTAAGTCGGTTACGTGATGACACCACCACGACCGCGACGACCGCGACCGCCATGATTTCTTTATGTATATAGATTACCTGTGCCTGCATGTGCAGTCAAATACATAAATACGTACACAAATTCGAGTATCAATTGTTTATTACCTGTGCCTGACCGCGCACACAAATACATAAATAAATAATGTTATCATGTAATAATTTATTCATTACCTGTGCCTGCATGTGCAGACAAGTTCGATGCAGCGTCACCTGCGACGCTAAAAATTGGCGGAGAGTGATCGCGAGGGAGCGACAGGTGGCAACGGAAGCGAGTTAGTTACGAGGCCGTTGGCTGACGTGTCGGGCTTCATCGCGGTCAGATGGATGGATGGATAGATGGATGGATGGATGGATGGATGGATGGATGGATGGATGGATAGATAGATAGATGGATGGATGGATGGATGGTCGGACGGCCAAATGGGTAACACTGGGGGCTCCCGCCCCCCAGAAGGGGGGCTCCGCCAAAAATACACAGATACATAAATGTATGTTTTACCTTTGCCTGCCTGTGCAGACAAACACATCAATAAATACATAATAAATCATTTAACAACGTATTTATTTATTACCTCTGCAGACAAATACATCAATAAATACATAAGAAATCATGTAATCACGTATTTAATTATTACCTCTGCAGGCAAATCCATAAATAAATAAATAAATAAACAAACAAATAAGTACTGATTTTAATAATGTATTTATTACCTGTACAGTCGAGTCCTCGAGCCATGCCCCCACGCATGGGAGGGGACCTTGCAAAAATAGTTATTTCTTGAGTTGTGTGTGCTTGCTCCTCCAGATTTGCAATACACCAGAATGACAGGAACATAAACAAACACCACTGATCACCACCACAACCACCACCACCACTTGTGCAGTCGAGTCCGTGAGCCACGCCCCCACGCATGGGAGGGGACCTTGAGAAAATAGTTATTTCTTGAGTTGTGTGTGCTTGCATCTCCAAATTTGCAGTACCACAAGATTACAGGAACATAAACGAACACCTCTGATCACCCCCCCCCCCCCCCCCCCCTCCCCCCCCCCCACACACACACCACCACCACCTGTGCAGTCGGGTCCTCGAGCCATGCCCCCAGGCATGGGAGGGGCGACCTCTCGCTATGCCGCAGACTTCGGAGTGGATGGCTCTGATCCCCTTCGCCGGTCCGCCCCCACAGAGCACTACATTACTCGCATGTCCACCACCTGTGACCTGGCACAAGGCACTACAGGCACCACCAACCACCGCCCTGGGTATTCCGGCCATGTTCCCGCCTCCTGCCACAAGGTGGGCAATGTGTTTGTATGTGTGTGTGTGTATATGTATGTATGTATGTATGTATGTATGTATGTATGTATGTATGTATGCATGCATGCATGCATGTATGTATGTATGTATGTATGTATGTATGTATGTATATTGTTGCAGTCCAGGGGTTGGCCCAATAGGCTAAAGGGACTTGCCCAGCCGTGACAGGAAGTGTGTATCTAGTTGTGTGTGTGTATCGTGTGTATGTATGTATGTTACAGTCCAGGGGTAGGCCCAATAGGCTAAAGGGACTTGCCCAACCGTGACAGGAAGTGTGTATCTAGTTGTGTGTGTATCGTGTGTATGTATGTATGTTATAGTTCAGGGGTAGGCCCAATAGGCTAAAGGGACCTGCCCAACCGTGACAGGAAGTGTGTATCTAGTTGTGTGTGTATCGTGTGTATGTATGTATGTTACAGTTCAGGGGTAGGCCCAATAGGCTAAAGGGACCTGCCCAACCGTGACAGGAAGTGTTTATCTGGTGTGTGTGTATGTATGTTGCAGTCCAGGGGTAGGCCAAATTGGCGAAAAGAACTTGACCAACTGTGACAGTAGGCTTGGTCATAAGTCCCGATGGTACCGACAAGTTCGATGCAGCGTCGTCTGCGACGCTAAAAATTGGCGGAGAGTGATCGCGAGGGAGCGACAGGTGGCAACGGAAGCGAGTTAGTTACGAGACCGTTGGCTGACGTGTCGGGCTTCATCGCGGTCAGACGGATGGATGGATGGATGGATGGATGGATGGATGGATGGATGGACGAACGGACAAATGGGTAACACTGGGGGCTCCCGCCCCCCAGAAGGGGGGGCTCCGCCAAAAAATAAGTTCCCTATCAAGCTTTTCCACATCTTTCCGTCTCTTTCCATATCTTTCGCCTTCGACACTGTTATATTTGAGGAGTTCGGGTCCCCAACTTACTGTGCTGGGCGGTGGATGGGAGCTTGGGTTGTTTGTCCTCGACACACCCCTGATGTAATGGGGTTTTTTGCTTTGTGGGTGCTTTTTCTTTTTGTTTAAAGCACAGAGTCTCATACACCCTCGCGGTGTCAAGTAGACTTTAACATGTCATGTAATGTAATGTAATGTAATGTAATGTAATGCACTACACATCACCATTCTCTAATACCCAAGCCAGGTCCAGTGGAAGAGTTTTATTTTTGATCTATAGCAAGCAGCTTCGACCGTTTTGTGTTTTGCCGCTTTCCAGTCCCCGCGAGCATGTTGTAGTGGGACTCTAGCATTTCCCACATGCTGGGTATACTAGACTCATTTGTGTGTGTGTTTTGTGTGTGTGTTTTGTGTTTGTGTGTATGTGTTTGTGTGTGTGTGTGTGTGTGTGTGTGTGTGTGTGTGTGTGTGTGTGTGGGGGGGGGGGGGGGGGGTTGTGTTGGGGTGGGGGGTAAAAATGATTTTCGCCTCAAGGGTGGAATGTTGCCTTGCACATGAGACACCCATTCATGTTGTAGCATGGTGGGACTCAGGCGTTCCCCACATGGTGGGTATACTTGACTCATTGGTGTGTGTGTGTGTGTGTGGAGGGGGTGGGATGTGTGGGGGTGGGATGTAGCATGCACATGAGACACCCATTCATGTTGTAGCATGGTGGGACTCAGGCGTTCCCCACATGGTGGGTATACTTGACTCATTGGTGTTTGTGTGTGTGTGTGGAGGGGGTGGGGTGTGTGGGGGTGAGATGTAGCATGCGCATGAGACACCCATTCATGGTGTAGCATGGTGGGACTCAGGCGTTCCCCACATGGTGGGTATACTTGACTCATTGGTGTTTGTGTGTGTGTGTGGAGGGGGTGGGGTGTGTGGGGGTGGGATGTAGCATGCGCATGAGACAACCATTCATGTTGTAGCATGGTGGGGCTCAGGCGTTCCCCACATGGTGGGTATACTTGACTCATGTTGCATGCATATGAGATACCCATTCAAATCAAAACTGTCCCTTGGGGTCGGGGTTCCATGCAAGGTGCCGAGTGCTCATGTAGGGTGCTAGAGACTAGGGGCTGAAGGCATCCAAGTGAGCATGTGTGCCCATGGCACACCAGGGTACTTCCATTGACCTAATTGTCCAGCGCTTGAGCGCACTTGAAAACAAAAAAAACTCCGCTTTGTAGTGCAAAAATCGGCACAATTGCTTGCTGCGCCCACAGGGGGTTGCAAAAAACTGCGCAAAACGCGCAGTGGGGCTCAAAAAGGCAGTGTGGCACCGCTTAGTAGTACCCTGTGGCACACACTAACATCAGAATAGCACACCATGTTGCATAGTATGGATCCCTACATACATACATGCATGGAGCAGGTAATTTTGGGAGGGGGTGCATTGCGCACGAGGGGGGACTTGTGCCATGCCCCAAACACCCACGTTACTTGACTGGCACAAAGGGAAAGAATCACCAACTGGTTTATATATGTCTTGTCAATGCTTCGTAAAATATGGTCCATGCATACCAGGGTACTACTTCTGCCGGAAGACGGCGGATGGTTTCTCGAGTCCGACTATATGGCGGTGGGGTTTCACTGCTAGGGCATGAGCCCCTTGCAGGGCACTACTTCTTGCCAAATTGGTGGAAATAGGTTTGAACCATACCGCCCAGTCTGGAGGGCGGTATGGTCCAGACCCTGTCGTTAAGGCTTCGGCGACAGAAGTTCAAGCCCCACTGCCGGAAGACGGCGGTTGGTTTCTCGAGTCCGACTATAGGGCGGTGGTGTTTCACTGCTAGGGCATGAGCCCCTTGCAGGGTACTACTTCTTGCCAAATTGGTCGGCGCTTATAGCGCTCAAATGTCAAATTGGTCAGCGCTTTTTAGTGCAAAAACTGCAAAAACTGCGCGCTGTGCGCGCAGGGGGTTGAAAAACTGCGCGAAACGCGCTGAGGGGCTCAAAAAGGCAGCGCGGCACCGCGCTGCCGCGCGCGCTTAGTAGTACCCTAATGCATACAACAGATCATCACATACTCAATCATACTGAATAGTAACTGTGTGGTTAGAGAATGTTACTTGCCTGATTTGTTTTTTAGAAGAATCCAAAGACGTTTGAACAATCTCACTCTTACTCAGGGACAGGCAAATCGTATGATGTTGACCAAAGGTGAGTATGATATCATACAAATTGCATCATATGATATTGTATATCAATGGTAACTTTGGCCTAGTCAGACTGCCGGCATCATATGATATCATATGATAGCATGATATCATATGATATCATATTGCCGTTCCCTACTCATACTGAATAGTACCTGTGTGTTTTTAGAATGTAACTGGCGTGATCTGTTTTTGGCCCCCAGATTCACCCCTTTGTCCGTCCGACCGACCAACGACTGACGACCGAGACGAAGCCTGACACATCAGCGAACTGTCTCATAACTAACTGGCTTCAGTCAGCTCCATCGTTGCCACCTGTCGTTTCGTTGCCAATACACTCCGCCAATTTTCTGCGTCGCTTGCAACCCTGCATAGGACTTGTTCAGAAGAACCCAAAGACTTTTGAACAAGCCTGCAGGAAGGGCTAAAAATGAAGTCAGTGATTAACTGAACCCCAAACAATCAATTTACCAACAGGGGCCCTGATTTTTACCGACGAGGTCAACAAATAAATCAATAGTACCCCTTCTTATGAGACTTGAGCTAGCTCCGGCTTACGCTGTGGTGTCCTTAACATCACGTCCTGTGAGTAACTGTATTACACGGATGTAACAATTTCAATTTCAATTGAGACGTGAGCTTGATGTTTCTTGCACCGGTGCTACCCACCAACCACGGTGGGCAGCAATTATTTTCCCCGCTATATATAGCGGTCGCTAGTTTTGACCAGTGATTCTTTTTTCAAATCTGAAAGTGGGGTTTTTCTAGCTATGGTTCTACGCCTCCTCCAGGGACAGCGTTTTCGTGGTTTCTGTAGCTTTTTGGGGCCATTTGGGGGGGGGGGGGGGGGGGGGGGGGGGGGGGGGGGGGCTTTCTTTTTTTACTTTTTTAAAGCGATAATTTCTCCAAAACGGGGTCAAAACTAGCTATCGCTATATATAGCGGAAACAAATATCCCTGGTTTTGACCCCGTTTTAGTGAAATTATCGCTGTACAAGATCTGATTATACAAAGAAGCCAATTCGACACAAATCGCTACAAAGAACGCAATCGGTAGGCAGTAATTATTCTCAAACAGCGGACTTTTGGAAGGAACTACGTTCATTAAAATTGTTTTGAGCTTTCTGATGTTTTTTTAATTTTACGGATCACAAATTTCTCTCCTATTTCTCTCTCTTCACCCAGTTTAAAGCTGTGGATGACAGATCTGTGTGTGTGTGTGTGTGTTTTGGTGGTGGTGAGCAGTTGTTGGGTGGTGGTTGTAGGGTTGGGTTGGGGTTGGAGTTGGGGTTGAGTTTTGGTTGGATTAACTCGGTACTTCTCTCTCTTCACCCGGGCTAAAGCTGTGGATGACATGCCTGTGTGTGTCTGTGTGTGTTTGTTGGCGGTGGTGGGCAGTTGTTGGGTGGTGTTAGGGTTGAGTTGGGGTTGGAGTTGGGGTTGAATTTGGTAGGACTTGCTTGGTATTTCTCTCTCTTAACCCAGGCTAAAGCTGTGGATGACATGCCTAGGTGTGTGTTTGTGTGTGTTTGTTGGCGGTGGTGGGCAGTTGTTGGGTGGTTGTAGGTTTGAGTTGGGGTTTGAGTTGGGGTTGAATTTTGGTAGGATTTGCTTGGTATTTCTCTCTCTTAACCCGGGCTAAAGCTGTGGATGACATGCCTAGGTGTGTGTTTGTGTGTGTTTGTTGGCGGTGGTGGGCAGTTGTTGGGTGGTTGTAGGTTTGAGTTGGGGTTTGAGTTGGGGTTGAGTTTTGGTAGGATTTGCTTTGTATTTCTCTCTCTTAACCCGGGCTAAAGCTGTGGATGACATGCCTAGGTGTGTGTTTGTTGGCGGTGGTGGGCAGTTGTTGGGTGGTTGTAGGTTTGAGTTGGGGTTTGAGTTGGGGTTGAATTTTGGTAGGATTTGCTTTGTATTTCTCTCTCTTAACCCGGGCTAAAGCTGTGGATGACATGCCTAGGTGTGTGTTTGTGTGTGTTTGTTGGCGGTGGTGGGCAGTTGTTGGGTGGTTGTAGGTTTGAGTTGGGGTTTGAGTTGGGGTTGAGTTTTGGTAGGATTTGCTTTGTATTTCTCTCTCTTAACCCGGGCTAAAGCTGTGGATGACATGCCTAGGTGTGTGTTTGTGTGTGTTTGTTGGCGGTGGTGGGCAGTTGTTGGGTGGTTGTAGGTTTGAGTTGGGGTTTGAGTTGGGTTTGAGTTTTGGTAGGATTTGCTTTGTATTTCTCTCTCTTAACCCGGGCTAAAGCTGTGGATGACATGCCTAGGTGTGTGTTTGTGTGTGTTTGTTGGCGGTGGTGGGCAGTTGTTGGGTGGTTGTAGGTTTGAGTTGGGGTTTGAGTTGGGGTTGAGTTTTGGTAGGATTTGCTTTGTATTTCTCTCTCTTAACCCGGGCTGAAGCTGTGGATGACATGCCTAGGTGTGTGTTTGTGTGTGTTTGTTGGCGGTGGTGGGCAGTTGTTGGGTGGTTGTAGGTTTGAGTTGGGGTTTGAGTTGGGGTTGAGTTTTGGTAGGATTTGCTTTGTATTTCTCTCTCTTAACCCGGGCTAAAGCTGTGGATGACATGCCTAGGTGTGTGTTTGTGTGTGTTTGTTGGCGGTGGTGGGCAGTTGTTGGGTGGTTGTAGGTTTGAGTTGGGGTTTGAGTTGGGGTTGAATTTTGGTAGGACTTGCTTGGTATTTCTCTCTCTTAACCCAGGCTAAAGCTGTGGATGACATGCCTAGGTGTGTGTTTGTGTGTGTTTGTTGGCGGTGGTGGGCAGTTGTTGGGTGGTTGTAGGTTTGAGTTGGGGTTTGAGTTGGGGTTGAATTTTGGTAGGACTTGCTTGGTATTTCTCTTTCTTAACCCGGGCTAAAGCTGTGGATGACATGCCTAGGTGTGTGTTTGTGTGTGTTTGTTGGCGGTGGTGGGCAGTTGTTGGGTGGTTGTAGGTTTGAGTTGGGGTTTGAGTTGGGGTTGAGTTTTGGTAGGACTTGCTTTGTATTTCTCTCTCTTAACCCGGGCTAAAGCTGTGGATGACATGCCTAGGTGTGTGTTTGTGTGTGTTTGTTGGCGGTGGTGGGCAGTTGTTGGGTGGTTGTAGGTTTGAGTTGGGGTTTGAGTTGGGGTTGAGTTTTGGTAGGATTTGCTTTGTATTTCTCTCTCTTAACCCGGGCTAAAGCTGTGGATGACATGCCTAGGTGTGTGTTTGTGTGTGTTTGTTGGCGGTGGTGGGCAGTTGTTGGGTGGTTGTAGGTTTGAGTTGGGGTTTGAGTTGGGGTTGAGTTTTGGTAGGATTTGCTTTGTATTTCTCTCTCTTAACCCGGGCTAAAGCTGTGGATGACATGCCTAGGTGTGTGTTTGTGTGTGTTTGTTGGCGGTGGTGGGCAGTTGTTGGGTGGTTGTAGGTTTGAGTTGGGGTTTGAGTTCGGGTTGAGTTTTGGTAGGATTTGCTTGGTATTTCTCTCTCTTAACCCAGGGCTAAAGCTGTGGACAACACGGCGAGCAGTGATGTGCTGTTGTCTTAACTCACTTATTCCCCCCCCCCCCCTCCCCCCCTTCACCCAGGCTAAAGCTGTGGACGACACGGTGAGTAGTGCTATGCTGTTGTCTGAACTCACTTAATGTCCCCCCCCCCCCCCCTAACCCCTCACCCCCCGTTCACCCAGGGCTAAAGCTGTGGACGGCATGGTGACCAGTGCTGTGCTGTTGTCTTTACTCACTCACCCCTCAACCCTCAACCATCATCCCTCCCCCCCCCCCCCCCCCCCCCCCCCCCCCTAACCCCTTACCCCCCGTTCACCCAGGGCTAAAGCTGTTGACGGCATGGTGACCAGTGCTGTGCTGTTGTCTTTACTCACTCACCTCTCACCCCTCAACCATCATCCCTCCCCCCCCCCCCCCCCCCCTAACCCCTCACCCCCTGCTCACCCAGGGCTAAAGCTGTGGACGGCATGGTGACCAGTGCTGTGCTGTTGTCTTTACTCACTCACTCCTCAACCATCAACCATCATCCCTCCCCCCCCCTCCCCCCCCCCCTCCCCTCTCCCCCCTCACCCCTCACCCCCCCCCCTCCACCCAGGGCTAAAGCTGTGGACGACAAGGGGCCTTCATCTCTCGTCTCCCCCACCCCCCCCCTACCCCGCCCTCCACCTCTCCCCCCCCTCACTCCCCCCCTCCCCCTCATACCCCCCTCTCCCCCTCACCCTCACCCTCACCACCAAGGTGGGCAGTGCAGTTGTCTCCATCTCTTGTGTCCTCTCATTGTTGAGTTCTCTTTTTGAAGAGTCCAATTAAGTACTAACTGCCCAGGAAGGAGCTTTTATCTGTTATACCCCCCCCCCCCCCCCCCCCCTGCCCTCCACCTCTCCCCAAGGCTATAAACCCAATGTGATGCGTAACGATCCCATGTTTCCACTTACCCCCCCCCCCCCCCCCCCCCCCTCCTCACCCCCCCTCACCCTCACCCCCCCCCCCCCCCCCCCCCCTCCGCCTCATCCCCCCTACCCCCACCCCCACCCCTCACACTCCCCCTCCCCCCCCTCCCTCTCCCCCTCACACTCCCCCTCCCCCTCCCCTTCACCCCCCCCCCTCCCCCCTCCCCCCCTCCCTCTCCCCCCCCTCCTCCCCCCCCCCCCTCCCCTCACCCCCCACCCCACCCCACCCCCACCCCACCCTCCGCACCATCACCCCCCCTCACCCCTCACCCCCCCCTCCCCTCACCCTCCCCTCACCCTCACCCTCCTGCCTCACCCTCACCCCCCTGCCTCACCCTCACCCTCACCCCCATGCTCAGAATGAAGCTGTGGACGATAGGATGAATGAGAAGCATGATATGCTGCAGTACAGTCTGGATCAGTACAACGGGGGCTTGCCACGTAGCTATGGGGGCCATAGGCCTAAGGTAGCAACCAGGTCTGGCCAAGGAGGAGCCACTGAAACAGTGTGGGGTGATGCATCACACCGGGTATGTCCTATTTAGTCCTATTTTGTATTTGCTTATTTAGCCAAATGGCCACTGAAACAGTGTGGGGTGATGCAGCACTCCGGGTATGCCCTATTTTGTCCTATTTTGTATTTGCTTATTTAGTCATATGTGTATATGCCTATGTAGGGCCATTGGAACTTTGTGGGGTGACACGGCCCACCGGGTATGTCCTATCTAGTCATATTTTGTATATGCCTATATAGGGTCACTGAAACTGTGTCGGGTGACACATCCCCCTGGTTATGTCCTCTTTTGTATATGCCTATGTAGGGTCACTGAAACTGTGCTGGGGTGACGCAACACACCGGGTATGTCCTATTTAGGCATATGCTTATTTAGGGGCCACTGAAAGTGTGTGGGGTGATGCAGCACACCGGGTATGTCCTATTTTGTCCTATTTTGTATATGCCTATTTTGTATATGCCTATGTAGGGCCACTAGAACTGTGTGGGGTAATGCAGCACATCGGGTATGTCCTCATGTGTATTCTCATACTTGGATACCCCCAGACAGTAAAGATACAAAGAGATACACATTGTACGTACATACATGTCCATTGTTTTACGAATTTAAATAGAAGAAAGAAAACAAAAACATTGTACGTACCGTACTGACAGCAAAATTTAACGCTTTAATTTCACGATAGCAACCGTGAAATCGAGGCGTATACCATATTCCGCGACGAAAAAAACGTGAAATCGAATTTCAGGGCGTTATTAGGGTTTGGGCCACTGGGCTCCACATAGGGCTTACTACCGCCTGCCGGCCGTCTGCCGGCTCAACGACAAGCAGAACTCTCGACAATCTCGCTTTCCCTAGATTGCATGGCGCAGCCCCTTGATAGATACTCTGATTTTTTTTTTTGAGGGACGTCTGCGCCCTCTGGTAGCTCCACATCACAATAAGCAAATTACCCTCTGGGGCTTCTCAAAACGGCCAGAACCGGCTGGGCAGATCACCGTTTTCAACCAGCTTTACCGAGTAACAGCCGAAGCTCGAGAGGCTGTCGCTCGGAACCCATCGACCACCTCGGCGAAGACGAGCAGCAAGTTTTTCACCAAGAGGGCAGTGAATTCCCTGCAAACGCTGGGGTACCTTGTGGACGGGTCTGAGTTAGAAACCAGACCTCACTAGAAAGCGTATGTGAAGTGGGAGCCCTTCCACAAGCTACTGGCCATTGAAAGGCACACATCTCTGAACTCGAATTGGTTGATCAAGCCTTCCGAACTGTGTGCTCTTGTTTATGAGATGCCTTAGTTGCAGGTCCTAAAACTCAAATTAACTGAGCAGGAAATTTAGTGATTAAATGAGTTGATGCAAAGTACTACCCTACTTGCAGACCCTATAACCATGTAAGAACAGGTAATGAATCAGTGTAACGTGTTCAAGTTGAAACATTTAAATGGATTTTATTAAAATTTGAAACGTGAAATGTGTAACGTGAAATTATATCCCTCAGGAAAAAATACGTGAAATTAAAACGTGAAATTATAATAACCCCCCTCAAAATTAACGTGAAATCTTTCGAAGCGTTAAATTTTGCTGTCAGTACGGCATATACATGTCCATTTCCTTTTTGAATTGAAACAGAGATAGAAAAACATAAACATTGTATGTAAACACATGTCCATTGTTTAACGAATTTAAATAGAAGAAAAAAATAAAAAATACACATTGTACACACATACATGTCCATTTTTGAATTTGAATTTGAACAGAAGAAAAAACACATACACATTGTATGTACATACATGTCCATTGTTTTACAAATTCAAATAGAAGAAAAAAAAGAATAACATACACATTGAACGTATATACGTGTACATTTTTTTATTTGAATTTGAACAGAAAAAAGAAAGAACATGCACATCGTACATACACGCATGTCCACTGTTTTATGAATTTAAATAGAAGAAAAAGAAAAAACATACAAATTCAGACGGTTGACTCAGATTCCTTACTGTTGCTTTTCATATTTCCAATACATATAATTTACCCTTAAGGGTTTAGGAAATAAGCACACATGCAGGCTTCATCATTGTCAGTACTTATATTTGCAAAAGTTGGGGGCCTGCTTGCTGGACATTGAGTCACTGCCCGAGAGGTCCAGCGATCTTTCAGATGGGGCCCCCATTGGTACAAGTGCTAGTAGACATATTTAAGGTGTATGCTGGGCCTTGTAAAGTTTTAGCTTTGTGTGTGATATTTCCCTTAATTAGGGGGTATATCACGACACTGGCTGGCTTTACTGGTCTTATCAGCTGTTACCATTAAATAAAGTCAACTGCACTATCTAGCTTGTAAGTCCAGACTGTTCAGGTCTGTCTTTGTGCTACTACCAATAGAGTCGCTACTTTCAAATAATAACAGAGTCACTTCCCCTGGGAGGCTCTGGTAGCTTCTGGAAGATATAACTCCTTGTGGGACAGAGGGATGGTGGTGGGAACTCGAAAAGTTGGTTAAGATTAAGGCTTAGCAACTTGGGGCACCAAGAATTTAGTGCCCCCAGTGACTGTGCACTTGATTAAATACCGGGCAGGACAGTACTGCTGAGTAATCACTGGCGGTGGTTACTCCTGGTTTTGCCCGGGGGTTTACGGGTATTTGAAATATGAAGGCGTCCTGCGGAATCCTACGTCGCGCGTCCGAATACTCCATTTCACCCACTACTGTGTGGGAAATGCGGCATTCAGACGGTTGACTCAGATTCCTTACAGTTGCTTTTCATATTTCCAATACATATAATTTACCCTTAAGGGCTTAGGAAATAAGCACACATGCAGGCTTCATCATTGTCAGTACTTATATTTGCAAAAGTTGGGGGCCTGCTTGCTGGACATTGAGTCACTGCCCGAGAGGTCCAGCGATCTTTCAGATGGGGCCCCCATTGGTACAAGTGCTAGTAGACATATTTAAGGTGTATGCTGGGCCTTGTAAAGTTTTAGCTTTGTGTGTGATATTTCCCTTAATTAGGGGGTATATCACGACACTGGCTGGCTTTACTGGTCTTATCAGCTGTTACCATTAAATAAAGTCAACTGCACTATCTAGCTTGTAAGTCCAGACTGTTCAGGTCTGTCTTTGTGCTACTACCATATGCAAGAGTCACTGCAATTTCACACACACGTGCCCTCATGATATAAAAATCAGTCCCACTAATGAAAGGAAAGGAGTGTAAAAGGGGGACTGGGGGAAAGGTGTAGGAGTAAGGAGCAGGTACAGGACAGCAGGCTTGGCTAAGTGATGGGGTATCAAGAGAAAGACAAAGGGGGGGGGGAAGCTAGGCTCAGAGGCTGGAGGCAAAGTTCAATTTGACCGAGAGGTCTGGGATCAGATATGCCTTAATGGCATCTGATTTCCACCTACCTTGAGTTCTAATGGTCTCTAGATCTGCCCCATTAGCCCAAGCTGCTACTACACGTCCCCGTCTGAGGCTGTGCATGGCAAACCTAGCTGGATCTATGTCCAGTTTGGGGTGAGAGTGTGCAATAGCAGTGAGATAAGACTTCAGTCTATAGGACAAAGCCTGACCTGAAAGAAGGGGGGAGGAAGACAAGCTAAGGGAGTCTAGGTCCCAGGTGGTGATGAGGTGGTCCTCTGACGTGGCGCCCTGACGGGTCCTAAGCTGAATGAGGGCATCTATAATCCTCCTGACTCCTGACTCCTGACTCCTGATAAGTGAGTCCCTACACCGGGCTGGGAGCACTACACTGGCTCCCTTCCCTTCCTGGTCTGTCTTAGAGCGTCTGATGTGGACCACTACATGATCCTTCTTGGTAACTACATCCGACAAGCGCAAAGCAATAATCTCACTCCTTCTAAGGAGGCCAAAGAAACCCATCACTAGCCAAGCTGTATCTCTAGTAAACAAGTCCTCCATGTGGGGCTGCAGGGTCTTCAGCTTCCTCATGGTCTCCAGACACTTGATAATGAGGGACTTACAAATGCCCTGCTTGCCAGAGGAGACTCCCTCAAGCCCCTGGAACACCCTAATGGCCTGTGAGAGCTGTCCCACAACACTGGAGTTCAGAGTGTGAAGGTCCAGTCCCTTAGACCTGTGCCATTCTGCTAGTGCTGACAGGGTTGTTTGAATGGTGGCAGGTTTGTAATGACCTGCCGCCCAACCCATGAACAACTTTACTAACGTCAGTGGTACTTGTTCCTTGGGGCCGGGGGGGAGTGCCTCCTGCTCAGTAATTAAGTATACCTCAGCCATGCACCTGGTGTAACGCTTAAGAGCACTTGCATAAGTGTCTTGCGAACTGACAGCCGGGGTTGAGCCCTCCAGCATCACTAACCTCCTGGCACCTTGTTGGCCTTGGGCGCTAGTGATGTGGAGGTTGCACTCAATTAAAATACAGGCTGGGCACTTGAATGTACCACAGGACATGGCATTCCTGCCCAAGCTGAGGCACTGGGGGTGGCTGTGCTGGTCGCAATTGGTGCACCTAAGCATCCTTCCCTTGGTGCCTTGGCAGATGGTACATCCTATGGGGGTTGGGAGGAAGAAGGAAGGGGGGGTAAGTTACTGAGCAGACCTGATCACGAGCATGGTGTGTGGAATTGGGCCAGTGGTTTTTCCTGAACTGGGGTCCGGGAAAATCCTGGCGCCCTTAGGGTAAGTTGCTAGTACCCTAAACTTGGGGTTCTTGCCCCTAAGGTACTTCCTAAACCAAATAGCATCTGGCCATTTAGGCACCAGTGCTGTGCAAATTGTGTCAGAGGGTGAGGCTACCCAAGCCGCATACAGGAGATCCAGAGTTGTTCCTAATGCAGAGAATGGG
Source organism: Chlamydomonas sp. ICE-L (assembly GCA_013435795.1). Classification (NCBI taxonomy): domain Eukaryota; kingdom Viridiplantae; phylum Chlorophyta; class Chlorophyceae; order Chlamydomonadales; family Chlamydomonadaceae; genus Chlamydomonas; species Chlamydomonas sp. ICE-L. The sequence continues at coordinate 648,663 of JACBWV010000311.1, forward strand.
ATGTTGGCCCGAGACACTTGGCCAGAAAGTGATTCCCAGTGTGATACAAGTGGGTGTTGGATGGAGAACCATTTGGTGCACCCGTCATGCTTGTTGTACCCATCTGCTGCAGCAAAGCAGTCAATGGTGGCTGGGGGGTTGTTATGCCTGTCAAAAAATTTGAACATGTAATGGTTGTTGGTGCCGCATGCTTTTCCCCTGCTGGGGGCATCTGCAGGGTTTAACTCTCCTTTAACATGCTTGGCTTTGACAGTGAACCCATAATTAAGGCCTGTGAGTGCCATCTGTGCCAGAGCATCCCTGATGCCTGGTATCCTAGAACCCCCCTTATTCACAGCTGAAACAGCTTGGACATTGTCCATGTAGCAAAGTACTGACGTTCTTGCCAGTTCATGTGCCCAGTGTTGCAAGCAAATCATGCATGCTTCGAGTTCTAGGATGCCTATATGCACATGTTGCCTGTTTTCTGGCCAGGGATAGGAGTATGTGTCGTCGCCCAAAGTTCCACCTGCACCGAATACCTTACTGGCATCTGTGTACATGTGGACCTTGAAGGCTTTACTGTCCACGTGTACATCCTTTCTGGCCAACATGCTTTCATGTACCCCTACCGACTCATGCCACTCCATCTCCAGAGCCCTGTCCCAAAACTCCAGGTCACTTAGTGTGCCTTGTGTCCAAGGGATTACAGCCTTTGGTTTGTGAGTGGTATGGTTGGTGGTGACAGGATATAGGGCATCAAACAGGTGTTGGACGTGCAAGTATCCCCAAGGTGTCACCTTAGACGCCCAGACTAGCTTCCCCACTAGGCATTCAAGTTCTTTCCTTCTAAGGATGCCTCCCTCCTTCCTTGACTGTAGTGTCTTAAGGACTGCTGCTCTGTACAGTTGCTTCTTGTGGGCCGGGAGGTCCATTTTCAAGAGAGGTGCATCTAGCAGTAGCCCTAGCACTTCCAGTCTGGTTGTGGGTTGGGTGGCACCTTCATCTTTAGAGGGATTGAACTCTAGTCCTAGCAGTTCAGCTTCTTTGTCCATGATCTCAAAGGCCCTCTGCATGTCTATGTGTGTATCAGCCCTGATGGGATAATCATCCACATAGACATCACAGGTGGCCTTGACACCATGCTCATTGAAACTGTGGTTGAAAATCAACTTGGAGAAGTTGGTCAGCTCCCAGAAAAAATGGGGGCTCTGGGCTGTGCCTTGAGGGAGAGCTATCCATCTACCAATTTTACCTGTCACGGGGTGTCTGAATCCCATGTACCTCCTAGCTGAAGGATGCAGGGAAACATGATAGAATCCATTCGTCAGATCTCTTAAACCCAACATATCTGTTGTGGTGAGCGTCTTCATGAATGTTTCAGGGGTGGTGAGTGAGCAAGGTAGCTTGTTCATACAACCATTTACCCCAGTGATGGTGGGGTCTACTAGAATCCTAGCCTTGCCATTAGGCTTGATCCTAACCCCGAACGGGTTGATGCAGCTAACAAAGTCTGCCTGGTCCTGATCTGCCTGCAAGAACTCTAGCAAGCCTAGCTTCTCAGCCTTATCTAACTCAGAGACAAGGGGGGGGGAGGTTGAGCAAGGCACTGGTGTGGTTGATCACCTCTATGGGGGCTGGAGGGGTGGTCTTCCATTCCCAAGAAACAGGGCCTAAGGCTGCTACAGGACAGGTGTAACGGGAGTAATGGGTATATGTACTAGAGGATTAGTACTCGGACATCATATGACTTCTTTGCCGAATGTCGCTATGGTGTAACGATTCAGATCCGTTACAACAGGGGACTCCTAATTTATCTGCCCAGAATATCCATCTCTCAGCATTCAGCTTGATCCCAGACGAGTTGAACCACTTTTCCCTGTCTTCCAAGTCATGGGGTTGGTACATCTCATCCACCAGATTCCCACACTCCCCCTTCTCACCTACAATGAAGCAGGGAGGGCCTTGTTAGAAGGCTCACTTCTTGTCATCCCCCTTTGGCGATTTCCTCTGCCTCTTGTTCTTGCCTTTGTAGCATTGCTCAGCCGAGTGGCCTTCAATGCCACAGTGGCTGCAGCGCACCGGCCTTCCGTCCTTCGCTTCAGCCCGTTCCTTCTGGTAATCCAGGGAACGTTTGATTTGCGGGGCGAGGGCGATGCATGCATCCTCGAACTTACCCCCCCTAGCCAAGCTTACTAGCTTGTCCCACTGATCGTTAGAAATTTCACCTAAAGGTTTCATTCTTTCGATCAACAGCTCGTGCGCCTTCTCAATCCTGAGGGCTTTGGTCAGGGCACTCCACTGGACCTCATAGAGGTCGCGGGCAGCCTTGTACGCCCAGAAAGCATAGAAGCAGGTTTTGAAATTGCCTGCTGCCTGTGCCGAGGTGTACAAGACGCTCAGGGTCCAAATCGTGTCCTGCATGGACTTGATAAGGTTCCTGGGGGTATCGAACGCGCACAAACCTAGGGTATTCCACACGATCTCGTCCGGTTTGCCCTCCCCATCGGCGCACTCTTGGACAAGGGCCGAGACTTTCGTCTTGACCTTGTACTGAGCTGTCGATGGTGAGTTCAAGGCCATGAGTTTATCCAGGAAATCGGCTGGCATCTGGTAGGTCTGGGGATTTGCATGGAACTCCGATAACGCCTGACCACATTTCATGTAGGTCTGGTGAGATCGCATCCCCAGATCCTTGATACCCAGAGCCGCTTCGATAGTTTGGTCAAGTTCAGGCCGTTCAACTCGGAGTTTCTTGAGAGCCCTGGGGCTAGCAAGTCGATCGTGCAGGTCAACGAGGGCCTGATCCGGAACTTTCGATAGGTCGACTTCTAAGCCTGGCGCTGCCCACTCATCTTTCGATGGGTTGGGATTGCGGTGCTTTTGAGTGCGATCTTTTTTTGAAGGTCCGTGTGCGTTTGTCGTTCGGTTCGCGGGAACATCGGGTAGGATTTCGACGTGGGGATCTGAACGGACAGGTTGGGGGGGGGGAACGCATGGTTAAAGATCTGGGAAAAAGGCTATGAACACGGGTGGGTTCTGTAGGGGGATAATGCTAGCATGGGCAGGGCGATGCAACCTACAGGGCTAACAGGGCTGCTGTGCAAAGGCACTGAGCAGGAAAGGAAGGCAAAAGGAGAACGCGAGGGTCGACTACGGTCCGCGGTGCAAAGGGGGGGGGGAGAGAGGAAAGAAGACGGGCAAACAATACTCTCACCATTCCTCTCCTTCTCCTTGATGGACGCTTGCAAGTCCTTGATGATCCCGTTGGCCTCCACCAACTGGCGCAACAGTTCGGAGTTGACCGAGGAGGTGTCCTCCTCGCGCGAGCGCTTGGATCCAGATGTCACAGATCTGGAGGGGAGGGAGTCTCCCGGCTGGGACCCATGAGGCTTGGAGGAGCCCTTGGTCTTGGCTGGGGCGGTCTTGGCTGGGATGGCCTTGGCTGGAGCGATCTTGGCCTTCTTGGAGGTCTTGGTAGGAGGCGCGTTGGCCTTCTTGGGTGGGGCAGGCTTCCTGCCGCCGGTCTCCATGCGCGCGGTCTTCTTGGTGCGGGCCATGGTAATCGAAATTCGAAAAGTTGGTTAAGATCAAGGCTTAGCAACTTGGGGCACCAAGAATTTAGTGCCCCCGGTGACTGTGCACTTGATTAAATACCGGGCAGGACAGTACTGCTGAGTATTCACTGGCGGTGGTTACTCTTGGTTTTGCCCGGGGGGTTACGGGTATTTGAAATATGAAGGCGTCCTGCGGAATCCTACGTCGCGCGTCCGAATACTCCATTTCACCCACTACTGTGTGGGAAATGCGGCATTAAAGGTACATACATATCCATTGTTTTACGAATTTAAATAGAAGAAAAAAATAAAAACATACACATTGTACATACATACATGTCCATTTTTGAATTTGAATTTGAACAGAAAAAAAGAAAACTTATACATTGTATGTACAATCTTGTCCATTGTTTTACGAATTTAAATAGAAGAAAAAAAAGAAAACCATGCACATTGTACATATATACCTGTCCATTTTTCTGAATTTGAATTTGAACAGAAAAAAGTAAAGTACACATTGTACGCACATACATGTCCATTGTTTTACGAATGTAAATAGAAGGAAAAAGAAAAAACATACACATTGTACATATATACATGTCCATTTTTGAATTTGAATTTGAACAGAAAAAAAATTAAAACATGCACATTGTACATATCTCCATAAGTGCCTCAGTCCGACCCTGAGTGGTACGGATGGTTTTCACCTATTACCTCAAGTCCAGAGAAAACTTGTTTTTGCTAATAAGTTACCTCACCACATCAGTTCAACATATAGATACTCAGAGTTGGGTTCTCCCAGGTTGTGGGAAGCAGGCAAAGCAAAACATGTGATATTTTTCACTATGGGGCTCCCTTAGTCGGTACGGATTATACGTAGAAGTGGAACAGAGCTTATCGCTATCAAAAACAAGTTTTCGTATAATAAAAGAAGGTAGCCCTATTGTGCACATCTTTCCTCATAAGGAATTGTCACATCAGGTTTTGGATGGCAGTACATGGGCAGTACGGGTGGATATGGACCCCAAAAATACTGAGTATTTACATGTTGTGGGTGCCCTAAGTGTGGTACAACGCTGCACAAGCTGAATTGTTTCATTTTGGGTCTTAACTTAGCTTCGTAGCTCGAAGCCTAATTTTTTTTATTTTTTTTATTTCAAAATTCAAATTTATTTTCAAAATGTATTCAAAAAACAACTTTGTTTTCAACTTTGTTTCAAACATCCACATCTGAAGTTAGTTTTTGATTTGGGAAAGGGGGGGGTGAAACTTCAAGTCGGGAGGTGGGATTGGGAGGTGATCAGTTGAATGTTCGAGTTGTGTACTGCTATCTCAGTAAATTCCGAGGCCAAGGCTTAAGCGCAGCCTCCAACCTTGTGGTAGGGGGGTGATAAGCCTTTCGAACTGCGGTAACATGATTCGGAATAGCTCGCGCGACCTCGTGTCTTGCGCGATCTGGATTTGTACCGCAATTTATCGCACATCTGATGTACTGCCAACGGCCTTCTGTACAAAGCTGCTCGCAACTGCATGCGAAGGCGGACCAAAAATACATGTGCGCGTAGCGGACACAATTGCGCGAAAGGTGGGCCAGACAGAATTCGATTCCATGCATTTTCGGGCCTGTACGGGTCTGTACCACAATCTTGTACCAACTTAGGGCGTTTTCGGACTTAGGCACCTATGGAGACACATACGTGTCCACTGTTTTACGAGTTTAATAAGAATAAAAAAGGAAAAAACATGCACCTTGTACGTACATACATGTCCATTGTTTTACGAATTTAAATAGAAGAAAAAAAGAAAAAACATACACATTGTACATTTATACATGTTCATTTTTTAATTTGAATTTGAACAGAAAAAAATAAAAACATACACATTGTACGTACATTCATGTCCATTGTTTTACGAATTTAAATAGAAGAAAAAAAGAAGAAACATACACATTGTACGTACATACATATCCATTGTGTTTTTTTAGGGGTCCCCAATGCTGCTACCCATGCATTATCTTGACTCTGATTGAGAAAATACCAATTATCTGTTAGCATCGTGGTGTCGACCCTTAATGAAGTGGGGTGGGGTGGGAGGAGGGACACACAAAAAGCTTGGTCCTTCCCATGCTTTATCTTGCCTAGAATTGTGAAAAGACACCTACCTGCTCGCATCCTTGTAGTGACCCAAAATGAATACCGCCCAGAGGGCCGGTACTTGGTGGCTGCCCAACCAAATTTTGCCCTAGACTGGCCCGCTAATGTATAAAATTGCCTTAGACTGGCCCGCTAATGTATAAAATTAGGCGGCGGCCCACTGCTCGTCTTAGGCAGCTCTTCTTTTAGCTGCCTAAGACTAGGAGTACTGCCCAGAGGCAGAGGGCCGGTTTGTCCACAATTATGTGTGTATTGCCTCCACCTCTACCTTATGATATACGTAGGGTGGTCATGTACAATACCTCTCTATATTGTATGATACATCATGCAATCTCGCACGAGATATCATGCAATATCGTATGATATATCTGGATATATCAATAAATGTTATGATGATGCCTGCTTGCCTGCCTGCCTGCCTGCCTGCTTGCCTCTCTGCCTGCCTGTCTGCTTGCCTCTCTGCCTGCCTGCCTGCTTGCCTCTCTGCCTGCCTGCTTGCCTGCCTGCTTGCCTCTCTGCCTGCCTGCCTGCCTGTCTGCTTGAGCACTCAATGTGCCGGTTCTTCTACTTAGGTCCTGCATTCTAACCACACACACACACACTCCCCTCCCCGCCCCCCCCCCCCCCCCAAGCATTCTAACCCCACACGCACATACCCCCCCCCCCCCCCCACCCCCCCCACCACCACCAAGCATTCTAACCTCACACGCACATACCCCCACCCCCACCCCCACCACACACACACACACACTCTCCGGCACCCCACCCCACCCAGCGAGCATTCTAACCACACAACACTGCACCTCCCGCAGTGCATGAAGGATGGGGTACCTCGCCAAGATCATTCTCACCACAACAACAGCAAGGAAGGCATCATGAGTTTCTTCACCTCTTCTGGCATCATGATATCGGACGATGGCATCGCCAATGCCCAGCAGTACTTCAAGCAATTGAGGGGTGGCGGGCTGTTCCATGTGGCTAGGCCCTCAGCAGTGAACGTCTCAGGTGCTCGCTTCAACACAAGAAATTCCTTGGCTTGATCAAGGTTGATTCCATTGCAGAAGAAGAAAAATAAGTAAGAAACTAGGCACGGGTGTGCTGGAGCTTGCCCCAATGCAAGAGATTTCCTGGTTTGGTCAAGGTTAGACCGATTGCAGCCAAGTAAACAAGCAAACAAATAAACAAAGCACTGGTGTGCTGGTGCTTGCTTGAATTTAAGGAACTCCTTGGTCTGATAATGGGTGGGGTTTAGGGTTTAGGTGTGCTGGTGCTTGCTTCAATTCAAGGGACTCCTTGGTCTGATAAAGGTTGGGGTTTAGGTGTGCTGGTGCTTGCTTCAATTCAAGGAACTCCTTGGTCTGATAATGTGTGGGGGTTAGGGTTTAGGTGTGCTGGTGCTTGCTTCAATTCAAGGAACTCCCTGGTCTGACAAAGGTTGGGGTTTAGGGTTTAGGTGTGCTGGGGCTTGCATCAATTCAAGGAACTCCTTGGTCTGATAAAGGTTGTACTAACCCTCCCCCGTGCAGTTGCCTGGTAGTCCAAGCTCAGGTGCAGTAGCGGTTTGCGAAAGCAATCCCTGCAGAAACCTTCCCCAGTCCCTAGTAAACAGTCAAGCTTCTTTTATAGGTACTTCCGTCTAAGTTCAGGTAATTACCTGATCTTGGGCAATCTGCAATTCAGCATCTTGCTTCTCGGACAAGTCTATTTCACTAAACATTATTAGCTTGTCTGCCGTGGTCAACAGGTATCTGCAAAAGCATGCTAAGATGCGAGTTGATAGTGCTCTAACTACATGAAGACTGCTACTTTCGAAAGACAGTTTTTGTTTACGTTCAAGTTTTTGTAAACCAACCCTTGGGCTGCACAAGACCCCAATTCCAGTATACAGTCAAGCTTCTTACATAAGTACTTCTGCCCAAGGTCAGGTAATCTGCAATTCAGCATCTTGCATCTCGGACAAGTCTATTTCACTATTTCACATTATTAGCGTGTCTGCTGTGGTCAATAGGGATAGTAGTGGACGTTCATTGGTCGTGGCTCTGTGTCTTCCGCCGACCCTGACTGCTCCTACTCTGTTGTAGGAGTGGCAACACCATTCGAACTGAATCCTCTGTGCCGCTGGTTTGTGTCGGGACTCGTGAGACCCAGCTCCTGGGGAGAAATTCCTTTCATACAAAACAAACTAAGTCTCTCTCCGAGACAGCGTTATGATTGCCATGACTCATGAAATTTATTATAAATAATAAATAATTAATTTATTATCCGTAATTTATTATCCATTTTCTTCTTCTTGTGACTTCTCATTTGTTAGCTTCTTACCTCCGCCACTGTAAGTGGATGAGATCTGGGTCCTGCTCTAGGGGGTTTAATACCTACGCCACCAAAACGGTGGTTGGGAGTTTGGTTTGTTTGTCCTCGACACACCCCTGATGTATTGGGGTTTTTTGCTTCGTGGGTGCTTTTTCTTTTTGTTTAAAGCACTGGGTCTCATACACCCTCGCGGTGTCAAGTAGACTTTAACATGTAATGTAATGTAATGTAATGTAATGTAATGAGGTGACTTCCGGTTCATCTAATCATCTCATGGAGGCTGAACGTGCACCGCGTGCATCGTGCAGCTGTAGTGTTAAGAACAATAATAGTACATCCGTACTGCTGACTGCTGACTGCTGGATTGCCACCACTACTTTAGAGCAAGTTATTCTGATCATGTTACGAGTTCCTTGAATTAGAAGGCACATGTACATTGCACGTGACCTTAGGTAACGGCAACATGACATCATATGATATCATGTCATCATATGATATCATATAATGCCGGCAGTCCGACTAGGCCAAAGTTACCATTTAAATACAATATCATATGATGCAATTTGTATGATACCATATGATATCATACTCACCTCTGGCCAACATCATATGATATGCCGATCCCTAGACATATCATACGCCCAGTTGACACGACATATTGTTTGCATCAAGCTTCGACAACAATATGGCAAACATTGTATGTAAATAGATATAGGAAATAGTATATATTTGATTAGAGTGCTTAGATTTTGATTGTTTATTATGAGGATGAGGATTGCATTTTCCTGGTAATTATGTTACTGCCGAAGACGGCGAGCAGCCAAATTGCTGGCTGGAGCAATGGAACCCAGTTAAAGTTAGTAAGTTAATGTATACCATTGTTTTTTTGCTTTGTGGGTGCTTTTCCTTTTTGTTTAAGCTCAGAGTCTCATACACCCTCGTGGTGTCAAGTAGACTTTAACATGAAATGTAATGTAATGTAATGTAATGTAATGTCACAAGTCCCAGCTAGTGTAGTAGCATGGATGTAGCCATGCTGAGATGATCATCGCCAACGAGTGCCTCTAGCAGATAAAGGTAAGGCAGCATATACAAGTATTAGCTAGTGTAGTAGCATGGATGTAGCCATGCTGAGATGATCATCGCCAACGAGTGCCTCTAGCAGATAAAGGTAAGGCAGCATATACAAGTATTAGCTAGTGTAGTAGCATGGATGTAGCCATGCTGGATGATCATCGCCAACGAGTGCCTCTAGCAGATAAAGGTAAGGCAGCATATACAAGTATTAGCTAGTGTAAGTAGCATGGATGTAGCCATGCTGAGATGATCATCGCCACGAGTGCCTCTAGCAGATAAAGGTAAGGCAGCATATACAAGTATTAGCTAGTGTAGTAGCTGGATGTAGCCATGCTGAGATGATCATCGCCAACCGAGTGCCTCTAGCAGATAAAGGTAAGGCAGCATATACAAGTATTAGCTTATGTAGTAGCATGGATGTAGCCATGCTGAGATGATCATCGCCAACGAGTGCCTCTAGCAGATAAAGGTAAGCAGCATATACAAGTATTAGCTAGGTTTAGTAGCATGGATGTAGCCATGCTGAGATGATCATCGCCAACGAGTGCCTCTAGCAGATAAAGGTAAGGCAGCATATACAAGTATTAGCTAGTGTAGTAGCATGGATGTAGCCATGCTGAGATGATCATCGCCAACGAGTGCCTCTAGCAGATAAAGGTAAGGCAGCATATACAAGTATTAGCTAGTGTAGTAGCATGGATGTAGCCATGCTGAGATGATCATCGCCAACGAGTGCCTCTAGCAGATAAAGGTAAGGCAGCATATACAAGTATTAGCTAGTGTAGTAGCATGGATGTAGCCATGCTGAGATGATCATCGCCAACGAGTGCCTCTAGCAGATAAAGGTAAGGCAGCATATACAAGTATTAGCTAGTGTAGTAGCATGGATGTAGCCATGCTGAGATGATCATCGCCAACGAGTGCCTCTAGCAGATAAAGGTAAGGCAGCATATACAAGTATTAGCTAGTGTAGTAGCATGGATGTAGCCATGCTGAGATGATCATCGCCAACGAGTGCCTCTAGCAGATAAAGGTAAGGCAGCATATACAAGTATTAGCTAGTGTAGTAGCATGGATGTAGCCATGCTGAGATGATCATCGCCAACGAGTGCCTCTAGCAGATAAGGTAAGGCAGCATATACAAGTATTAGCTAGTGTAGTAGCATGGATGTAGCCATGCTGAGATGATCGCCAACGAGTGCCTCTAGCAGATAAAGGTAAGGCAGCATATCTAAGTATTAGCTAGTGTAGTAGCATGGATGTAGCCATGCTGAGATGATCATCGCCAACGAGTGCCTCTAGCAGATAAGGTAAGGCAGCATATACAAGTATTAGCTAGTGTAGTAGCAGGATGTAGCCATGCTGAGATGATCATCGCCAACGAGTGCCTCTAGCAGATAAAGGTAAGGCAGCCTATACAAGTATTAGCTAGTGTAGTAGCATGGATGTAGCCATGCTGAGATGATCATCGCCAACGAGTGCCTCTAGCAGATAAAGGTAAGGCAGCATATACAAGTATTAGCTAGTGTAGTAGCATGGATGTAGCCATGCTGAGATGATCATCGCCAACGAGTGCCTCTAGCAGATAAAGGTAAGGCAGCATATACAAGTATTAGCTAGTGTAGTAGCATGGATGTAGCCATGCTGAGATGATCATCGCCAACGAGTGCCTCTAGCAGATAAAGGTAAAGGCAGCATATACCAAGTATTAGCTAGTGTAGTAGCATGGATGTAGCCATGCTGAGATGATCATCGCCAACGAGTGCCTCTAGCAGATAAAGGTAAGGCAGCATATACAAGTATTAGCTAGTGTAGTAGCATGGATGTAGCCATGCTGAGATGATCATCGCCAACGAGTGCCTCTAGCAGATAAAGGTAAGGCAGCATATACAAGTATTAGCTAGTGTAGTAGCATGGATGTAGCCATGCTGAGATGATCATCGCCAACGAGTGCCTCTAGCAGATAAAGGTAAGGCAGCATATACAAGTATTAGCTAGTGTAGTAGCATGGATGTAGCCATGCTGAGATGATCATCGCCAACGAGTGCCTCTAGCAGATAAAGGTTAAGGCAGCATATACAAGTATTAGCTAGTGTAGTAGCATGGATGTAGCCATGCTGAGATGATCATCGCCAACGAGTGCCTCTAGCAGATAAAGGTAAGGCAGCATATACAAGTATTAGCTAGTGTAGTAGCATGGATGTAGCCATGCTGAGATGATCGCCAACGAGTGCCTCTAGCAGATAAAGGTAAGGCAGCATATACAAGTATTAGCTAGTGTAGTAGCATGGATGTAGCCATGCTGAGATGATCATCGCCAACGAGTGCCTCTAGCAGATAAAGGTAAGGCAGCATATACAAGTATTAGCTAGTGTAGTAGCATGGATGTAGCCATGCTGGAGATGATCACGCCAACGAGTGCCTCTAGCAGATAAAGGTAGGCAGCATATACAAGTATTAGCTAGTGTAGTAGCATGGATGTAGCCATGCTGAGATGATCATCGCCAACGAGTGCCTCTAGCAGATAAGGGTAGGCAGCATACTACAAGTATTAGCTAGTGTAGTAGCATGGATGTAGCCATGCTGAGATGATCATCGCCAACGAGTGCCATCTAGCAGATAAGGTAATGCAGCATATACAAGTATTAGCTAGTGTAGTAGCATGGATGTAGCCATGCTGAGATGATCGCCAACGAGTGCCTCTAGCAGATAAAGGTAAGGCAGCATATACAAGTATTAGCTAGTGTAGTAGCATGGATGTAGCCATGCTGAGATGATCATCGCCAACGAGTGCCTCTAGCAGATAAAGGTAAGGCAGCATATACAAGTATTAGCTAGTGTAGTAGCATGGATGTAGCCATGCTGAGATGATCATCGCCAACGAGTGCCTCTAGCAGATAAAGGTAAGGCAGCATATACAAGTATTAGCTAGTGTAGTAGCATGGATGTAGCCATGCTGAGATGATCATCGCCACGAGTGCCTCTAGCAGATAAAGGTAAGGCAGCATATACAAGTATTAGCTAGTGTAGTAGCATGGATGTAGCCATGCTGAGATGATCATCGCCAACGAGTGCCTCTAGCAGATAAAGGTAAGGCAGCATATACAAGTATTAGCTAGTGTAGTAGCATGGATGTAGCCATGCTGAGATGATCATCGCCAACGAGTGCCTCTAGCAGATAAAGGTAAGGCAAAGCATTATACGATAATTAGCTTATTGTAGTAAGCATGGTTTAGCCATGCTGGGATATCGCCAACGTTGCCTCTAGCAGATTACGGTAAGGCAGCATATACAAGTATTAGCTAGTGTAGATAGCATGGATTGTAGCCATCTGAGATGATCGCCAACGCGTTGTCCTCTAGGCAGTCAAGGTAGAGGCCGCATATACAAGTATTAGCTAGTGTAGTAGCATGGATGTAGCCATGCTGGGATGATCGCCAACGAGTGCCTCTAGCAGATAAAGGTAAGGCAGCATATACAAGTATTAGCTAGTGTAGTAGCATGGATGTAGCCATGTTGGGATGATCGCCAACGAGTGCCTCTAGCAGATAAAAGGTAAGCAATCATATCTAGTAATTAGCTAGTTAGTAGCAATGGAGTTTAGCCATTCTGATATGATCTCGCCACGGTGCCTCTAGCAGATAAAGGTAAGCAGCATATACAAGTATTAGCTAGTGTAGTAGGGATGTCTTTGTAGCATTGCTATTTGTATGTTTTTTAGCCAGCTGGTGGGGATTTGGGATGATCGGACACAAACGAGTGCCTTAGCAGAGAAAGGTAAGGCAGAAAAGCCATATAAGCATAAAAGTATTAGCTAGATAATTAGTTGTAAGTAGCAGGATGTAGCCAATGCTGAGTTGAGATGAATCACGCCAAACGAGTTGCCTCTAGCAGATTTGTAAAGGTAAATAAGGCAAGCATATCACAAACATAAAAACAACAGCATGCATATACAAGTTATTAAGGACTGAGCGAGGGTGTCTTGATTAGGTTGTACTTGATGTTTAGATCCAGTTAAGGTTGTCAACCGCGTTATAAGTACCAGCTAGTGTATGTAGTAGCATGGATGTAGCCATGTTGGGATGATCGCCAACCTGTGCCTCTAGCAGATAAGGTAAGGCAGCATATACAAGTACCAGCTAGTGTATGTAGTAGCATGGATGTAGCCATGTTGGGATGATCGCCAACCTGTGCCTCTAGCAGATAAAGGTAAGGCAGCGTATACAAGTACCAGCTAGTGTAGTAGCATGGAATGTAGCCCCCTTTTTTTTTTTTTGTGTGATATCGCCAAACCTGTGCCTCTAGAATAAAGGTTCATGCAGCGTATACAAGTACCAGCTAGTTGTAGTTAGTAGCAGGAGTAAGCCAGTTGGATGATCGCAAACTGTGCTCCAGCCGCTAACGTATAAGGGCAGCGTATACAGGCCAGCTAGTGTAGTAGCATGGAGTAGCCATTTGTGTAGATCGCCAACCTGTGCCCTCTAGCGCTAAAGGTAAGGCAGCTTATCCAAGTACCAGCTAGTGTAAGCATGTATGTAGCCCATGTTGGATTGATCGCCCAAAGCGTCGCCTCGAGAGTAAAATATTTCCTATGTGGATATATTTCGGGATGAGGAGCAATCGGACTTATACTTAGGGAACGGCAATATGACTATCATTATGATGTGGTCAGCCTGTAGCTAACTTTTACCATTTTTTTGTTTAATTACCCCTTATTATGGATTGTTAATTTTAAATGATATTGATATCATATGATATCATACTCGCCTTAGGTCAATATCATATGATATGTCCCTACATATATTTCTTTACACTAGAGTTGTTCAAGTGTACATGAAAATCTACGTCTGAGATGTAACAGCTCTCAACAATCGTAAATATATATACACAATTAGGGTTGTCAAGCACAATATCGTGGGTATCTATATTGCACGATATATAGTGCAATATCGTACAATTTATAGTGCAATACCGTACGATATATCAGCATATCGTAAATGTCTGAAATATATAAAATGTATGGAATATCGCACGTCAATCTTCTTGGAACCAGGACGCCATTGACAGCCTTGTACGGTATACACCACATAACAAGTACTTGTCTACAACCAAGGTAACTGGACAACTGCAATATGAAATCTTCGAATCGACAAGATCCTGAAACTTGATCGCTGATCAGGGATTTGGGATGTAGCCCAACACACCTGCCTGCACATGACAATTAGGCAGTACATGGGTGAGTCGGCTATCAATATGTATTGTCTGTAAATAAGGTCCATTCGTGTAGGGTGAATCGACATACAAATCTTCGAATCGACAAGATCCTGAATGTCGGTGGAATAAGTAGGGAACGGCAACATGATATCATATGATATCATTTGATGCCGGCAGTCTGGCTAGGTTAAAGTTACCATTTAAATACAATATCATATGATGCAATTTGTATGATATCATATGATATAAAACTCTCATTTGGCCAACATCATATGATATGCCGTTTGCTAGGAATAAGTGAAGTAAATGTGTTCTCAGAGCTCACTCTCACAGAGCTTCAGCAGGTGCTCGCTCTTGTGGTTGGCTTGTTGGTGTGTGTGTGTGTGGTGGTATGTATGTGTGGTGGTGGTGTCCAACTCCAAACAGCGTAAGAAACCACTATAGCCATGATAATCGCACACATCAATTATCACTGTGGCCCGTACTCATGCCATAAGGGCTTCTGTCAGTAAAACGATTGTTTGGGGTTCAGTTCCAGGGTTGTCTACCATAAAAAAAAATGAAACGCACAATCAAACACCGTAAGAAACCACCATGGCCAAGCCATCCTCCAGGTGCCAGTCGATGTGGCAGTGTAAGATCCATGTGCCCAGGTTGTCTGCCATGAAACGCACTACCAAGTAACTGTTCTCAAGCACATCCATGGTGTCACGAAGGATGGGGTGCTCAGCAAAGGGCTGATCCACGTAATCCCCATCATCCTCCATGCCCCTGGCCATCACCCACATCCAATGGCCATGGAAGTGCAAAGGGTGGTAGCCACCGTCACGATTCTGGAAGATGAATTGCACCACGTCCCCCTCCTCCACCTCCACCACGTGGCGGCCAAAGGTGTCGTTGGGGTCCAGGGTATTGGTCAAGGACTGATTAAGCACCGAGTTGGTTTGATCCATTTGCATGCTGATGTTGTTGAAGAATGCCCAGCTCGTGCCCTTGTCGTCAATCTGGGTTAGCTCAATGATGAAGGTGAAGTTCTTGGTGGCGGGAGGAGGGGTAGGTAGGCCCAAAGGTTGCGCTGGGTAGGCTGGGGTCCCAAACAAGTTCAGCACCTCTTCCACCTCTTCCAACTCCACACTCTCCGCCCACGAGGTGGAGTTGGGCAGCTCCCTCATGATGGGGCCCATGTCATCGCCATACTGCACGATGGCCAGAGCCAGTGGGGAGGGTGAGGGGATGGGCAGCACACTCTGGATAATCGAGGCGCGCAGCCAGAAGGACCCACCAGCTGCGGCCTTGGAGGCTGCCTCGGGCGTTGCAGGGCACAGGGCAACACCCACACGCTGGCCAGGGCTGGCGATGACAAGAGGAAGAATATCAGAAGGCCTGTATGTGACAGCATCTTGGCTGGCGATGCGCATGTAATGCTCATCTACAGATAGGTAGAACTTGGCAAAACCAGCACCGTTGATGAAAGATAGCTGCATGGGCAAAGTCAGGGGGGGGTGAGGGGCGGTCATCAGAAAAATCAGGGGAAATAACAGCAGAAAGATCAGGGGAACGACCAGGAGAAAGATGAGCAATAAGATGAGAAGAAAGATAAGCAAAAAGATCAGCAGAAAGATTAGCAGAAAGATCAGGACAAACAATCAGGACAAAGGATCGCAAGAAATCACACGTCCCTTTAGCCTATTTGGCCTACCCCTGGACTGTGACATACATACACATACATACATACATACATACATACATACATACATACATACATATACATACATACATACATACATACATACATACATACATACATACATACATACATACATACATACATACATGCATGCATGCATGCATGCATGCATACATACATACATACATACATACATACATACATACATACATACATACATACATACATACATACATACATACATACATACATACATACATACATATATACATACATACATACATACATACATACATACATACATACATACATATACATACATACATACACACACACACACACACACACACACACACACACATACATACATACATACATACATACATACATACATACATACATACATACATACATACATACATACATACATACATACATACATACATACATACATACATACATACATACATACATACATACATACATACATACATACATACATACATACATACATACATACATACATACATACATACATACATACATACATACATACACACATACATACATACATACATACAATAAATATCAGTAGAAAGATCAAGAAAAAGATGAGCAGAACGATAATGAGAAAGATCAGCAGTAATTTCATAAGAAAGATCAGAAGAACAATCAGGAGAAAGATCAGCAGAAATATGAAAAAGATCAGTACAAATCGATCAGGAGACAGATTTGTAGAAAGATCAGGACAAAAGATCAGCAGAGAGGTCAGAATAATGATGAGGAGAATGATCTGCAGAAAGATGAGAAGAAAGATTAGCAGACAGATCAGCAAAATGATCAGCAGAACAATAATGAGAAAGATCAGCTGTAAGATGAGAAGAAAGATAAGCAGAAAGAATTAGCAGAAAGATTAGCAGAAAGATCAGGACAAATAATCAGGACAAAAGATCACAAGAAAGATCAGCAGAAAGATCAAGGGAAAGATCAGCAGAAATATGAAAAAGATTAGTACAAAACGATCAGGAGACAAATTTGTAGAAAGATCAGGACAAAATATCAGCAGAAAGGTCAGAATATTGATCAGGAGAATGATCAGCAGAAATATAAGGAGAAAGATTAGAGAAAGATCAGCAGACAGATCAGCATAATGATCAGGAGAATGATCTGCAGAAATATAAGGAGAAAGATCAGAGAAAGATCAAGAGATAGATCATTAAAAAAATCATGATTAGGATTATTAGAAAGATCAGCAGAAAAATCAAGATTAAGATCCATAGAAAGATTAGCAGAAAGATAAAGATTAAGATCCGTAGAAAGATCAGCAGAGAAATCAGGAGAAAGATGAGCAGACAGATGAGCAGATAGACCTGCAGAAAGGCCAGGAGAAGATTAGCAGAAATATCAAGAGAAACAATCAGGACAAAAGATCAGCAGACTGATCTGCAGAAATGATCGGGAGAAATGATCAGCAGAAATATCGGGAGAAACGATCAGCAGACAGATCAACAGAACGATCGGCAGTAAGATTAAGAGAAAGATGGGCAGAACGAGCAAGAGAAAGATCAGCAGAGAGATGAGAAGAAAGATCAGGACAATCGATCAGGACAAAATATCAGCAGAAGTTGCCGAGCGACAAGCAGCAGCTTCTAGACAGCTCCCTGAGCCAGCCACTGGGCTAAGCCCAGATATTTGACAGTTCTGGACAGCGGATTCTGTCAGCTTCCAGATACACTAGATTACGTTAGCTTAGGCTGAATAGCTAGTCAGGGGATCTGCCTAGAAGCTGCTGCCTGTGCTCACCACCGTGGTTGGGTGCTCACAGTCTCCGCTTGTATCTGCCTTCACCACGGTGTAGTTGCAAGTCAAGCCAATGCACTCGCCCTGGCCAAAGGCATCGACGATCACACGTGTTGGGACGGGCTCGTCTCCAGGCTCAGAGCCCTCAAACAGCTGATCATCCTTATCAGACAAGTACTTGGTGATGAGAGAGGCAGCTCGCTCGTGGTACCAGTCAGATACAAGGAGAGGGGGAGGGCGGGCTATGAGGTTGAAGGGGTTGTCTGGGACCGGGCGGACAACAATGCCACCTCGTAGGCCGTCCATGTACTGGGTCTTGTAGTGGCTGTGGTACCTGGGGGATGGATGGAGAGAGAGGTGGGTGGTGGAAGGGGGTGTTGGGTGGTGGGAGGTAGTGGGAGGTGGGTGGTAGTGGGTGGGGAAGGTGGGTGGGGGTGGGGGTAGATGGGTGGAGAGAGGGTGGTGGAGAATGGGAGGTGGGTGGAATTAAGAGGTGGATGGTGGGTGGGGGGAGTGGGAGGTGGGAGTTGGGTGGTGGAGATGGGAGGTGGGTAAGAAAGAGGTGGATGTGTGTGTGGTTGGGGAAGGTGGGTGGAGGTAGAGGTGGGTGGGTGGGTGGGGGGAGTGGGGGGTGGAGATGGAGGTGGTAGAGAAAGAGGTGGATGGGTGGTGTGAGGGTGGGGAAGGGTGGGTGGAAGAGAGTGGGGTGGTGGTGGGGGGGAGGTGGGTGGTGGAGATGGGAGGTGGGTGGTCGGTGGTGGGTGGTGGGTGAAGAGAGAGGGGATAGTGAGATCATATGGTGATGTATAGAGAGGTGGGTGGTGGTTGGAGAGAGAGGGGAGAGTGATATCAATTGGTGATAGAGAGAGAGGTGGGTGGTGGGTGGCGGGTGGTGGGTGGTGGTTAAAGAGAGAGGGGAGGGTGCATGTGGTGTGCCTTTTAAAAGTTGATTTCAATTTTTGGGACGGTGTGGTTTTCTCCAGAAGGCCCCCCCCCACCTCTCTCCCTCTCTCACTAGATCCTAGTTAGATGGCTTGCTGTACTTTCTCTATAATAGGGTTGACTTGATGACTTATTCCCAATGTTTATTTTTTTGTTTTCGAGTATTAGTGGCTGGATCGCATTTAAATACTGTAACACCGTTTGCCAAGGGAGGGTGATATCATTTTTGTTTGCCCTAAATAACCCTAAAAGCTATAGCAGGCTATAAAAGCTATACAAATAGCTAAAACGCTGTCCCTGGAGGAGGCCTAAAACCATGAAGCTAGAAAAAACCCACTTTCAGATATGAAAAAAGCCCTGGTGACCTTAAGAGAGGTGGACACTGCAGGAAGAAGATTAGATTGAGAAGGGTGGAATGATCACGTGCCACATTGTGTTCAGCATATTGAGTGAGATCAGCCAGCAGTTGAACATGGTTGTGGAAGCGGAGTTTTTGGCGGAGCCCCCTCTTCAGAGGGGCGGGAGCCCCCAGATCCACCCCTTTGTCCGTCCAACCGTCCGTTCATCCGTACGACCGACCGACCGACCAACATACTGACCGACCGACCGACCGACCAACCAACCGACCGACCGAAAAAAAGAAGCCCGGCACGTCAGCCAAGTGTCTCATAAGTCATAACTAACTGGCTTTGGTCAGCTCCATCGTGGCACCCACACACATGCACACCCACACATACACATACACACCCGCACCCACCCTCACCCACATACGCACTCACACAGATTCATAGAAGGGGATTGCTCGTGCTATTGAACTAGCCATAAGCAAATGCACACCATGTCACAAAGCTGTAGCTAAACGTAAGCACAGGCCCGTGAACGCATGGTATGATGATGAATGCAATCGTGCTAGACAGGCAACAAGCCAGGCAGAACATCAACATGGCTCTAGCTCTGACTTGGCTGGTTCTATACACAAGGAGTACAAGAGGATTCTCAGAAGAAAGAAGAGGAAGTGGCTAGAAACACGCATGGAGAACCTTCATACGAATATTCGGCATAATCCGAAAAGTTTTTGGAAAGACGTGTGTGAGCCTAATGAGGCCACTACGGCAGATATCACAATTCATAATTGGACTGATTATTATGCAGTAAGTATTGATCCAGGTCTGGATGCTAGGGACTTTGTCCCTCAAGCTGATGGACCTCAGGTAGAGGCTGCACCAGCGTGGTTATGTCAAGAATTTACCACCCAAGAGGTGTTTTGTGTTCTCCAATCCCTACGGAAAAACTCCTCCCCTGGGGTGGATGGTATCGCTGCAGAATGGTACAGATTTGCTTCCCATGAGGCCAACTCCCGATTTGTACAAGCTATGACTAACTTGTTTAATCTCATCTGGAAGACCTCTTACCCTAGCCAATGGGCTGCAGCTGCCTTGCTACCCGTACCTAAATCTAAAGGCAGTGTTTATGACAAGGACAACTATCGAGGTATTGCGGTGAGCAACTCCATAGGAAAGGTCTTCTCCCTCTGCATGCTACATAGACTAGATGATTGGGCAGAAGAATTCAACCTCAGAGCCGCTGGCCAATATGGATTTAGAAGTGGTAGGGGTACTGCAGATGCGTCATTCATTCTTAACCATATTGTAGATAAATGCAAAGAGAGAAGAAAAAAACTCTCTTTGTGGCTTTTGTCGATTTCAAGAAGGCTTATGATTGGGTCAACAGAGACTTGCTATGGGATTGCTTAGCATGGCTAGGAGTCAAAGACCCCTATCTTAGTATTCTTAAGTCCTTGTATAATCATGTTGTTTTCCAAGTTCACCTACATGGAGACACTGGATCCTCCTTCCCATCCCTTGTAGGAGTTAAACAAGGGGACCCCGTATCCCCGCTCCTATTTGGTCTGTTCATTGATAGAATTGAATCGTTCCTCCAATCCAAGCTCCTAAATGCAGGGGCTGAGCTTAGGGGAAAGATGCTGCAACTGTTACTTTATGCTGATGACCTAGCTATAATGGCAGAATCCCCGGCAGATATGCAAGCGATGCTTGACTGCCTGAGAGATTTCTGCGAGGCTATTAAGATGGCTGTGAGTATACAGAAAACTGAGGTTGTCGTTTTCAACACGCAATTCTGTGATGAGGCCCGCATGGATCCTGATTACAAATTTGTCTATGATGGGGCACAACTTTCTACAAAGTTATCTTTTATCTACCTGGGATCCCTCTCTGTGGATGGTGACTCAAGCAGTTGTGCAAAAGCTGTTTTTTCTAGGATGCTCACTAAGGCCCAAAAGGCACACCACATGCTCCGTAGGCGATGCCATACTATGGAGGTATACAATATTGATATTCTCACCCAACTATTTGATTCTCTTGTACAACCTATCCTGAATTTCGGTTGTGAGGTGTGGGCTCCTTCTATTTTGAACAACACACTTATCTCAAATGACCATGCTTGTGCGAAATGGCATAGAGGTATACTTAAACAAATGTTGGGTGTTTGCCAATCTACTACATCTAATACTATCATGGGAGAGCTGGGTAGAATCCCGGTGTGTTTTCTTTGGCTTAAACAAGCTTTGCGCTTCTGGAACAAGATCATAGATAAAGAACCTGGGGATCTCATTAGAATGGCTCTTGAGGAATCTTTTGATTCCAACACTGGCTGGGTTCATGACTTACGCTGTGCTCTCCACAAGCTAGGATCCAGTAAAAACCTCACAATTTTGGAGGCTGTCGATGTCGAAGGTATTATGTCTGAAGTTTTTGAGTCATGGAGGTTGAAGTACCCAAGTGACACCAATGCAGTTAGAGACATCCCTAATGAGAGAAGGGTTGGCTTAAAATGCCTCTGATCCCAGAAATGGTTTGCAGCCAACAGTAATGATGAGAATGGCTTGATTCCCTTTACATCCGCCTTACATTAGCGGGATCAGATTCGTTATATAGCACAGTTTAGAATGGGCTCTTATTGGCTGAACACAGAAAGAATGAGGGTGGTGGATGGAGTACACATCCCCTGTTCAACGAGACACTGTCAACTGTGTGGGTTCCAAAAACTTGAGGATGAAATGCATATGTTTGAGTGCCCTTTTTATAATGATATTTGCCTCCGCTACCAGAAGTCGTTTACAGATATTTAAAGGCATGTCCATGAGGATACCAACTTAACCGTATAGCGGTTGCACGAGCCCAGTTTTCTCCGCAGGATTCAATCGTTCACAAGTTTTCGGTCGATTGGATCTGCTTGGTTAAATCACCCACAGGTCTGCCTTTTGTCCCCCCTTGGTCTTCTTCCCGATCAAACCTCGCAGCTAAAGTGGCATGGGAGGGGTAGGGAGAAGAAGGGAAGACTGATGAGTGTGTTTGTTTTTGTGGGTTTTGGGCCTTGGGGGTGGGCAGGGGGAGGAGAGAGATATGGGGAGCAGGGGACGTGTTGTGTGTGTGGTGTGGGGGGGGGGGGGGGGGGGGGGGGGGGGGGGGGGGGGGGGGGGGGGGGGGGGGTGGGGGGGGGTGGGGGTGGGGGGGGGGGGGGGGGGGGGGTGGGGGGCGGGACCGGTTGCCTCTCGTCGCGCTTTTCGGGTGTCTGTGTCCTGTCCTTTCTTTTGTTTTACCCCCTTCTTTGCGCCTCCTGCCTGCTTCAAGGGGAGGGCAAAGAAAGAGGGGAGGATGGACTGAGGGAGAGTGTTGTGTTCAAGGGGGCTTGGAGGGGTGACATAGGCATTTTGCAACATTCCTCCAGTTTTGGTGTAAAAAAGCAGAAAAAGCATGCCACACGTTAATGTCACGTATATCCGAATGTTCATAAGGTTTTTTGAAGAACATGATCCTAAATTGCCCTTATGCAGGTTTTGTATGGGTGGGAGGGGAGGGAGTGGCCCCGGCCACACGCTGAACGTACTATCATACATATACAATATACTATAACAGCATACATACTACATACATACTACATACATACATACATACATACATACATACATACATACATACATACATACATACATACATACATACATACATACATACATACATACATACATACATACATACATACAATACATACATACATACATACAATACATCATACATACCTACAGTGACATAATACATACAATAGCATTACATACATACATACAATACCATACATACCAAGAACATACCTAAAGTACATAACTTACATACGATACATAACATACTCATACATCACATACATACATACATACCATAACATACCATACATACATACATACCTCATACATACATGCACCTGCAATGATACAATGCATAAGCATAAGATAAATACATCATAACATACATACCTAATACGAATAGCAAGGTACAGGTACCTAAATGAACGATACATACATACATACAATACATACATACTACATACATCAGCATAGCATACATACATACATACATACATACTAATACATATACAAGACTCACCAGTGAGTTCCCCTGCGTGGTCAGCAAGGAAGGAATAGATCTGCATTGTTCCTGGCTGGATAGGATTCTGAGTCACTCCCGCCGCCCCATCCATATTGACACTGTTACGCTGCACCATGCCATGCCAGTGAATGGACACTGGCTCACCCAGATTGTTGACCACCTTCAGTGTGGTCGGTCAAGGTCAGGTGTGTGCATGGAATGTGTGGTTGGTCAAGGTCAGGTAGGTGTCCCTCCTCCCCCTTCTCCTTCTCCTTCCCCTCCCATTCCCATCTCCCTCCCTCCCTCCATACCCATCTCCCTTCTTGCCCCCCACATCACCCTCTCCCCGCCTCCATCCCCTTCCCCGCCTCCGTCCCCCCACCCCCACCCCAACCCCCACCACCCTCTCTTACTTGCCTCCATCCCATTCCCCCCCTCCCATTCCCATCTACGTCCCTGCCTCCGATCCCATCTGGATGGATACCAGCTCACCCAGATTGTTGACCACTTTCAGTGTGGTTGGACAGGGTCAGGTGTGTGCATGGAATGTGTGGTTGGGCAAGGTCAGGTAGGGGTCCCTCCTCCCCCTCCCATTATTCGGGATATTTTGGGCCGGGTGCGTGGGGTGGGCCTACGGATATGTAACCACTCCATCTCCCTTCTTGTCCCCCACATCACCCTCTCCCTCCCCTCCCCGCCTCCATCCCCTTCCCCGCCTCCCCCCCCCCCCCCTCAGCCCCCCTCTCTCCCTCCCTTCCCTCCCTTCCCCCCCCTCCCCCCCCCTCTCTCCCTCCCTTCCCCCCCCTCCCCCCCCCTCTCTCCCTCCCTTCCCCCCCTCCCCCCCCCCCCCCCCCCCTCTCTCCCTCCCTCCCCCCCACCCCCCCCCCCCTTCTCCCTCCCTTCCCCGCCTCCATCCCTATCCTCCCCCTCCCATTCCCATCTACCTCCCTGCCTCCATTCCCATCTACCTCCCTGCCTCCATTCCCATCTCCTCCCCTCCCCTCCCCCTCCCCCTCCCCCTCCCCCTCCCCTTCCCCCCCCCCCCCCCCCCCCCCTCACCCTCTCCCACCCTTCCCCGCCTCTGTCCCCTTCCCCCCCTCCCGTTCCCATCTACGTCCCAGCCTCCAATCCCATCTGAATGGACACTAGCTCACCCAGATTGTTGACCACCCTCAGTGTGGTTGGTCAAGGTCAGGTGTGTGCATGAGATGTGTGGTTGGTCAAGGTCAGGTAGGGGTCCCTCCTCCCCCTTCTCCTCCCCCTCCCATTCCCATCTCCCCCCTTGTCCCCCCCCCTCCCCCTCTCCCTCCCCTTCCCCGCCTCCGTCCCTATCCTTCCCCTTCCCATTCCCACATATATGTCCCTGCCTCCAATTCCATCTGGAAGGACACCGGCTCGCCCATCAGATTGTTGACCACCTTCACCACAATCATACCGTATTAATTGATATTTATTAGTTGTTATATTGAATAATTAATGGCCATTGATTGTAATTAATTAATTGTTGTTTATTGTAATCAATGAATTTTATACATGTTTGGATTTAATAACAATTGATGCATTGTATGCATGTATATATGTTACAGTCCAGGGGTAGGCCAAATAGGCTATAGGGACTTGCCCAGCCGTATAGGAATTAAGAATGTAAAGAATGTATTAATTGTTATGTTTTAATAAATAATGTATCAATTTGTATGTATTAATTGTTTTTTTTCTTGTCTTCTTTCAGCATGATGTATTGATGTCCATTAGTCCCCCTTGACTCCTTCAAGTCAAGCCGAGGGCACATTTGGATTTCAGTAGGGCACAAGGAAAAATGCAATCACCATCATTATGAATATTTTGTATGTAGTATAGAGGTGGAAACTACTGAGAGGAGATTGGGTTTATGCCATTGCACCCACACCCATACCCCAAACCCACACGCAAACCCATATCCCCCCCCGCCCCACACCCACACCTGCACCCATATCCCACACCCATACCCCCCCCACCCCCCACCCCCCACCCCCCCCACACACACATACCATACACCCAAACCCGCATCCATACCCCACACCGACACCCCACACACATACCTCACACCCACACCAACACACATGCCCCACACCCAAATCCGCACCCATATCCCACACCCATACACCACACCCACGCTCATACCTCACACCCACACCCATACCCCACACCCAAACCCGCACCCATACCCCACACCCACACCACTACACGCATACCTCACACCCACACCAACACACATACCCCGCACCCATATCCCACACCCATACACCACACCCACACCCATACCTCTCACCCACACCCATACCCGCACCCATACCTCACACCCACACCCACACACATACCCCACACCTGAACCCACACGCAAACCCACATCACACACTCATACCCACAACCAAACCCATACCCCACACCCATACCCACACTCATACCCCACACCCATACTCCACACCTATACCCCACACCCGCACCCATACACCATACACCACACACCACACCCACAACTGCATCCTTACACCAAACACTACATCCACACTCATACCACACACCCAAACCACGCACCCATACCCACACCCGCACCCATAACCCACACCACACCCACACAAATACCTCACACCCACACCACACACCCATACCCCACACTGACACCCATACCCCACACCTATAACCCACATCCGCACCCTACACTCTACACCTACACCCTACACCCTACACCCTACACCCTACACCCCACACCTATACCCCACACCCTACACCCCACACCCACGCCCCACACCTATACCCCACACCCTGTACCTGACACCCATTTCCCACACCTACACCCCACACCCACACCCTACACCCACGCCCCACACCCATACCCCACACTGACACCCATACCCCACACCCACACCCACACCTATAACCCAAACCCACCTTCACCACGATCCTGTCCCCCACCTTGACATCAATTTGTGGGCCTGGGAACAGCTTGTTCACATCCATACCCCACACCCACACCTATACCCCACACCCACACCCACACCCACACCCACACCCACACCCACACCCACACCCACACCTATACCCCACACCCACACCTATACCCCACACCCACACCCACACCTATACCCCACAGCCACATCCACACCCACACCTATACCCCACAGCCAAACCCACACCCACACCTATACCCCACACCCACACCCACACCCACACCTATACCCCACAGCCACAGCCACACCCACACCTATACCCCACAGCCACAGCCACAGCCACACCTATACCCCACAGCCACACCCACACCCACACCTATACCCCACAGCCACACCTACACCTACACCTATACCCCACAGCCACACCCACACCCACACCTATACCCCACAGCCACACCCACACCCACACCTATACCCCACAGCCACACCCACACCCACACCTATACCCCACAGCCACACCCACACCCACACCTATACCCCACAGCCACACCCACACCCACACCTATACCTCACAGCTACACCCACACCCACACCTATACCCCACACCCACACCTATACCCCACACCCACACCTATACCCCACACCCACACCCACACCTATACCTTACAGCCACACCCACACCTATACCCCACAGCCACAGCCACACCCACACCTATACCCCACACCCACCTTCACAACGATCCTATCCCCCACGTTGACATCGATCTGTGGTCCTGGGAACATTTTGTTCACCAGGATGACTTGGCGCTCAAAGCCATCAGGAGCGGCAAGACCCCATTTCAGCATGAAGGTGTACTGGCGGGTGTGGCTCATGGGGGTCTCGCCATCACAAGGGCTACCCTCCCCGCTGGCAGCTTTGCTGCATACACCAATGCTGCAGATCGTGGCGTTGGCGGTGCAGATGCCAAAGACAGAGCAGCACTCCTTGCCTGGGCAGCGTGCGTTGGAGATGCCGCAGAGGGAACCAGGGGCGGCCGTGGGCAGACTGGAATCGGGAATCAGCTGGCCGTTGCACTTGCTCTTCTTGCCACTCAACTCGCACTGGCAGGTGGCGCCACAGTGCTCGAATGATTTTCCACACACACCATATTGGGAGCAGCACTGGCTCTTGGGGAAGCGGGCATAACTCTTCCCGCACAAGCCGCCATAGGTGGCAGTGGGCAGCTTATCTTCGGTACCCAAGTAGGCGTCGCAGGTGGAGTTGTCCTCATGCTTCAACTGCCTCAGAGCGTCTGACCTAGCAGGATATAGATGGCGGGAGGGAGGAATGGGAGTTTGCGGCTGGAGGGCTGGAGCACACTTATGGGGGGCTGGAGTACAATTGCCTACAAGCCACAATTACATCACATCCATCACGTAGGCAGGCCAGTTGTGTTTCATGTGGAAAACGTAGTGTCCGGTTGGGAAATGTATTGGGTCGTATGCGTCATACATAGGGACCGGCAAATCATATGATGCTGATCAAAGACGAGTATGATATCACATGATATCATACAAATATCATATGATTTGATATCATATGATATGATGAATTGGGCCAAAGTTACCTAGTCAAACCGCCTGCATCGTATGATATCATATGATGTCACATGATATCATATGATATCATATGATATCATATGATATCATATTGCCTATCCCTAGTCATACATCACAACTCACCCCCCTTTCGAAAATCCGACGCCCACGTGCCTCGTCGCTGAGATGTGTACGTCCGGTCCGACCGCACCCCTCCTAGCGAGGGTTTCCCCATGCGCCAGCCCGGGATCGATTGACCCAAGACAAGCCCACACCAACGAAGGACGCAAACCTTACTCGACTGCGAACTCTCGTCATGCACAAGCACAAATGGCATGTCATCTACCACCACGGCCTCTGGCTGCTATCTATACCAGAACCTACCTGAAACAGGCCGATACGAAGCATAGGAGTAGGAGTAGGAGTGACATCCGAGGTGCAGCAGCTGAGCTGATCGTCGGGAGGCGCAGTGTCGAGGATGTTGAGAGGAGGGTGCTCCGGTGGATGCAGCAATCGAGAGTACAAGAACGGGTTTCAGGTAAGCGCGATAGTAAAAACTGTAGCGACTTGCCGACTTGATTGATGTTTCTTCGATCTTAGCGTGATGGAGGCCTGTAGACAAGGATTCGGGACAGTAGTGGACGTAAAGGCACTAAAAATAGCCGTGGCAGCCGTCTTAGCGCTTTTCTGTTGCGTCTTGGGTTCGCATGGACAGATACTCGAGAACGTGCTGACCCCTGGTGCTGACAGCCAGGCCTGTGTGTTGACAGCCAGACAGCCAGCAACAACTGACAATCGTACGAACTTCAATCGGACGAAGATTTAAACCCTTTCTTGACAGCGCGGAGTTAAGGAAAGGCGTATCTAATTCGCCAGCCTGTAGCCTGCCTATTTCCTGGGAGATATTTGTAGCATTCGCGGAGCTGCTATACATCATGTCCTCTCACGTGTACAAGAGCACCGGCGCTAACCGGCTATAACCGGCGCTAAATTGGCGCTAAATTGGCGCTAACCGGCGCTAACCGGCAATGACAGTCACAAACAGACGCCTGCGCCTGATAGCTATGGCATGGCTTGACACCTGCATATGCATCTCGGCCACGTCACCGCCATGGCGTGAAACACGGAAACCTGCATCTCGGCCAGGTCACCGCGTGACACCTGCATCTGCATCGGATGCCGGATGTCATAGGGCGTGTTTCCACAGACGAGTTTGGGCCTTCCCCGGATTGGGGTTCGGGGATCTACCTGGCAGCGAATTTTCATCTACGTGGATTCCCCGGGATCGTTGGGTTGAACAGCTGCGCATTCCCCGGGGCATTCTAGTGCCACGCTGCCCTACGCTGTCTGCCACGGCAAGGCAGGCCACGTTCACGCCCTTTTTTGTTTCCACTGGTCATTTCGCTACAGGATCAGGCCGTCTTTCGTTTGTTCTAAGCAGTCTCCATCCGTCTCCATCCCCACGCCGCAGTGCGTTCCCTCCCTTCATTCCTTCCTACCCTCCTTATTTTAGATTAGCTTTAGCTAGTCTAATAGCTTTGGGTTCCTCGTCTTTCTTTTCTTTTACTTTACTCTTTGTCACTTTTTTTTTCCTTTTCCTTCTCGAATCTAGGGTATAGCATCCTTCCTGTCAAGAAACTGCCACGTGTTTAAATGGCCACGAGTTCACAACCAGGTGTTACTAGATGACGCTGGCATCGTCCGAAACCATTGGACCGGCAGGAAGGAATGGCGCATGGGTAGATGTAGGCGCAGGCGCAAACGCAGGAAGTGATTAGCGAGGTCGGAGACCAATCTAAACGAGGCTGATAAGGAAGCATATCCATCATTGACACAGTCGTTACAGTAGGATAACACACGAACAACACGAGACTGGACGCATTAGTTTTCAGAGAAGATGAAGTCTGGATATTTTGTTGCGAATCATTTTGCAGTCGCTCCGTACTTCTCTAGCGCCTGCGCCTGCAATTCGCATGCGCTATGCGGTACCTACGAATTAATCGGCAAAAGAAGATCTGAAGGAGCAGGACCTGGCGCATGGTGAAATGATGAGCGAGGAGAGAGATAGATGCAACCTCTCAGCCTCTAGACGTCCCACGACAACCTGCATGCTCCATGAAAACACTGGACGACGCTGTATAGATTGCCTCGCCATTGATGAACGAGACGTAACTGTAGGGTTTTACTCGGGAACAAAGGAGAATGAGTACGCATGATGATACGCAGAAATAGTGAAGTCGTGAGATTTTGTTGCGAGTATCTCTTCACTCGTTTCCTACTTCTGTAGCGCCTGCTGTAACAGCTCAGGATGCACTTAGCAGCCTGGGGGGTTAATCTAGTGGAACAGTCTATGTGATGTATGTTTATGTGTAGTCGATATGCGTAAGCTAGCAGAACAGTAGGGTGTTACCTAAGTAGGGGATGTGGAGTTGCTCGGGAAGAACGTCTTCGTGGAAGGAATAGAAGGGTTCGTTCCGAGTAGCTCGTGTCTATGTACGCAACGTGTGCGTTGTGAGAGATGAAGCAGTACATGGGTATGGTACTGTATCATGTGCGTTCGTCACGTGGCTTACGGGTAAGGTGTACCCGTATGCCTTGCTGGAAGGCCAGAGTACCCGTGAAGGGTTCTGTACCGTTACACTCCCCCCCCTCCAGAAGAGATGCGGACCCCGCATCTGATCGTAAGAAAGGTGGGATGTGAATACCAGTCGTAGTCGTATGTGCCGTGCTCAAAATATACTTGATGAATCAAGTTGGTTTCGGAGAGAACCATTTAACATCCCTTTTGAGTACTCCGGGAAAGATAGCTTTATGAATAAAGCAATCTGACCGCCGTGTCGTATGCGTCGAGTGCGATGGGTTGGTGATGGGCCCTTTTATTCGACGTACGTCGGGACCTAACGGGCGTAACACGTGATTTCCATGCATCGACGATGTGAGGGGCACTTTTCTTGACCGCCTTGGCGAGTTCCCAAGTGTCTTGCTCAATACCGAAGTCTTGCCATCGGACCAAGTATTCGAGACGTCGTTTGCTGGATGTGCCTATCACACGCGATTTCTCGCGCATGATGCATTGGATATTCCAAATTGGAGCGCCGTCGGAGTCGAACTCAAGCGGTTGTCCAACATGAACAACGCCATCGGAGCGCCAATGCTTGATCAAACCCACGTGAAACACGGGGTGGATACGCATCATCTTGGGCAAAGCCAAGCGGCACGCCGTGACTTGCCGGACGACTCCGGTGACCTCGTCGCGTGGACCAATGCATTCCGTAATCGTTTAGGGGCCAACAAAACGAGGCGTAAATTTTGGTTTACCCGTTGCCTTGAACTTCATATTGCGGGTGGACAAGAGAACTTTATCACCAAGGTTGAAGAAAACCTCCGTTCGTCGCTTATCGTAATGGGCTTTCTGCCGATCTTGAGCGGCTTGCATGCATGCCTTGCATTGATCTTGTCGTTCGATGTGATCGGCCCACCAATTGTTGGCAGCCGGACATTTCGATTCGACCTCAGCCTTTAGTGGCGTCGTAGGGTCGTAACCAAGGTACGCCCGAAATGGGGTGTTTTGAATGGACTCTTGGTAGGAATTGTTGATTGCAAATTCCACCAGCGCCAAGGACTTATCCCAATCGTCATGGTACGGCCCCACGTAGTGGCGAATCATGTCCTCGATGACTCAGTTCATGCGTTCCGTCTGACCGTCAGTTTGAGGATGAAACGCAGTCGAAAACGCTTGTCGCGTGCCCATTAATCGATGGAGAGCCACGCCGAAATGCCCTGTGAATCGCGCATCGCGATCACCGAGGAGTTTCTTTGGGATACCATGATAGCGGATGACACGATTCAGGTATAGGGAAGCGAATTCTTCTGCGTTTATCGTAGTATGACAAGGTTTGACATGAACCATCTTCGACAGTTTGTCGACGAATACCGCGATGGCATCGTGGCTCAAAGATGTTGGCGGAAGCGCCGTGATGAGGTCCGTGGAGACACACTCCCAGAATTTCTCAGGAATTTCCACGGGAACCATGGTACCGTTAGGCTTTGCGTTTCCGGGCTTGTTCGTTTGGCACTTATGGCATTGTTGGACAAAGCCAGTAACATCTGCCGTGACTTTGGCCCAAGTAAAAGTGCGGGTGACTAGCTCCAATGTCTTGGTGCGACAGCAATGGCCCATGTAAATAGGGTCGTGAGCTTCGCGGATAATATCCAAGCGAAGGGCTGCGTCGAGGGGGACACACAAAAACTCGCGTCCGTACTTGTTCTTCTTGAACCAGTAACCGTTTCTGGAAAACTTATCGCGGAGGCGCTTGCAGCCCGGCGTGAAGTTCGAATCCTGTTTGTATCCAGCAAAAATTCGATCCATGATGGACGAAGAGGAGGGAGTCGACGCAGCGGGCGTATGCCGACTGCGTCGTCGCGTTTCCTTGACCGGAACCGAAGGTACGGGGAGGACAGTCGGTGGGCGGGGAAAGATATCCACGACCGCGGGACCGACTGCAATAGGACGTTGCTTTTTTGATCAAGGCCGGCATTCGCTGACCAAGAGAGAGAAAACTAACAGGTGGTGCGCAACCGCGACGTTGGCGGGGGCAGAGAGGTTAGGATTGCGACTGACCGGGTCTGCCATATTATTGCGACCCGCGCGATACTCCCAAGTATAGCTAAAGGGCGCCAGGTCCTCCTGCCATCGGCCCATGCGTCGAGAAAGGACCGCCTTGGTGTCAAAATACGTGAGCGGATTGTGGTCAGTGACCAATGTCATGTGGGAACCTTCGAGGTAGCATCGCCACTCGGTTAACGCGTGGACGATCGCTAGCATCTCCTGTTTAGTCGTTGTATAATTCAGCTCCGCTGGGATATATTTCTTGCTGGCGAAGGCGATGGGGTGTTTATCTTGTAAGAGCACTGCGCCCGTACCAAGCAAAGATGCGTCGGTCATGACTTCGAAAGGTTTGCTGAAATCCGGCAGCGCGAGGACTGGAGCGGATAGCAAAGCTTCTTTGAGGCCATCGAATGAGACGAGATGCTCTTGTTTGAACAAGGTGCCTAGTTCACCCTTGATGTTAGACAAGGTTTGAAGAGGGGCAGCGAGAGACGAATAGCCTTGGATAAATTTGCGAAAATAATTGCACAAACCGAGGAATGAGCCGATCTCTTTCGCCGTTTTCGGAGTAGGTCAGTCACGGACTGTGCTAACCTTTCTCGGATCAACTTTAATTCCGTCGCGTCCAATGTAATGACCCAGAAATTTAGCCTCTGTTTTGTTGAAGGAACACTTGGAGAGTTTCGCGTAGAATTCGTTGTCCTGGAGGACCTGGAGAACCGTGGCCAAGTTGGCCAAGTGCTCCGCCGGAGTGCGTCCGTAAACCAAGATATCGTCTAAGTAGACCACGAACTTGTGCAAGTAGGGCGCGAATATTTGGTTCATGACCGCTTGGAATGTGGCCGGTGCGTTCGCCAAACCCATCCCAAGGACTTTAAATTCATACTGACCCATCGGGGTAGTGAACGCAGTCTTCGGCGCGTCCTCGTCCGAAATTCGTATTTGGTAATAACCAGACGTGAGGTCTAGGGAACTGAACAAAGTAGCTCCACCTAGACGATCAATGGTCTCGTCAATACGGGGAAGGGGATACCTATTTTTAATCGTGATGTTGTTGAGTGCTCGCCAATCGCAAACGACTCGGTATCCCGTTCCACCCGGTTTTGCTATGATCATAATCGGCGCACCGTACGGGGACGAGCTCGGGGCGATGAATCCTTGCTGCAACTAGTCAGAGACGTATTCTTCACATAGTAAGGTCTCGGCTGGACTCATGCGACGATTTCTGCGATATGGCGCGTAAGCATTGTCTTGCGTTTTGATGACGTGAGGCATAACTCAATGGTTAGGGGTCCCCATAGGCAAATTGTTGAAGACCTTGCGATACTTCCATAGGAGAGCGCGCAGGTCGCTGGCCGAGATGAGCGTCTTATCATCGTGGTCAAGGATGTTGTCGCGGATCCAATTTTCGAAATCCATGCTTGCCACCGGGGGACCAGGTAAAGGCCCGTCGGACGGCAGTAATTTCGATAGCAATTTCACCCATTCATCGGCAGTGACGTTAGACGCCGGTAAATCCGCTCGGGATTCGCGGACATTGACCATGACATGGTTAGCGCCAGCCTTTAAAAGCTTTGCTGCCTTGCGACGAGTAATGGCTGGGTCATCAGTTGACTTGCCCGAAAGTGCCATAGTGAAGAAGGAATGAGCCGTTTCGTCCCGCTGCCTGTTTACAGGTGTTAAACAGCAGCCGTACCGTTTGAGCGACAATGTCATGCGATCATAGTCTAGGACGGCCCTTTCGTCGCGCATCCAGTCGGATCCGAGGATTAGGTCTAATCCTCCAGGAAGTTTGTCGACGACATGGACGAACACTTTGCCAACATATCGTTGTATGTGGATAGGGAGCGTGGCCGTCCCGCGTATTTTGATAATCCCGTCGTTAGCGCAAGTGAATCCGTCGCGTTCGTTTTCCCAAGGGCGGATGTGCAAACCGAGAACCTCAGCCGTTTGCTTTTCCATAAGACAACCTGTCGCGCCTGAGTCTGCCAATGTGAGCAATTGCTTCGCTCCTGATCGGGCGTTGAATAGCATATCGGGGGCAGCAGCGGAGTTGACATCGTATACCCGATTGGCTCGCGTCATGAGCACGGGGGAAGTATTCGTATTTCGTTGTGCGTGATTGCGACGGATGCACTTCGTTGACCGTCTGGCAGCGATTTTTTTTTTGCGAACTTTGGGATCCAATGCCTCCGACCACCAGTGTTTTTTTTGACGGGTTTCAACCGGACTGGGGATGCCCTCCTCAGGTGCGGGGCCAAAGTAGACTGCCTTGGTCACGTCGTTGATCGCATGCCAATCCTTTTTGATTTGGACGGCCCGTTCGGAGTCGGGGGGGTCATACCATACTTGGATGGCGACTTTATTCGAAGGTGACCCCTTGGGGCGGGGTTTCATATGGTGATCGAACGATTGATACTCCTTAAATAACTCCATACCTTGCTTGGAGGAGACTGGAGACATGTTTATCGTTACTTGCGTTTTTCGGGAGGATGAACATACCGGATGTGTCGAAGGGTGCATCGTTTTTGCACTCCCAATAGTGTTCTAACACCGACACGACGTCTTCCGGAATGGGGTGAGCGTATATGAACTCGTTTGCGATGGAGACACGCATGCCAAACTCCGTAGAGAACTTCAGTGGACAAGGGGACGACAAGGCATTAGCAGAAGTTACATCAATAGTTGGGGTTAAGCCCAAGTTAGAAAATAGTTCCTCTTGAACTTGTAACAAGAGCTCAAGTGGCTCGACTACTACTACTTTATCGTCGCTAATTACACGATCCAGGCTTGTCAATACCTGACCGGCCGGTTCCTATTCCCAAATCGGAATGGGACCGTTGCCGTCAAGGGCCCAGTCGGGACACGTAGTCTCATTGAGGGCCGGCCAGTTAGGCAAGTCCCGCGTGCGGCAGCGTCCGTCAGCATTCAGCGACCGCACACATGTCCTCATGTAGCGGAAGCAGAAGAAGCAGCGAGCTCCATTCTGAAGCCAGATGGTCTGCCCGACGCTGACCGATTTGTTCATATGCATGGCGTTTTGAGGGTCTTGACCCGAAAAGTCGGGGGTCCGCGGCCCGCTGGGCTGTGAACGGCCCCGACCAGCACCCTGTCCGTATCCTCCTCGACCACCACGGCCCGCGCCGCGGCTAATAGAGCCTTTCCCGAACGTGCGATCAGCACCTTGCAAACTGAGGACCTGCGACCTTGGCGATCCACCCAGCTTGCCGTTGTGCGCCGGCTGCGTCGCACTACGTCCTCCACCACCTCGGCCACCGGCCGGGTTGCGACTACTGTTTGCCGCCAGTTTGGGGCTCTTGGCTGGGCGAGAGTCCATCTCCCCGCCGTCGTCGGTGGTCCTTAGTCCCTGCGAAGAGAAAGAATCAGTGTCAGAATCTGAGGGGGGGGAGTTGGTAAATTGGACGCGATTGAATGCAAGGTCCTTACCCGGGTATTTAGTATCCGCGGGGCGCTTGAATGGATACCTCGACTTCTGATTAGCGTAACCTCCCCTCTGATGGCGATCGTGCTTGTCCGTCAAGGATTTGCCACGAGCGGCGACAACTTTCCTCCCCTCGTCCAATTGCAGATAGCGGAACAAATCCTCCATCGTTTCGAACATAGTACCAGACTCGCGCCGAGAGTGTGCACCGGCGCGGTGTTCATCGGAGAGTCCCGTACGAAACAAGTTTAACTTCTCGCGATCGGTGAGATCGGGGACTTTGCGAAATTCCGACTTGATGGCGTGGTAATAATTCTGCAAGGATCGGGTATCTTGGCGGAAACCACCTTCGTGTAGTTTGGTGAGAGCGACGTGTGATTCCGTTAATAGCTCGGGCAGGAGGAGCGATTCCGCCCATGCCACGATTCCCATGAAATCCAACCCGTCCAACTCATCGCTAGCCCATGCTTCGTCGTAAGTGATGCGGAGTTGGCCAGTGAATGTGCCCGACAGATGTGGAACAATGCGCTCGAACGGACCAAGGTAACCGTCGGCGAACTGGAGCTCCATGATCGTGGCCACATTGAATACCCATCGGCGCAACTTAGCCCTAGTGCATTTGTCCGACAGTTTGTGTTCAATGAGACGTAATTCCTTTCTCATTTCAGTAACACGCTTGGCGAACCCATTGTCGTGATCAGAGTGACGAATTGCGCGGTTGGCGGGAGGAGGGGTGATCGGCGGGAGCGCAGCGGGTTCACATGGCGGGCCTTCCGGGGCCAGGTGTGTGCCCGCGCGAACCTGTCGCGGCGGAGAAGGGGTGTCTGCGGGCAGCGTAGCTGCGCGCTTTGCACGAGGTCTAACAGCGGCCGGGGAAGCCACCATAGGTACTGCGGGCGTCGTTGGGTGCTTGGGCTGAGTAGCCCGAGGAGCGCGATTAGAGGTCGGGTCGACTGGTGGAACCTGGAGGAGCGAACCTGGGGAATCGGCTAAGTCGTGGTCCGATGACGAGTAGTCGGAGACCGAAAAGGGGCCGTCGGGTGGTAAGGGAGCGCCGGTAGGTGCTGTTGGCGGGGAAGGGGTAGCGCCCCCCCGCGGGATCGAACCACGTTGCATTTTGCCAGTAAGACCACCCGAAGGGGCATAGACGTCGGGGAGTCGAAAGGGTTCTGGATCAAACGCCGGGGCTATCTGAGCGATAGCTAGTTTATCAAACAACCCTGAATTCCCCGCAACCCGCACCTGCCTGTCAGGTGCACGAGGCAACGTCTCGTCCATTTTGTCGTCATTGGCCTCCGCCGCCGGGTAGTGGGGGCTTCAGCTTAGTGCCCTTGAGGTCGGCGTCCTTGTCGGCGATGTCCTTGATGTTCAAGGGCATGAAATTCCATCCACTTTTGCTTTCGCATCTTGGATGCCGTGTACAAACGGGTCAGGCTGTCGCGGAGATCATCAACCGCCTGCAGCGATTCACAGATGTTCTCGGGATCGCAGTCAAGGAGGAGCCCGTCAGCGTAAGCGTTCATATGCGCCGCCAACTTGGCGTCGGCATAAGGCGCGACAGGGTGGTCTGCGGAGTGGTAGTAGAGAAGACCATCCGACTTCGCAGCCTTGGCATAGGTAGGAGACGCCTTGATCTCGCGACCGCGCAAAAACGCCTGCTTGCGCGCAGCGATGGCGTCCTGAGCGGCGGCGTCGTCCGCACAAGCGGCCTGAGGAAGCGCATGCTTGCGCCGGACAGTCCTGCCGTTCCCAACCCCATGGAAGGCGGCGCCGCTGGAAGAACCGCCAGGGTCCTCGGTGTCCATCGGCACCGTCTCGTTGCGCGCCAAAGTAGATTGGTGCGCCGCGATCATGGCCATGACATCCGCTTACTTGGGTAATGACGGCGGTAGAGGCAGCCGCGGGAGCAGCCATTGGGCGCGTACCGTAGGCTATGTTCTCGCGAGTCAGCTGCGCGACGACCTCAGTCAAGCGAGCGTTCTCAGCAAGAACGGGGGCGATCTCTGCATGGGGGGAAAGACGTGGCGAGGTAGACAATGGCGTCGAATGTGGGAACAGTGTGCGATTCAGGGAGGCAAAACTGGGAGGCGTACACAAGAGGGAAGGTGTGTGTCCTAAATATGATTCAAATGGATTGCACAACGAGAAAGGCAGGTTTGTTCCTATATTAGTCAGGCGTCAGGACTGCGATCACCTGCTTGAGATTGAGAAGGTTGGCCTTTTTGTAGCCTAGAGCGCGCGTATCCTAGCCGCTAGCTTGTGACACAACACATCCATGGACGGACTGGGAGGATCTTTGCAGCGGGGGACCCAGTGAAAGAGGCACCTGGAGGTTCGGAGACAAGCTTTTGCCGACTCGTAGCAAAATCCTTGCCGGGAAAGTAGGGCTGTTTAACATGCATGCCTATCAGTAGGTATCGCCATTGGCCAATGCCCGGGTTTCGGTAGCCGCCGCTGGAGCGGCGACGGCGTGCCACCAGGTCAGGGCGATTCGGCATCCTTGCGGATAATCTTCGTCTAAACTGCTCGTGGTATAGGGCCGAGTTGGCTATGAGGGACTGCCGAGCTGCGCGCGGAAGTTGCCCAATGTGTCGCCGCGATAAGGTGGTCAGACATATGCTGATGCCGCATGCGCTCGCGCCGCTTCATAGCGAGCGTGAGCCTCATCGAGGGCAAGGCTTAGCCAGCGGCTGTCGGCTGTCGTCGGGGCATGCACGTGCCATAGGGGGGCAGCGGGTGCACACCGAGGGTGAAGCTGAGACCGCGGGAAGCGCTTCGGCGGAATGCGGGGACTCATCAGCGTTAGACCGAGCTCAGTGTCGGGCTCAGGTAGAAGAACGCAATCCTTCATGGATTGGTGTCACCA
This sequence comes from Chlamydomonas sp. ICE-L, assembly GCA_013435795.1. Taxonomy (NCBI): domain Eukaryota; kingdom Viridiplantae; phylum Chlorophyta; class Chlorophyceae; order Chlamydomonadales; family Chlamydomonadaceae; genus Chlamydomonas; species Chlamydomonas sp. ICE-L. The sequence continues at coordinate 687,246 of JACBWV010000311.1, forward strand.
CGACATCGTAGGGCTAGTCCGCAGCGTCGCGTTTACCGTGGTTGTTTTGTGAGATGCCATTCTGCCACAGCGAACAGAAACAAGTCAGTAGCCTGGAAGGATGAGGTGTGGGCGGAGAGAGGGGAGAATTAATCGCCAACTTCAGAGGGCAAAAAAATTCACATTGCCACAGGGACTAGTAAATTTTTGCGAGCGTAACGAGCTGATCATGCCTCAAGCGTAACTGTTTATATGACGCGTGCGTCAGATTACGATGAGGGATAAAAGTCACTGCAAAGGCACGAATCACAGGGCGCCAGGAAGGGACAATGACGAACAGAATTGGCCGACATGGATGGATGAGAAAACGTTGCCAAGGG
>JACBWV010000311.1:695496-863725 GCA_013435795.1 Chlamydomonas sp. ICE-L
TGGGGGGGGGTGGTTAGTGTGCCACCTCATGAACAGGTGTACAAAGGGTTGGTAGTGTGCCACCTCATGAACAGGGTGTACAAAAGGGGGTAGTGTGCCAACTCAGAACAGGTGTTTAAAAAAAAAAACAAGGGGTAGTTGACCACATTGATGACAGGGGTACAAACGGGGTCAGTGTGTGCACTCATGGAACAGGTTGGACACAACCCAGGGGGGTAGTGTGCCACCTCATGAACAGGTGCACAAAGGGGTAGTGTGCCACCTCATAAACAGGTGTCCAAATGGGGTTAGTTGTTGCCCACATTGATGAAACAGGTGTACAATAGGGGTGGTGGGTAGGTGCCACCTCAGAATCAGGGGTGTACAAAGGGGTAGTGTGCCACCTCATGAACAGGTGCACAAAGGGGTAGTGTGCCACCTCATGAACAGGTGTACAAAGGGGTAGTGTGCCACCTCATGAACAGGTGTACATAAGGGGTAGTGTGCCACCTCATGAACAGGTGTACAAAGGGGTAGTGTGCCACCTCATGAACAGGTGTACAAAGGGGGTAGAGTAGGGGCACCTCATGAACAGATGACAAACGGGTAGGGGTGCCACCTCATGAACAGGTGTAACAAAGGGGTAGGGTGGGGGTGGTAGTGTGCCCACCCTCATGAACAGGTGTACAAAGGGTAGTGTGCCACCTCATGAACAGGTGTACAAAGGGGGTAGTGTGCCACCTCATGAACAGGTGTACAAAGGGGGTAGTGTGCCACCTCATGAACAGGTGTACAAAGGGGTATTGTGCCACCTCATGAACAGGTGTACAAAGGGGTAGTGTGCCACCTCATGAACAGGTGTAAAAAGGGGTAGTGTGCCACCTCATGAACAGGTGTACAAAAGGGGTAGTGTGCCACCTCATGAACAGGTGTACAAAGGGGTAGTGTGCCACCTCATGAACAGGTGTACAAAAGGGGTAGTGTGCCACCTCATGAACAGGTGTACAAAGGGGTAGTGTGCCACCTCATGAACAGGTGTACAAAGGGGTAGTGTGCCACCTCATGAACAGGTGTACAAAAGGGGGAGTGTGCCACCTCATGAACAGGTGTACAAAGGGATAGTGTGCCACCTCATGAACAGGTGTACAAAGGGGTAGTGTGCCACCTCATGAAACAGGGTAGTACAAAAAGGGTAGTGTGCCACCTCATGAACAGGTGTACAAAGGGGTAGTGTGCCACCTCATGAACAGGTGTACAAAGGGGTAGTGTGCCACCTCATGAACAGGTGTACAAAAGGGTAGTGTGCCACCTCATGAACAGGTGTACAAAGGGGCAGTGTGCCACCTCATGAACAGGTGTACAAAGGGGTAGTGTGCCACCTCATGAACAGGTGTACAAAGGGGTAGTGTGCCACCTCATGAACAGGTGTACAAAGGGGGTAGTGTGCCACCTCATGAACAGGTGTACAAAAGGGGTAGTGTGCCACCTCATGAACAGGTGTACAAAAGGGGTAGTGTGCCACCTCATGAACAGGTGTACAAAGGGTCTTTGTGGTAAAAAGTGTGAAAATCATGAACAGGTGTACAAAAGGGAGGTAGTGTGCCACCTCATGAACAGGTGTACAAAGGGGTAGTGTGCCACCTCATGAACAGGTGTACAAAGGGGTAGTGTGCCACCTCATGAACAGGTGTACAAGGGGGAGTGTGCCACCTCATGAACAGGTGTACAAAGGGATAGTGTGCCACCTCATGAACAGGTGTACAAAGGGGTAGTGTGCCACCTCATGAACAGGTGTACAAAGGGGTAGTGTGCCACCTCATGAACAGGTGTACAAAAGGGGTAGTGTGCCACCTCCTGACGGTGAAAAAGGGGTATTGTTGACCCTCATGAACAGGGTACAAAGGGTAGTGTGCCACTATGAACAGGTGTACAAAGGGGGTTTTAGTAGTGTGCCAACCTCATGAACAGCGTGTACATAAAGGAATGTAAATAACCACATGGAGCAACCAATCACGGACATGTGCATTCATGCCCGACAAAGTGTTGTGTTGTTGTTGTGTTGTGTGATAGAAGAAGATAGATAGACAGCGTGCGTGTGTACATGTGTGTGTGAGTGTGCGAGAGAGATAGAGAGATACAGATAGATAGATATATAGGGATGAGGGTTAGTGTGCAACATCACGAACAGGAAATGGTTCACTAACACATGGATGCAACAAATCAACCGGCCTGTGCCTTCACTGCCCCGACACAGTTGTTGTTGTTGTTGTTGTTATTGTAGATGGATAGATAGATAGACAACGTGCGTGCGTGTGTGTGAGTGTGTGTGTGAGAGAGACAGATAGATACAGGTAGATCGATAGATAGGGATGAGGGTTAGTGTGCAACATCATGAACAGGAAATGGTTCACTAACACATGGATGCAACAAATCAACCGACCTGTGCCTTCACTGCCCCGACACAGTTGTTGTTGTTGTTATTGTAGATGGATAGATAGATAGACAACGTGCGTGCATGTGTGTGAGTGTGTGTGTGAGAGAGACAGATAGATAGACAGAAAGATAGATAGGGATGAGGGTTAGTGTGCAACATCATGAACAGGAAATGGTTCACTAACACATGGATGCAACTGGGGGGGATAGAGACAGGCATTGGTGAACAGATTTGTTCACTGTCTGTTTTAGTTCCTGGAATGGGTGTCAGGGCTGGCTCATCAGCCTCCATCTCTGCCTTATGTGGGCGTTGTGGTTATTTTTGTTGTTGTTGTTGATGGATAGGTAACATTTGAGTGTTCGTGTGTGTGAGACAGAGATAGAGACAGCGATAGTGCGAGTTGTGGTCGTGATTTGTGTGGTTGTTGTAGGTGATAGGGCTGGCTCATCAGCCTCCATCTCCGCCTACAGTAAGCGTTTGTTGTTGTTGTTGTTCTTGTCTGTTTCAGTTTCTGGAAGGGTTATCAGGGCAGACTCATCCGTCTCCGTCTCCGTCTACAGCGGGCGTTGTGGTTATTGTTGTTGTTGATTATGTTGTAGATGTTTAGACAACGTGTATGTGTGTGTGTGTGGTTCTTTTGTTGTTGTTGATGTTGTGGAAATCGTTCACTAGTACATCGATGCAACAAATCAACCGACCTGTGCCTTCAATGCCCCGACGTCGAAGTTCCACGAGCTCACACCCTTCTTATATTCCTCCTGTATGAGCAGATGGGATCAAACAAATTTTGATCAGAATGCTTTGATTTGAAGGGATAGTGTTACTGCTGAAGACAGGGAGCAGCCTCAGAGGCTGGAGCTATGTAACCAAGTTCAAGTTCAAGTAAATTCCTCCTAAGGGGGGCAACATGTTTTGGGGCAGGTTTTTTCCGACGATAACAACAGCCACAACCAACGTTTCTACGCTAAAAACCACAACCACAAACCGACTACAACCATCGTTTCTACGCTAAAAACCACAACCACAAACAGCCACAACCAACGTTTCTATGCTAAAAACCACAACCACAAACCGACTACAACCAACATTTCTACGACGAAAACCACAACCGCAACCAACATTTCTACGACGAAAACCACCACCACAACCAACATTTCTACGATGAAAACCACAACCACAACCAACATTTCTACGACGAAAACCACAACCACAACCAACGTATCTACGACGAAAACCACAACCAACATTTATACGACGAAAACCACCACCACAACCAACGTTTCTACGACGAAAACCACCACCACAACCAACGTTTCTACGATGAAAACAACCACAAAGTGCTACCAGTAGCACTAGTGCTAACCAATGTACCATGGTGTTTTGGGGGTGCTACGTTACAGCACATAGATTAAGACCTAAATGTGGGACAGCCAAGTTCTCTTCACTGTCATGGGCCCTGGAAGTGGAAGACGGTGAGCAGCTCAGAGTTGGCTGTCATACCACGTAACAATCAAATTCAAAAATCCTACACACATTCATCGAGACATACAACTGAAGAAGAAGAAAAGGAAGGAGGAGAAGAAGGAGACGGAGAGGGAGAAGATGAAGAAGGAGAAGAAGATGAAGAAGGAGGAGAAGGAGAAAGAGAAGGAGGAGAAAAAGAAGAAGAAGGAAAAGAAGAAGAAGGAGAAGAAGAGGAAGAAGAAAAAGGTGTTTTCATCGAGAACTAAATTAGAGAGAGCCATGTTCTTGTCACCTGTTACTTTGATACCTAAATTTGGTAAACGGTGTTACACAATTTAATTGTGGACCAGCCACACAGTAATCAAAAACACAAAAATAACATGAGGAATAAGTCATCTAGCCAACCCTACTTTAGACCTACATTAGAGAGAGCCATGTTCTTGTCGTTGTCCTGGGCCCTGTAATTAGATTAGTTGGCTGACAAACCACGTAACAATCAGATCTAAAATCGTACACACATTCATTGAGACCTACAGCCGAAGAAGATGACGAATAAGGAGAAGCAGGGGAAGGAGAAGAAGAAGAGGAAGAAGCAGAAGCAGAAGAAGGTCTTTTCATTGAGACTTACATTTGAAAGAGCCATTTTCTTGTCGTTGTCCTGGGCCCAGGTAGCCGCCTTGCCCTTCTCAATTTCCTTCACACTGTCTATGAGAGACGGCTGGCCTGCTAGGAGGTGCTTGGCAAGGTACTCCTCATCCCTTGCTAGCTGTAGGAGCAGTAGGGGCAGAGGCAGGGGTTGGGTCGGGGTGGAGGTGAATTGGGTTGGGGTTGGAACAGGGTGTGTGTGTGGTGGTGTGGGTGTGTGGATCTTATGACAAAAAGGTTGGAGGGATAAGAGACGGCTGGCCTGCTAGGAGGTGTTTGGCGAGGTACTCCTTGTCCCTTTCTAGCTGTAGGAGCGGTAGGGGCGGAGGCAGGGGTTGGGACGGGTCGGGGTGGAGGTGAATTGGGTTGGGGGTGGAACGGGGTGTGGTGTGGTGGTGTGGGTGTGTGGATCTTATGACAAAAAGGATTGGAGGGATGAGAGACGGCTGGCCTGCTAGGAGGTGTTTGGCGAGGTACTCCTCGTCCCTTGCTAGCTGTAGGAGCGGTAGGGGCGGAGGCAGGGGTTGGGACGGGTCGGGGTGGAGGTGGATTGGGTTGGGGGTGGAACGAGGGGTGGTTTGGTGGTGTGGGTGTGTGGATCTTCTGACAAAAAGGATTGGAGGGATGAGAGACGGCTGGCCTGCTAGGAGGTGTTTGGCGAGGTACTACTCCTCGTCCCTTGCTAGCTGTAGGAGCGGTAGGGGCGGAGGCAGGGGTTGGACGGGTCGGGGTGGAGGTGAATTGGGTTGGGGGTGGAACGGGGTGTGGTGTGGTGGTGTGGGTGTGTGGATCTTATGACAAAAAGGATTGGAGGGATGAGAGACGGCTGGCCTGCTAGGAGGTGTTTGGCGAGGTACTCCTCGTCCCTTGCTAGCTGTAGGAGCGGTAGGGGCGGAGGCAGGGGTTGGGACGGGTCGGGGTGGAGGTGGATTGGGTTGGGGGTGGAACGAGGGGTGGTTTGGTGGTGTGGGTGTGTGGATCTTATGACAAAAAGGATTGGAGGGATGAGAGACGGCTGGCCTGCTAGGAGGTGTTTGGCGAGGTACTCCTCGTCCCTTGCTAGCTGTAGGAGCGGTAGGGGCGGAGGGAGGGGTTGGACGGGTCGGGGTGGAGGTGAATTGGGTTGGGGGTGGAACGGGGTGTGGTGTGGTGGTGTGGGTGTGTGGATCTTATGACAAAAAGGATTGGAGGGATGAGAGACGGCTGGCCTGCTAGGAGGTGTTTGGCGAGGTACTCCTCGTCCCTTGCTAGCTGTAGGAGCGGTAGGGGCGGAGGCAGGGGTTGGGACGGGTCGGGGTGGAGGTGGATTGGGTTGGGGGTGGAACGGGGTGTGGTGTGGTGGTGTGGGTGTGTGGATCTTATGACAAAAAGGATTGGAGGGATGAGAGACGGCTGGCCTGCTAGGAGGTGTTTGGCGAGGTACTCCTCGTCCCTTGCTAGCTGTAGGAGCGGTAGGGGCGGAGGCAGGGGTTGGACGGGTCGGGGTGGAGGTGAATTGGGTTGGGGGTGGAACGGGGTGTGGTGTGGTGGTGTGGGTGTGTGGATCTTATGACAAAAAGGATTGGAGGGATGAGAGACGGCTGGCCTGCTAGGAGGTGTTTGGCGAGGTACTCCTCGTCCCTTGCTAGCTGTAGGAGCGGTAGGGGCGGAGGCAGGGGTTGGACGGGTCGGGGTGGAGGTGAATTGGGTTGGGGGTGGAACGGGGTGTGGTGTGGTGGTGTGGGTGTGTGGATCTTATGACAAAAAGGATTGGAGGGATGAGAGACGGCTGGCCTGCTAGGAGGTGTTTGGCGAGGTACTCCTCGTCCCTTGCTAGCTGTAGGAGCGGTAGGGGCGGAGGCAGGGGTTGGGACGGGTCGGGGTGGAGGTGGATTGGGTTGGGGGTGGAACGAGGGGTGGTGTGGTGGTGTGGGTGTGTGGATCTTATGACAAAAAGGATTGGAGGGATGAGAGACGGCTGGCCTGCTAGGAGGTGTTTGGCGAGGTACTCCTCGTCCCTTTCTAGCTGTAGGAGCGGTAGGGGCGGAGGCAGGGGTTGGACGGGTCGGGGTGGAGGTGAATTGGGTTGGGGGTGGTGGAACGGGGTGTGGTGTGGTGGTGTGGGTGTGTGGATCTTATGACAAAAAGGATTGGAGGGATGAGAGACGGCTGGCCTGCTAGGAGGTGTTTGGCGAGGTACTCCTCGTCCCTTGCTAGCTGTAGGAGCGGTAGGGGCGGAGGCAGGGGTTGGGACGGGTCGGGGTGGAGGTGGATTGGGTTGGGGGTGGAACGGGGTGTGGTGTGGTGGTGTGGGTGTGTGGATCTTATGACAAAAAGGATTGGAGGGATGAGAGACGGCTGGCCTGCTAGGAGGTGTTTGGCGAGGTACTCCTCGTCCCTTGCTAGCTGTAGGAGCGGTAGGGGCGGAGGCAGGGGTTGGACGGGTCGGGGTGGAGGTGAATTGGGTTGGGGGTGGAACGGGGGGTGGTGTGGTGGTGTGGGTGTGTGGATCTTATGACAAAGAGGATTGGAGGGATGAGAGACGGCTGGCCTGCTAGGAGGTGTTTGGCGAGGGTACTCCTCGTCCCTTGCTAGCTGTAGGAGCGGTAGGGGCGGAGGCAGGGGTTGGGACGGGTCGGGGTGGAGGTGGATTGGGTTGGGGGTGGAACGAGGGGTGGTTTGGTGGTGTGGGTGTGTGGATCTTATGACAACGAGGGTTGGAGGGATGAGAGACGGCTGGCCTGCTAGGAGGTGTTTGGCGAGGTACTCCTCGTCCCTTGCTAGCTGTTCTGTTGGGCAGGGGTTGGGTAGGGGTGGAGGTGGATTGGGGTTGGAACATGGTGTGTGTGTGGTGGTGTGGGTGTGTGGATCATATGGCACATGCGTCGCCATGCAGCGACGGAATGGCGAGGCTTTGTTGGAAAAAAATGGTACCGGGGTACTACAAAACGCGCATGCTAACGTACTAGGTATTTAAATCATATATACAGTGTATTTAGATCATGTCTACAAGGTATATATAGAAGCTATTCATATCATATATACAAGGAATTCATATTATCTATACAAGGTATTTACACGCAAGCTTTTAGACCCCAGCTCCGTGAATCACATACAAAAAGGAACCTGCTAAGCCCCAAAGTTACGCGCCAGGCACTGCCAGCAAGTTACTTTAATATCCCCACCTACCTTTTTCACGTAACCCAAAATAGCAAAATGCAGTACCTTGCAGTGTATGGCATTTTTATGGGGTCTTAAGTAGAGCGGAGGAATCCTGTGCGTAATTGTTTGGGAACGGCAATATGGTATCATATGATGCTGGCATTCTGGCTAGGCTAAAGTTACCATTTATATACAATATCATATGATGCAGTTTGTATCATATCATATGATACCAAACTCGCATTTGGTCAACATCACATGGTATGCCATTCCCTAGATATAAACCATGTTGATGGCATTCATGTTGGCCTGCCTGGCCTACTCCTGCACTGATAACATACAGTCATTAGCCTCATGCTGTCTCATGCTAGGCAGGTACATGATACAAGTATGAAAATAAACACAACGAAAAGAAAATATAAATAATAACCCCTGGGCTGAACACATACAGTCATTTGCCTTATGCTAGAAAGAGTACATGTTACAAGTATGAAAATACACACAGCTGAAAACAAAACTAAATAAAAAAACCTGGACTGAATACATACAGTACTCTGCCTTATGCTAGAAAGAGTACATGTTACAAGTATGAAAATACACACAGCTAAAAACAAAACTAAATACAAAAACCTGGGCTGAATACATACAGTACTTTGCCTCATGCTGTCTAATGCTATAAATAGTTCATCTTCCAAGTACGAAAATACCAATTCCAAGTACGAAAATACCAATTTAAGTAGCTGATTACTTCTCCCCTACCCCCCCATCCCCACCCAACCCTAATATGATATCATACTCGCCTTTGGTCCCTAAAAATAGTACATGTTATAAGTATGAAATTATGCCTAGATATAATACAATTTGATTGGTCGTTGCTCAGCAATACCCTGAGATGTTTTATCTTTTCAGCCCTTCCTGTAATGGTTGGGCAACTCCCTTTGGACTACTTGGTCTACCCCTGGGCGTTTACATACATTTAGGTGTCAATTTGCAAGCAAGATCAGGCAGTGCAACAAACAGAATGAACAAGGCAGCAATGCGGCAGACATTTAGATGTAAGGTTGCAAAGAAGATCAGGCAATGCAACAAGCAGAATGAACTAAGCAGGAAGGCGGCAGACATTTATATTTTAGGTTGCAAGCAAGATCAGGCAGTGCAACAAACAGAATGAACAAAGCATGTATGCGCCCAAAGTGCTTGTATCAACACTGAAACATACATTCAGGAGACAAGTTACAGACAAGATCAGGCAGTGCATCAAGCAGAATGCATAAAGCAGGTATGCGCCCAAGGTGCTCGTATCAATGAGACCTGGTTGTGTTGTCTGCAGGCGTAGGGTACCAGTAAACTGTAACATACATACATACATTTAGATGAACAAACAACAGGAAAATAGGAAAAGGGAACAGAAACAGACAGGATGCAAATGCAAATGCATAGGCAAATGCAAAGATGCAACCCAAGAGGGGCCCGAGTGAGACTAGACTAGCAATGGTCCTACCCACTGCAGGGCACAGGTATACATACATACATACATACAGTACCCTGATCAATACCTTGAAGAATTTGTGCTCTAATAGCTGTGACGCACTGGGACGCAAGAGCGGATCCTTCTGCAGGCATCTAGTCACGAGGTCTCTCATGGCCTGCAGTTGACAAGACAGGGGTGGTGGCCTGTGTGTTTGTGTGTGTTTGTATGTTTTTGTGTGTATTTGTGTGTATTTGTGTGTTTTTGTGTGTGTGTATGTGTGTGTTTTTGTGTATTTGTGTGTGTGTGTGTATTTGTGTGTGTTTGGGGTGGAGACATGTCTGAAGTGTTTTTGCTAGTGCTGCTTCAGTCGTCATGCAAATGGTGGTGCTGTGCTTGTTGGCACTGTTGCTGTTGTTGGCACTGTTGCTGGCACGGTTGCTGTTGTTGGCACTGTTGCTGTCGTTGTTTTCATCGATATTGTTCTTGTTATTATTATTATTATTATCATTGTTGTTGTTGCTGTTCTGATTCTGATTTGAATGGTGAGGTTTAAGCCGAGTTCTGCCAAGGTACTTCATGAAGCATTGGCATGCAGTGCTACATCATCTTCTGCTGTGTCATTTTTGCATTTTAATGTTCTGATGTTGTTGTTGTTGTTGTTGTTGTTGTTGTTATTGTTGTTATTATTGTTGCCGTTGCTGTTGTTTTGATTCTGATTTAAATGATAACATGTATGTTGTGTTATGCCAAGGTAATTTATGAAGAATTGGCATGCAGTACATCATCTTCTGCTGTGTCATTTTTGCATTTTAATGTTCTGATGTTGTTGTTGTTGTTGTTGTTGTTGTTATTGTAGTTATTATTGTTGCCGTTGCTGTTGTTTTGATTCTGATTTAAATGATTACATGTATGTTGTGTTATGCCAAGGTAATTTATGAAGAATTGGCATGCAGTGCTACATCATCTTCTGCTGTGTCATTTTTGCATTTTAATGCTCTAATGTTGTTGTTGTTGTTGTTGTTATTGTTGTTATTATTGTTGCCGTTGCTGTTGTTTTGATTCTGATTTAAATGATAACATGTATGTTGTGTTATGCCAAGGTAATTTATGAAGAATTGGCATGCAGTGCTACATCATCTTCTGCTGTGTCATTTGGGCATTTTTAATCTTGGCTGCCATGGCATAGCATGGTATGGCATAGCATTACAAGGTATGGCATAGCATGGCATGGTATGGCATAGCATAGCATGGCATAGCATAGCATTGTATGGCATAGCAAAGTATGGCATAGCATGGCATTATATGGCATCGCATGACATGGCAAAGTATGCACACCTTGGAGAAGTGCGTCTGGCCCTTGTCGTCCAGAGTGGGAGGCGGGTTCTGCAGGGTCATGTAGAGGATCTTCATAGGCGAAAACTTGGCGAAAGGGGCATGCCCATGAGCCATCTCCAACAGAGTGATTCCAAAGGACCAAATGTCAGCAGCGTTGTCATATCTAGGAGGAAGCGTCCAGGGGGGTGAGGGTGAGGTTAAGGGTTAGGGTGCAGGTGCGGATGAGTGATAAGGGTGAAGGTGAGGGTGCGGGTGAGGGTGCAGATTAGCATGAGGGTGAGGGTGCAGGTGCGGATGGGGGTGCTGATAAGCTAGAGCGTGAGGATACAGGTGATGATGAGCGATAAGAAGTCATGCAGAGGACCTTGATGGGTGAAAACTTGGCAAAAGGGGCATGCCCATGAGCCATCTCTAACAGGGTGATTCCAAAGGACCAAATGTCAGCACCCTTGTCATATCTAGGAGGAAGCGTTCAAGGGGGGGGGGGGGGGGGGGGGGGATAAGCGATGAGCGTGAGGGTGCGGGTGCGGATGAGTGATACAAAGTCATGCAGAGGACCTTGATGGGTGAAGACTTGGCAAAAGGGGCATGCCCATGAGCCATCTCCAACAGAGTGATTCCAAAGGACCAAATGTCAGCAGCATTGTCATATATAGGAGGAAACGTTCAGGGGGGGAGGGGGGTAATCGATGAGTGTGAGGGTGAGGGGGCAGATGTGAATGAGTGATAATGGTGAAGATGACGGTGCTGATAAGCGTGAGAGTGAGGGTGCAGGTGCGGATTAGCGTGAGGTTGAGGGTGCAGGTGCAGATTAGCGTGAGGGTGAGGGTGCAGGTGCGGATAAGCGCGAGGGTGAGGCTGAGGGTGCGGATTAGCGTGAGGGTGAGGGTGCAGGTGCGGATTAGCGCAAGGCTGAGGGTGCAGGTGCGGATTAGTGTGAGGGTGAGGGTGCAGATGCGGATAAGGGTGAAGGTGCAGGTGCGGATTAGCGTGAGGGTGCAGGTGCTGGTGCCCATTAGCGTGGGGGTGAGTCAGGACTCAGAAAGTTCCCTTTTGCCAGGATCTACCATACTCTACCAATGCTTCTATCGTTTATTGGACGTTTGATCAGAGGTCATACAGGCGCATTGGTAGAGTCACACACAGACACACAAACAGTCACACACACAGTTACACACAGTCATCTGATCAGAGGTCATATCGGTGCATTGGTATAGTTACACACAGACACACAATCAGTCACACACTGTCATCTGATCAGACGTCATATAGGTGAATTGGTAGAGTCACACACGGTCACACACAGACACACACAGTCACCTGATCAGAGGTCATATCGGTGCATTGGTAGAGTCACACACAGACACACACAGTAACACACAGTCATCTGATCAGAGGTCATATAGGTTTATTGGAAGAGTCACACACGGTCACACAGTCACACACAGTCATCTGATCAGAGGTCATATAGGTGCATTGGTAGAGTCACACACAGACACACACAGACACACAAACAGTCACACACAGTCATCTGATCAGAGGTCATGTAGGTGCATTGGTAGAGTCACACACAGACACACACAGACACACAAACAGTCACACACAGTCATCTGATCAGAGGTCATGTAGGTGCATTGGTAGAGTCACACACAGACACACAAACAGTCACACACAGTCATCTGATCAGAGGTCATGTAGGTGCATTGGTAGAGTCACACACAGACACACACAGACACACAAACAGTCACACACAGTCACCTGAACAGAGGTCATATAGGTGCATTGGTAGAGTCACACACAGTTACACACAGTCATCTGATCAGAGGTCATACAGGTTTATTGGAAGAGTCACACACTGACACACAAACAGTTACAAACAGACACACACACAGTCACACACAGTTATCTGATCAGACGTCATATAGGTGCATTGGTAGAGTATGACAGATCCTGGCACCTTCAACCCCACGCCCTGTGGCAAGGCGTCACAATTTCCAATTTGTGTTTCTTTTTTTTAAAGCCAAGCACCAAATTTGATTTCGATGGTTGGCAAAAGAGTGAAAGAAAGACCATCTCCTAACAACAGTTTTGCTGGTCTGTTAGTGGTATAAAAAGATGTGAGAGAATATACAGAGAAAACATATACAGTGGTGAGTTTCAACAATCCCACATCATATATTATCCTTTGAGTCTAGGGCTAGCGTAGGGAGACCCACCCTTGAGAAGAAAATCCTTATTGTAAAAAAACAAAACCTTACCCTGCTGTTTTCTCCACCACCTCCGGTGCCATCCAGCAGGCCCCCCCCCCCCCCCCAAAAAAATAAAACCTTACCCTGCTGTTTTCTCCACCACCTGCGGTGCCATCCAGCAGCCCCCCCCCCCCCCACACACACAAAAAAGTCATGCGGCTCTGTTTGTTGTCGCCCCAAGAGCCTAAGAGTTGACCTTGATACCAAGTGTGGCTTTTAAATGGGGCAAAGCCCAGGTTGTGAAGTTGATGCACGCTAGTTTCTTGTATATTAATAGAAATCTTACCCTGCTGTATGCTCCATCACCTCCGGAGCCATCCAGCAGGTTCCCCCCCAAAAGTCTTGCGGCTCATTTTGTTGTCGCCCCGATAGCCCCAAAGTTGACTTTGATACCAAGTGTGGGCTTTTAAATTGAGCAAAGCCCAAGTTGTAAGTCAAGCACAGCAATGCTGAGCTCGAATTGATGCACGCTAGTTTCTTATATATTAGTATAAATCTTACCCTGCAGTATGCTCCATCGCCTCCCGGGCCATCCAGCTGGCCCCCTTCCCAAAAGGTCATGTCGCTCTATTTTTTGTCGCCCCAAGAGCCCAAGAGTTGACCTTGTTACCAAGTGTGGCTTTTAAATGGGGCAAATCCCAACTTGTAAGTTAAGCGCAGCAATGCCGCGCTCGACTTGATGCACGCTAGTTTCTTGTATATTAGTATAAATCTTTCCCTGCTGTATGCTCCATCACCTCCGGGGCCATCCAGCTGGCCCCCTTTCCAAAAGTCATGCGGCTATATTTTTTGTAGCCCCAAGAGACCAAGAGTTGACCTTGTTACCAAGTGTGGCTTTTAAATGGGGCAAATCCCAACTTGTAAGTTAAGCGCAGCAATGCCGCGCTCGACTAGATGCACACTAGTTTCTTGTATATTAGTATAAATCTTACCCTGCTGTTTTCTCCACCACCTCTGGAGCCATCCAGCAGCCCCCCCCCCCCCACACACACACACAAAAAGTCATTCAGCTCTGTTTGTTGTCGCCCCAAGAGCCCAAGAGTTGACCTTGATACCAAGTGTGGCTTTTAAATGGGGCAAAGCCCAAGTTGTAAGTTAAGTGCGGCGATGCTGCGCTTGACTTGATGCATGCTAGTTGGCGGAGCCCCCCCTTCTGGGGCACGGGAGCCCCCAGGGTCACCTCGTTGTCCGTTCATTGATTTGTGTGACCGACGTGCGACCGAGACGAAGCCTGACACATCAGCCGGATCAACGGAGTCGTAACAAACTGGCTTCGATCTGCTCGATTCCGTTGCCAACAGTCTCCGTCAATTTTCCGCGTCTCTTGCGACGCTGCCTAGGACTTGTTTCTTGTATATTAATATCAATCTTACCCTGCTAATGGCTCAGTGGCAGAGCAACCCTGGAGAAAAATCGCAGCAGGTGCGGAGTTCGAACCCCCTTAAGTGCTCTTGGGCCCGTCCGGAGGGTCGTCGACTGGCATGGTAACTGGAATCTAGATGCGATGTCGGCTCGACCACTGCATACTTCCAATCCTGGTTCCTTAATCCCACCGTGGCACGCCCTTGGAGGTCATTGCAATGTTCAATTTTTCATTTTTTCCCCCTTCTTACCCTGATGTTTGCTCCATCACCTCCGGTGCCATCCAGCACGGTGTTCCAACGAAGGTATTGCGGCTCTGTTTGTCATTGCCCCAAGAGCCACCTCTCTCCCAGGTAGTGGACACGCCAAAGTCAGCTAGGTACACGCAGCCGTCTTTATCCACTAGGATGTTGCCAGCCTGACAAATTGGGTGAAAATGGGTGGAAATCCTTTCAATAAAAAAAAATGGAAGACATAAGGGTCTGTTTGTTATTGCCCCAAAGGCCACCTTGCTCCCAAGTGGTGGACACGCCAAAGTCAGCTAGGTACACGCAGCCGTCTTTATCTACTAGAATGTTGCCAGCCTGGCCAGTTGGGTGAAAATGGGTGGAAATCCTAAAAAAAAAGTGGAAGACACAAGGGTCTGTTTGTCTTTGTCCCAAGAGCTGCCTTGCTTCCTGGTGGTGGACACGCCAAAGTCAGCTATGTACACGCAGCCATCTTTTTTCTGCTAGGATGTTGCCCGTCTTGCAAGGGTTTAGGGTTTTAGGGTTTAAGATTTGGAAACATTGGTACACACAGCTGTCTTTGTCTGCTAGGATGTTGCCCGCGAGGCAAGGGTTTAGGGTTTAGGGTTTAGGATTAGGAAATATTGGAACACACAAGGGTCAGCTGGTTACACGCAGCCGGCTTTGTCTGCTAGGATATTGCATGCCTGGCAAAATGGGTGGAAATGGGTGAAAATCCTTTAAATAAAAAAGGAACGCACTAGGGTAAGCTAGGCACACGCACCCGTCTTTGTCTGCTAGGATGTTGCCAGCCTGGCAAGCATTGGAGCACACAAGAGTCAGGCATGCACTGGCTAGCTGACCCAGCATCGCACAAGGGACATGTTTTAATCTGCCCACTGGCCCACCCACGCACAAGGGTCAAGTACGCACCTGCCCACTGACCCACCCACGCACAAGGGACATGCTTGAATCTGCCCACTGACCCACCCATTGACCTACGTACCCCCCACCTATCCACTGTCCTACCTTGATAGTGCTGATCCCCATACTAAACCCTCTCACTCAGCTATTGGCCCTCTGACCCCTCCACCTACCTACCCCCCACCTACCCCCACCTATCCACCGCCCTACTTAGACATCACTGACGTCCATACTCACCCTCTCACTCAGCTATTGGCCCTCTGACCCCTCTACCTGTCCACCTACCTTCCTATCCCCCAACTATCAACCACCCTACATTGACATCACTGATCTCAATACTCACCCTCCCACTCAGCTATTGGCCCTCTGACCCCTCTACCTGTCCACCTACCTTCCTATCCCCCAACTATCAACCGCCATACTTTGACATCACTGATCTCAATACTCACCCTCCCACTCAGCTATTGGCCCTCTGACCCCTCTACCTGTCCACCTACCTTCCTATCCCCCAACTATCAACCGCCATACTTTGACATCACTGATCTCAATACTCACCCTCCCACTCAGCTATTGGCCCTCTGACCCCTCTACCTGTCCACTTACCTTCCTATCCCCCAACTATCAACCACCCTACATTGACATCACTGATCTCCATACTCACCCACTGACCCCTCCACCTATCCACCTACATACCTACCCCCCACCTATCCACCATCCTACATTGACATCACTGATCTCAATACTCACCCTCTCACCCACCTATTGACCCTCTGACCCCTCCACCTACCCCCCCCCCCCCCCAAACACACACACCTATCAACCACCCTACCTTGACATCACTGACTTCCATACTCACCGTCCCACCCACATATTGGCCCTCTGACCCCTATGAATACAAACAAATGAAACATAACCACATACATGCCTACCCTCCACCTACCTACCCCCACATATCCACCTACCTACCCACTGCCCTACCTTGATATCACGGTGAATACTGCCTTGCCGGTGGACGTACTCTAAAGCCTTCAGAACATCCCGCATTATTGTGGCAATCGAAGCTTCATCCAAGCCCTGCAGGCAAGCGAGAGAAAAAGAGAGAGGGGGAGCTAAGAGGTGTATGGTAGGTGGGAGATGGTGAGAGAGGGGGGGAGAAGGAGGGTGTGTATAATTGCATCTTACAGGGGCTGATATCAGAACATCCTGCATGATCGTGGCAATTGAACCTTCATCCAAGGCCAGCAGGAAAACAAGAGAGAAAGAGAGAGGGGGGGCCAAGAGGGGTAGGGGAGGTGAGAGAGGGTGAGAGAGGGGGGGAGGAGGGTGCATATAATTGCATCTGACAGGGGTTGATATCAGAACATTCTGCATGATCGTGGCAATTGAACCTTCATCCAAGGCCAGCAGGAAAACAAGAGAGAAAGATAGAGAGGGGGCCAAGAGGGGTAGGGGAGGTGAGAGAGGGTGAGAGAGGGGGGGAGGAGGGTGTATATAATTGCATCTGACAGGGGTTGATATCAGAACATTATGCATGATCTTGGCAATTGAACCTCCATCCAAGCCCTGCAGCCGAGCGAGCCGTGCATGAGAGAGAGGGAGTGTGAGAGGTGAGAGGGGGAGGGGAGGGGAGGGGAGAGAGGGTGAGAGAGGGGGTGAGAAGGAGGGGAGGGGAGAGAGAGGAGTTAGAGGGGTTGGGGAGGTGAGGGAGGGTGAGAGAGGGGGTGAGAAGGACAGGGGTAGTGTGGTGGAGGGGTAGGACCCCTGCACTCTGGGGCTAGATGCTATGATGATTAACAATAAACATGATGACACATCGTAGAATTGCATCTGAGATGGGTTGATGACAATTATAAGCGTCCCCACACTTAAGCATGAAAGCGGCAATTCAAACGCCATGCAAGTCCGGCACAGGAGCTGTCAGCGTTTAGCTGTTGACTGCCTGTCTGTCCTTCCGTAACTATGTTACAATTGCTTAAAACGACCTAAGGTCTCATTACTGTCGTCTCCTGACTCTCTTGTTAACACATGATCAAGACAGTGCTATGTGCTGATAAGCTCTGCAAGAAATAAACTCGTCAAATTTGTGTTAACAGCGATTCGTAGTCCAGCGTTGTTATTAGTTTCAGCTACGGGCAGCAGCTTCAAGGCAGCTCCCCTGGGTGGCTATATAATTGAACCTGGTGCAACTCAGTGCACCTTCAAGCTGCAACAATCAGCTGCCCATTACTACTGAAATAGGTTTGTATAGCCCAGAGGCTGGCTCACGGAGCTGCCTAGAAGCTGGTAAGAAAAGCCGAAAAGAAAAGCCCAGTAGTCCAGACCAAGGAACAGTCGAACCATGAGAGATGCCTCGAGTGATTAGCAAGCATATAACTTCCCATAGCATACACACATGAAAATTGCTACGACTTGCCACAGAGCATGAGGTTGAAGGAACCTTTTGTTCGCCTGCTGCATCTGAGCTAGGACTGCCGCGCGACAGACAAGCACTTCAAGACACATACACATAATATATATGCCTATGTGCTCTTATCTATGAGATCCTTTCTTGTATTGATCCAATGTATATGAACCCCAACAGGAAAAACACTTTAAGAATGCTTTTCCGCTGCACACTGCTGTGGGACCAGGCTTGCTCCAACCACCAGGGTGTCTTTTAATGAAAGGAACCAGTGCCTTTCCGTCACACCATGGTGCTCCTAGTAGCTTTTAATGTGCGCTAACAGCTTTCTGGGCCCTCCAAAGCAACCCCAAAGACCAACATAGCACCTCACAAATACCAAGATTCCTAATCTAGCGCTTGCGCTACACATTGCACCTTCTCGAAAACCCTGCCTGGTGTGAATTCATCTGGTGGCATGATTAGGGAACGGCAACTAACATTACTGTTTGAAAAACTAATATTAGCTAATATTAGTATAGTGTCACAATAATATTACTTTTCAAATAATTTTGAAGTTCTGGTGAGACAGCTTGTCAGTCTTATATTAACTAACATTCTCTAATATTATTCATTTACTAATATTAACTAACTTCGCCTTTCCCTGCAAACCTTGGTATTTTGGGGTGCTACGTTAAAGCCTCGTGGGTTTGCTTTCTTAGGGCAAAACAGCTCCTGGTAGCACCCTGAAGGCTACTAATAGCACCATGCCCCAGCAAGGTGAGCAAGCCATGTGGTGAGTGCATGTTGTAGGTATGCACAAGCTTAGCACTGCTTTTATTTGGCCTGATGCACTGGATCCTCTGGGCTATTCTCAAGTTAGCATATGAGGAGTTTAGGCCAAATCAACAAGGTTTAGGGTGTAGGGTTTGGGCTTATGTCTATGCAACCCAAACCTAGGTGTACTGTTGCCCGCCCCCTGCTCATGTCAGATGTATACACTTATATGACCTGTAAGCATTACTATAGTTGAGTATATCTTAAATATGTTAATATGTACAGATGACCTTGATGAATATATACTGGAAGTCAAACAGACAAACAGCCGCAGTCAAACAGCCACAGTCAGGGCTACATTCTGTAGCAGGATTGCTGCTTCTGTGCATGAAGCATTCATCAATATGGGGTTACCACAGCTTGGCTTAATTCTGACCCCGTGACTCACATCTGGATGGTTGTACTTCATCACGTGAAGCACTGACCCTCCGCTAATGAAGGGCATGACCATCCATAGATCAGACTTTTCAACAAAGGAGGTGTACAGGGGCAAAACATTTGGGTGGTTGTAGTTTCTCATGGTGGCTGTCTCCTGCATGATGTGATCCAGATTGACTGCCATGCTCTCAAGGTTCATCTTCTTCACAGCTACTATCTCATTTGACGGTTTGCACAGAGCTTTGTGGACCGAGGCTGACACCCCCCTCCCACATTCTTCACGCAGCTCGTAGCTCTTGGCATCTGTGGGGTAATCCCTCTCCAGAGCTCCGACATCCTTCGTGCTCTTCCCCGCTGGGCGGAATTTAGAAGCAAGCCCTGCACGAAGTGACGTGAAGTGACGTGTACAATGAGAGCTTGGATCTGCCAGAGAAGGTCTGAAACACCTGCAAAGGCGCGCTTACCTGCCAACGCCATTGGATTAGGAGCGCTATGCCAGCAAGAAGGTACTTCCGGTCAACTGAAACTCTGCGTTACTTTTATCAATGTCCCTCACGAGTCTCACGAGTCCCACGAGTCTCGGTCCCTCATATCAGGAGCGTTATTAAAGCATAATGTAGAGAAGCGAATGGTGAGAAGCTTGAGAACAACAAGGTCGCTTTTTGTTTCGAGTTTCACCTCAACTGTCACGGATCCTTCTTCTCGTAACTCCAAGAATCGTGCCAAATGGGTGCACTGCCGTGCGAAATCGTGCCAAATGGGTGTACTGCCAGCAGTACAAGGTGCTAAAAAATACTCCCAACAGGCAAAGTTATGCTGTGCGTCATCTGCTCTGTAATTCGCTGTACACTTGCTAGAATCGAACGGATTATATCATCGAAGTCCTCGGGGGAAGCAAATTTTC
The DNA here is from genome assembly GCA_013435795.1 of Chlamydomonas sp. ICE-L. Lineage (NCBI taxonomy): Eukaryota > Viridiplantae > Chlorophyta > Chlorophyceae > Chlamydomonadales > Chlamydomonadaceae > Chlamydomonas > Chlamydomonas sp. ICE-L. The sequence continues at coordinate 715,227 of JACBWV010000311.1, forward strand.
ACTGCGTTGCTGATTGATTTTTTTGGATTGGCATAGATTCGCAAGGTAGTTGCCTTCTTTTGCAGCTGTATCCCTACCCTTTTCATCGGACGATCTCATCTCTGCGACGCCACTTGCTCTCATCACCCAGGGTAGTGCTCTGCCACTATGGCGAAAAGCCCGAGCTCGAGCTCATCCAGCGGATCCTCTGGTTCAAGCAGTAGCGGAAGTAGCTCAAGTAGCTCCGGGTAAGTGCATTCTCTCCCCTCCTCCGACCCCCCACCACTGGCATTATCCCCCCACCCACCCACCCACCACCACCACCACCCCCTGAGACCTCTGAACCTCTGCGCTTTTGCAGATCGTCTTCCCGATCGTCAGGATCCTCCCCGCCGTCTCGTGGCGAGCGCAAGAAGAAGGACGACCCTACAAAAGCCCAGGACGCTGGCGAGGTAGAGCTAACCCCGAAGGACAGTAAGGCTGCCCCCCCTGCGAGCAAGAAGGTATGTGCACCAATCTCGCAGCTTATGGGGATGCAAACCATCTTTCTGAGTGCATCAAGTTCTCAACCCAACTTTCCCTGTGATTTCCAAGCAGGCCCCCCCTCCTAATGTACCTACCACCAAGAGGCTTGTAGTGAGCAATCTGACACGTAATGTCACGGAAGGGCATATCCAGGAGATCTTCTCCATCTATGGAGCCATTAAGTGAGTCCATGACCTGAGTGGTTTCAATGGAGGTGGGCGAAGTGCACCCCGGGCTGTAACATGAAGCATATTAGACCACGAGCAAAAAAGGAAGCCATCACATGGGCCAGAAGACCTAGCGCTTGTGCTCTATCCAGGGCTGCCTGTTGTGCAAAAGTTTTTTTTTATTAACTTGCCCCCAGGGCTGTGCTCACATTTATTTTGTGATGGGGGTGTGCACCATGTATCAAGGGCTCGTGAGATTGTCTAGATCACACAGTTTGTCAGGGCCCTGGATTGTGATTTGATGATGATGGTGACAGAAGTGTGATGGAGACAACATGTTATTTATGTTTGAATGCATTATCAACCCCTCGATCATTTTATGTTGTCCTATACACTGCTTGATGGGGGTTACATCCACAGCTCTACAGCATATTGTGTCTTTGGGTGCTGGATGCTATTCCATCATTACTCTAGATGATGGCTGGAAGTTGAAAGACCCCCCCTGGCTGTGCAGATATGTTGAATTGGCACTTGACCACCATGCAGGCCTGCCCTTGGGCTTTGCTGCGCACTCTGACATAATAACTGTAGATGATGGCCAGAAGTTGGATGCCAACCCCTGGCTGCAGATCTGAACCTGACCACCCCTGGCTGCAACCTTGACCACCACAGTTTTATTTCCGGCTACGAGCAGCAGCTTCTAGACAGCTCCCAAGCCTGCCTGTCCATCCGATCCTAACGCATTCTAGTGCATCTGGGCATTTATGTCATCAGCACTCCACACCTGTTTAAATCTTTACGCATAGCCCAGTGGATGAGTCAGGGAGCTGCCTAGAAGCTGCTGCTCTTGCAAACAAAAAGTGTACCGACCACCCCTGGCTGCACCCCTTACAACCCCTGGCTGCAGATCTGTTGAGTTGGCACTAGACCGCCAAGCTGGCCTGCCCAAGGGCTTTGCACACGTGGAGTATGAGGAGTTTGAGGATGCTGCTAAGGCGATAGATTTCATGAGCGGGGCCCAAATCGATGGGAATGTGGTGAGGGTTAACTTCGTGCTGCTGCCACAGCGCCGCTCGCCACCCCCTGCAGCCCTGCCCCCTCCCCCGAAGCTCCCTGGCCCCCCTCGGCTACCCTCCCCCCCTCGCCGAGGGGTCAGCCCCCCTCGCAGGGACCGCAAGGATGACCGAAGCAGGGACCGGGAGTCAGGCAGGGAAAGGGGTGGACGGGTGGATCGGGATAGACCAGTGGCTCGGGATAGAGATGCCCCTAGGCGCTCCCCTCCCCCTCCCAGGAGGGAGGCGTCACCACCTAAGCGTGTTGGGGGACGGGAGGTGTCGCCACCTAATCGTGCCGGGGGACGGGAGGCATCACCACCTAAGCGTGTTGGGGTACGAGACGTTTCGCCACCTAAGCGAGTTGGGGGACGAGAGGCATCACCACCTAAGCGTGTTGGGGGGCGAGAGGCGTCGCCACCTAAGCGTGGTGGAGGACGGGAGACATCACCACCCAAGCGTGGCGCGGGACGTGAGGTTTCGCCACCTAAGCGTGGCGGGGGACGAGAGGCGTCACCACCTAAGCGTGGCGCGGGACGGGAGGTTTCACCGCCTAAGCGTGCCGGGGGACGGGAGGCGTCACCACCCAAGCGAGGTGGGGGACTGCCCAGCCCACCAAGAAGGAGACCCTCTGGTAGCCCACCCAGGAGGAGAGTCTCAGGCAGTCCCCCCAGGAGGCGAAGATCCCCCTCACCTAAGGGCAGGGGAATCGTCCGACCCTCTCCCCCTAGACGGTGCGTTGCATTGTGCATTTTGCTTGGACAATCTTTTTGCATTTTGCTTGGACAATATTTGATCTGTCTACCCATCCATCCATTTGTTCATCCATCCATTTGTTCATCCATCCATCAATTTACCTATCCACACACCCAATCAACACACCCAACCATCCATCTACCCATCCACACACCCACACACCTTCATACCCATCTATATATGTATCGGCCCATCCACACACCACACACCTAATCCACACACCCAAATATATACCCATACATCCATACATACACCCAGGCATACATTGATACACCCAAACATTCACCCAGACATGCACTCATCTACACACCCACACACGCAGGCATACACTCATCTACACACCCAGGCATACACTCATATACACACCCACACACACAGGCATACACTCATATACACACCCACACACCAAGGCATGCACTCTTCTACACACCCACACACCCACACATACACTCATCTACACACCCACACACCCAGGCATACACTCATCTACACACCCACACACCCAGGCATACACCCATCCACGCACCCAATCCACACTCCCATCCATCCATCCACACTGCCACACTGTCACACACCCAAAGCACACACCCATCCATCCACCCACACATTAGCACACCCACACTCCCACACACACATACACCACGCCCGCACACTCATCCATCCACACATCCACCCCCTTGCATCCACCCACCTACCAACCCACAGACTGATCCATCCACACATCCACCCCCATCCACACACAGACCTACCAACCCACGCGCCCATATACCCACCCATAGACTTATCCACCCATCCACACACACACCTACCAATCCACGCGCCCATCTACCCACCCACAGACTTATCCACCCATCCACACACCCACCTGCCAACTCACGCGCCCATCTACCCACCCACAGACTTATCCATCCACCCATCCACCCCCATCCACACACACACCTACCAACCCACGCGCCCATATACCCACCCACAGACTTATCCACCCATCCACACACACACCTACCAATCCACGCGCCCATCTACCCACCCACAGACTTATCCACCCATCCATCCATCCTGTACAGATTTAGGAGCCCCAGTCCTAAAAGACAGCGCCCCAGCTCCCATAGGCGTAGGAACCCTAGCCCACGCCGCAGACTTATCCATCTACCCACAGACTTATCCATCCACCCACAGACATACACATCCACACACAGACTTATCCAGCCACCCATCCATCCATCACCTACAGAGCTAGTAGCCCCAGTCCTAAGAGACAGCGTCCCAGCCCCCCTAGGTGAAGGAACCCTAGCCCACGCCACAGACTTATCCATCCATCCACCTATCCATCACCTACAGAGCTAGGAGCCCCAGTCCTAAGAGACGGCGACCCAGCCCCCCTAGGCGCAGGAACCCTAGCCCACGCCGCAGGTCGCCTCCTCGAGGAGGTCGCCGATCCCCCAGCCCTCCTAGGAGGCGCCGATCTCCAGGCCCCCCTGGTGGCCGTGCTGGAAAGCGCTCAAGATCCGCGTCCCCTCCCAGGGTGAGTGCACATGTCTGATGTGTTTTTGTGTGATGCAACATCCACTGTTTCTTTACAGGGGCTATGCATGGCAGCTTCCAGCCAGCCCTGATACCCAGCAACTAGGTCAGCCCAAAGCCTTCTGCGGCATATGTATGTGCGTCATGCAGGCTTTCATACACACTATCTAGTTTCAGGTCTTGCCCAGGAACAGGGGATCAGAGCTGCCTAGAAGCTGCTGCGCATAGCCCGAAAAAGAAATAGTGGCAAGAACAGCTTGACGCCATGCTTGTTGGGCCCCCAGGATGAGAGAGGGCGATTTACCATCGCCAATATTTAGGGACCGGCATATCATTTGATATCATACAACTTGCATCATATGATTTTGTATATAAATGGTAGCTTGAGCCTAGAGGGACTGCCGGCATCATCTGATATCATATTGCTGTTCCCCACCAATGTCATAATCATAATCATGAACAACAACATCATGATCGTAATCATCTCCACCAACAACAAAATCATTGTCATCACCATCATCACCACCACCGCCACCACTGCCACCGTCGCCATCATCATCTGCATCTGCATTGAAGTCCCAAAACAAACCTCCCCTTGGCCGCACACCCTATCCTTCAGAAGCCTGCCCGAGGACGCAGCAGCAGCCGCTCATCTTCCAACAGTGGCAGCAGCCGCTCTTCATCATCATCGGGATCCTCTGGCAGCTCCTCATCAGGAACCAGCGGCGGCTCCTCCAGGTAGAGGGCACTGGCTTGGCTTGGCTTGGCTTCTCCAAATAGAGGGCACTGGCTTGGATTGGATTGGATTGGCCTGGCTCCTTCAGATACAGGGCCCTGGCTTGTCATGGCTCCTCAAGATAGAGGGCACTGGCTTGGCTTGGCTTGGCTTGGCTTGACTTGACTTAGCTCCTCCAGGTAGAGGGCACTGGCTTGGATTGGCTCCTCTAGATAGAGGGCACTGCCTTGGATTGGCTCCTCCAGGTAGACGGCACTGGTTCGGTTTGGCTCCTCCAGATAGAGTGCACTGGCCTGGCTTAGTTAGGCTCCTCCTGGTATAGAGTCGGGCTGGATACAGTAAGGTTGGAATTTTTGCTTAGTAGGCAGTTGCTTTCAGTTTTTTTGTTACCACCCAGCAATGTTAAGCAGTACCCCGCAATAAGGCAGGTAACGGCCAGACAAGTTGAAGATCTCACATTTTCTTCCATCTACTCGCGACTGGCATGCTTTGGTTTTAGTTGTTCATGTTTGTTAGTATCAATTGAGTATCATTTTAGTAACCAGTAGTGCAAGATTTCAGGCGGCAGTGTTCAACGAACTTGGGATATTAGGCGCACGAACTGTTGGCGGGAGATGTAGATGGCGGAAGGCACCCAAAAGGGTCAACAATCATTTCTGCGCATTAAGGCTGGCGGATTTTACAGATGCGGGAACCATAAATTTGCTCAAGCTACAAATGGCAGAATTGTTTTTTAAATTCCCCCATTTAAACCAGATTCAAGTTCCCTTGTAACATGTTAATGTATGACGTGCTTCTGACCCTTGCTAGCAATGTTGTGCTTGGACACAGGCATCGCGTCGAGGATTTTATCTAAGAAACAATGCCAGAAAACCTTAATTATTGCCGTTTAATCAAACACGATATATATTGTTAGTTACTCGAGGGCTGGAACGAAATGAAGTGGCTACCGGTAGAGTGTTACTAGAAAGGAGGTTACTTCCCCCAAAACGTTTACTGCATTGTATTACAGTGTCCCCAGCGAAAATGTTGGCGGATAGCCCCATCCGCCAGCGCTCCCTGTGCGGATAGAATCCTACCTAGCGGAACTCCTACCGCCAAGTAGGATTCGGATAAAAAGGCGGAGAAAGTCCTACGGAAGTAGGGACTTCACGCTGGAAAGGCGGGTATTGCCAGACCACTGGTAATTGCAACGGGCACCACTGCCCCTGATAACCTGGCCATATATTTATATAAAAACCCTTGGAGTGATAGTAATAACATCAGGGCAGTACGACATTTCGTGGTTGTAGTCATGCAAGGGTCTAGGGGGCAGTGACTATCGGTAGTAAGTAGAGAACGGCAATATGATGCCGGCAGTCTGACTAGGCCAAAGATACCATCTGTACACAACATCATATGATGAAATTTATATGAGATCACACTCGCCTTTGGTCAACATCATATGAATGATATGATTAGCCGTTCCCTACTACCGGGAGTATCGGCTGTAAGGCAGTAAGGGTCTGACACATGAAGAAGAGTTGGTGATGGTAGAAAGGAATCAAACCAGGATGCTGGTTTTATGGGTGTGGCCAGGTAAGGGGGCAGTAAGCTGGTCCGTGGACCGTGGTTGAAGTCATGTAGGGGGGTGAGGCGCAGTGACTAGTAAGCCAGTAAGGGTCTGAAATATGATAAAGGGTTGGCAATGGTTTAAATGAATCAAGCCATCTATGGATGCAGCCAAGGGGGCAGTAAGCCGGTCCCCGGATGTACTAAGGTAAAAACATATAGGGGCAGCAGCCAAGTTGCTGGCTGAAGCTATGAACCCAAGTTCAAGTACCGGCAGTCATGTTCAGGACGCTGCGCCCTCCATAGCAGAAGCACCGTCGATGAGACAGCTGCTTCGCAGGACGCAACGTGGGGAGGGTCCGTTGCGTCGCAGGAAGCAGGCTATATAATTGGTTGCGTCTCAGGCAGCAGAGCTGGGGGTCCTCCTGAAGTACCCTAGATATAACCTTTTACACAAGGTTCATGCAGTCATGGTAGAACCTTTTACACAAAGCAACATGGGATCAGGAAAACCCTGAAGCCGCGGTTGATCATCAAAAATTAAATCTAGATACATGGTACTTCTGATAAATCGATACAAATCATCATTCAGTGATCCATAACTCCTTAATAAGTTGAACCAGTCACGCCATCACTGGATCTGCACAACACTATTACCAGGTACTTCTGGGATAAGATGTCCGTCACGGCCACCCACCAGTAATCTCTAGCTGCCTTAGGTCTTTCTCATTTGAGCCCCCCCCCCCCCCCCCCCCCCCCCCCCCCCCCCACTCACACAACCCAATCCACCTCAACTCACCCCCCACCCGCCCCAATCCAACCTCAACTCACCCCCCCACCCGCCTAACCCTGCTCAATAACGCTAAGGGAGCGGCCCTGCTTAGCTCTTGAACTCGTTCTGCCTCTCCTCAAACCACTTGTCCAGTTCACCACGTAGCTTAGCATCGCGGTAGGCCCTCCTATCAGCCTCCATAGGGTCGCACTTGTCCTGCACAGCAACAGAGTATGGGTAAGGGTATGTGAAGGGGCATAGGTAGGGGTGGGAGTGGGAGTAGGGTATGGGCATGGATATACAGCAACGGATGTGGTTAAGGGTGTGGGTATGGGTATAAGTACGGGTAGGTAGGGGCATGGGTATGGATATGTGAGGCATAGACAGCTGGTTGTGCGATAAACTGGATGTATTTGTGTTTCAGGTGTGTGTGTGGGGTGGGGGGGTGGGTGAGAGGGTTTCAGGTGGGAGTGTGTATTTGTGTGTGTGTGTGGGGGGGGGGTCCAGGTGGGAGGATGGCAGTAGTGAGGAACAGGATACCGACAGGAGGTTATGTGCAGACGAGTCTCTCAGGCTATTGCGTACCTATCGGTGTCTATCTGTCTGTATGTTACAGTCCAGGGGTAGGCCAAATAGGTTTAAGGGAGCTCTGCCATTGAGCCATTTGTTGAACGGGGACCCCAGCTTCGTGCCACACAACATAACATATGCATGTATGTATGCATGTATGTAACAGTCCAGGGGTAGGCCAAATAGGTTAAAGGGACTTGCCCAACCGTTTAGGAAGGGCTTAAAAAGAACAAGCAATGATGAACTGAGCCCCAAACAATCTTTTAGGCGACGGGGGCCCTGAGTTCGTGGTACAGTGATAATTTAATCCTACAATATTATAAAATCATCATCTCAGCTGGGATGATAATTTAATTGTGCGATTATTATCGCATTGTTTTATAAATTGAATGTCTACTGCAGACACGTCCCTTTGAGAGACATCAAACATGCAAGACATAAACTGCGGACAAGCTCCCAAATTACTTGTAATATACAATTGGTGGCTGGACCCAGCGCAAGGTAATATACAATTGGTGGCTGGACCCAGCCCTAAACAGGCTGGCCCCTCAACCTCACGCCTCACCACGAGGCATAACGTGCATTTATTGATGTAATATTAAACCTGCATCCCGGTTCGGCGAATGGTTCAATGGTTGATCATTTCGCTGGACTGAAGAAGGGAATGGGTTCGAATAGCTACAAGTGCGCTTTAGTGGTCGCTGTCAACCACCATAGTAGCACTGGCCAGATAAAGTAGCAGCCCATTCTCTACCACCATAAGACAGGGCTTTCTTAATACAACGCCTCACCAGGCATTCTCAGTACTTCATCAAACCTGTGAAACAAGTTATCTTACCAAGATGTCCTGGACCTCCTCCAAATCATCTCCCTTGTGTCCATCCATACACTCTAAGTGGCGCAGTGCGAAAAATGATATCCCAAATTACCGGTACTTGAAATATAATATCCGTGATAAAATGTCACCTTACCAATTCCTGGGGGGATAATCCTTTCAACAACAAATAAAATTCTCATCTTACCAAGATGCCCTGCCCTCCTTCATATCAACATTTCCCTTGTATCCGTCCATATACAAAAAATCTCGAAAACTCTTCAAATACTTAAGAATACACGAAAAAGTCATCTTACCAAGATGCCCTGGACCTCCTTCATATCAACATCTCCCTTGTATCCGTCCATGCGCTCAAAGTGGCGCAGTGCGAAAGCGTACTTCAACTTCTTCTTCTCATCCATTGTCAGCTTGTCACCATACCTTCAAGCAACAAGTGTTTGGTGTGCTTGGTGAGAGTTATGTCTTAGGCACATGTGCGTCAAGTGCTCTGATGTGTAGCACTTCAACTTCTTCTCCACCTTAATTGTAAGCTTGTCACCATACCTTCAAGCAACAAGTGTTTGTTGTGTTTGCTAAGTTTCTCTCACATGTTTGTACATGTTTTTGTCGAGTGCTGTTTAGATGTTTGTTGTGTTTGTTGAGTTCTCACATGTTTGTTGAGATTGTTGAGTGTTGTTCACATGTTTGCATACAAAATACACCAAGAAGCTGTCATGCGTAGCCCAAAAAAGGAATATTGGTCTGGTGTTTCTCACTCCCCGCCAGGGGGGGGGGGGGGGGGGGGGGGGGGGGCACAAGCCCAGGGGGCCGCTGCTGTACACTTATTTTTGGCAAGTAACCCTGGGCTTGTGTCCTCCCCCCCCTGCTCCCCGCAAGATGCCCACCCCCACCCCTTCCGATTGGCGATAACATAGGATTTAGCTTTGCCTGCCGATTCGCTTCAGTCGGTACCCACAATGGCCACGAGTTATTGACCCGCTCTTAAGCACTCACCCCTGAGATATCGGGGAACAATCAATGCCCGGAGAGAAACTTGTATTTGTTACCCCCCCCCCCCCCCACACACACACCACCACCCACACACACACACACCACCACCACACACACACCTGTAAGCATCATAGGTGTGCTTGTTGCTCCCGCATTACCCCACCACCATCACCCTCACCTATAAGCCACATATGTGTAGGCATGCCTGTTGCTCCCGCGTTACCCCCACCCCCACTACCCTCACCTGTAAGCAACATATATGTAGGCATGCTTGTTGCTCATGCGTAACCCCCACCCCCACCCCCTCACCTATAAGCGACATATATGTAGGCATGCTTGTTGCTCCCGCGTTACCCCCAACCCCACCACCCTCACCTGTAAGCAACATATATGTAGGCATGCTTGTTGCTCATGCGTAACCCCCACCCCCACCCCTCACCTATAAGCAACATATATGTAGGCATGCTTGTTGCTCCCGCGTTACCCCCAACCCCACCACCCTCACCTATAAGCATCGTAGGTGTAGGCATGCTCCTCAGGGTAGTACAGAGCCATGTTCCTGTATGCTGGAATCTTGCCCTCCTCCTGTACGCGTGATACAGTACATATGTGGTCAGATGAACTATAAATAAATAAATAAATAAAAAGTAAATAAATAAGCAAATAAATAAACGAATGCCCGAATGAATGAATAAGTAAACAATAGTAAGCCATATTGAGCCATGAAGTTGAGGGGGCCAGCCCGTTTGCTTGCACAGGGGCCAACCGCCAATGGTGAACTATACACTTAGATGTCAGGTTGCAAGCAAGATAAGGCAGTGCAACAAACAGAATGGACAAAGCAGGTATGCACCCAAGGTCCTTGTATCAGTACAAGGCAGTACAATGAGCAGAATGAACAAAGCAGGTATGCGCCCAAGGTCCATGTATCAGTGGGGCCTGGTTGTGTTGTCTGCAGGCATTTGGTGTGTTGTCTGCAGGCATTTGGTGTGCTGTCTGCAGGCATTTGGTGTGTTGTCTGCAGGCATTTGGTGTGCTGTCTGCAGGCATTTGGTGTGTTGTCTGCAGGCATTTGGTGTGCTGTCTGCAGGCATTTGGTGTGTTGTCTGCAGGCATTTGGTGTAGGCTCATCAGCAGGCATTTGGTGTGTTGTCTGCAGGCATTTGGTGTAGGCTCATCAGCAGGCATTTGGTGTGTTGTCTGCAGGCATTTGGTGTGTTGTCTGCAGGCATTTGGTGTGTTGTCTGCAGGCATTTGGTGTGTTGTCTGCAGGCATTTGGTGTAGGCTCATCAGCAGGCATTTGGTGTGTTGTCTGCAGGCATTTGGTGTAGGCTCACCAGCAGGCAGGTAAACTTTACACACGTGGTTGATTGGCCTAGCATGGGGAGCTATGGCCAGATGCTAATGCACAGTTAGCTACCCTCAGGTAGTAATGCAAAGTTAGTTACCCTCAGTGTGTTACGCACTGTTAGTAATGCGCACAGTTAGTAACCCCCGAATAGTTACCCACAGTTAGAAATGCGCAACTAGTTACCCTCAGTGTGTTATGCACAGTTAGTTACCCTTGGATAGTTATGCACAACTAGTTACCCTCAGTGTAGATAGATGAATATGAATCTCGATGAATCCTACATATTTTGGGGGAAAGCCCATACTCTACCTACTCTATCCTACATACTTTCTGTATTTTCTGTATCCTTCTATTTCTTAACACACCTCGCGGATATCCCATCTACTACCTACTCTATCCTACATATTGCCTCTATCCTACTACTTCCTCTACACACCTTGGGGATATCCTATCTACTACCTACTCTACCTACTCTATCCTACATATTTTCTGTATTTTCTGTATCCTTCTATTCCTCTACACACCTTGCGGATATCCCATCTACTACCTACTCTATCCTACATATTGCCTGTATCCTACTAATTACTCTACACACCTTGGGGATACCCTATCTACCTCCTACTCCATCCTACCTATTGTCTCTATTTTCTCTACCCTTCTACTTTCTCTACACACCTTGGGGATATCCCATCCTAGGATGTTTTCCTCTACCCACTCCACTGCCGCAAAGAAGCGACCAGCGAGTCGTTGGAAGGCCTGCTCAGGAGCTCCCACCAACAACAGCAGCTCAACTTGACAGCACCAGTCCAGAGACCTGGAGCAAGGAGGATGAAGAATGCAAGTTTGAACGACGTAATCCCTTAGGTATCCAGTGTAACCAGTCTATCTGACGAGTCTCTGCTATATTGAGGGCGGTAATTAGCTCTAGGAGTATGGCCAAACCAACAACAACAGCTTTTCTTGACAGCACCAGTCCAGAGACCTGGAGGAAGGAGGATGTAGCATGCAAGTTTAAATGACGTAAGCACTTAGGTATCAGGGCTCCAGTGTGACCAGTGTATCTGTTGAGTCTCTGCTACATTGAGGGCAGTAGATGGCTCTTGGATTATGGCCAAGCCAACAACAGCAGCTCAACTTGACAGCACCAGTCCAGAGACCTGGAGGATGTAGGATGTAAGTTCGAACGACGTATACCCTTAGTTTTCGGGGCTCCAGTGTAACCGGTGTATCTGTCGAGTCTCTGCTACATTGAGGGCGGTAGTTAGCTCTTGGATTATGGCCAAGCCAGCAACAACAGCTCAACTGGGCATCTCCAGTCCAGAGACCTGGAGAAAGGAGGACGTGGAATGCAAGTTTGAATGATGTAAAACACTTAGGTATCGAGGCTCCAGTGTAAGCGGTGCATCTGCTGAGTCTCTACTACATTGAGGGCGGTAGTTAGCTCTTGGATTATGGCCAAGCCAACAACAGCAGCAGCTCAGCTTGTCAGCACCAGTCCAGAGACCTGGAGGAAGGAGGACGTAGAATGCAAGTTTGAACGACGTAAAACACTTAGGTATCGAGTCTCCAGTTTAAGCCGTGCATCTGCTGAGTCTCTACTACATTGAGGGCCGTAGTTAGCTCTTGGATTATGGCCAAGCCAACAACAGCAGCAGCTCAGCTTGTCGGCACCAGTCCAGAGACCTGGAGGAAGGAGGACGTAGAATGCAAATTTGAACGATGTAAAACACTTAGGTATCGAGGCTCCAGTGTAAGCGGTGCATCTGGTGAGTCTCTACTACATTGAGGGCGGTAGTTAGCTCTTGGATTATGGCCAAGCCAACAACAGCAGCAGCTCAGCTTGACAGCACCAGTCCAAAGACCTGGAGGAAGGAGGACGTAGGATGTCGAGTGGCAGGTTTCAATCTCAATAGTTTCCTCTCAAACTAAATCATATTAAAATTCAAGATATGAGTTTTCAGATGAAAAACAAAAGCCTTATCTTGGAATTCCCAATTAAGTGTGGGAGTGAGGCATTGGGGATATTTTTTCCTTCCGTTTTTTCTGTTTTCTGTTTTTCCGTTTTGCTGCAATACCTTTCCTTGGGAAGGCTAGTGTTGATCCAAGACAAGCGCATTCCCCAACATCCGGGGGTATTCCAACCATCCTCACATCATCATCCCCAATAAAGTTTGGTACAGAGGACCTAGGGGATATCTTATTGGCCATGTGCGTTGTCGCGTCTTTTTCGTTTTTCCGTTTAGCTACATTACATTACATTTATATAGGCAGGCCAGTGTTGAATTAAGACAAGCCCACTCCCCAACTTCCACGGGGTTTTCCAACCATCCTCACATCATCATTCCCAATAAGTTTGGGAGTGGAGACCTTGTAAAACTGGCAGTCTTCAACAAAATGCTCAACAACTTGCAATATATGTCATACTTCCTATACCCAGAATTAATTGATCGGCTTGAATCAATCTTTAGCACAGGTTGATACATCCTTGTAGGGACCTTGTAAAACTGGTAGTTTTCTGACCTTCTGAAATAGCTCTTGGATTATGGCCAAGCCAAGCCAAGCCAAGCCAAGCCAAGCCCTCAACTTTACATATGTCCTCACTACTCCTCATTCTTCTCTCCTTGTTCTTCCCCCACCCCCCACCCTCTCAACCACACACGCACCACTACAGAACTTCCGCACACACAAACTCACACCATGTGAGCCAAGCCCCACCCTCAACTTTACAAGTGTCCTCACTACTCCTCATTCTTCTCTCCTTGTTCTACCCCCACCCCACCCTCTCTAACACACGCACGCACCATTCCAGTGCATCCACACACACACCACTCCATCACTTCCACACACACAAACACACGCCATGTGGACATCCAGCACCCAGTACTCCCACATCCAGCATCCAGCACTTCCACACACACAAACACACGCCATGTGGACATCCAGCACCCAGTACTCCCACATCCAGCATCCAGCACTTCCACACACACACACACACCATATGTGTGGACATGAGCATGCGGGTAGTTGCTCTTTGGAACACAGAGAAACTTGGGGGTTGATATTTCATAATATTGGGGGCCTAGGAGCTTGGGGGGCACCATATTTATATCTTACACTGCCTAGCATAAATAAAATGTAGATGCCTTGACAATACTACACCTGTATTTATCCTGCTACACCTGTCAGGGATGTTTTTCAAATCCGAAAGTGGTTTTTTTCTAGCTTAATGGGTTTAAGCCTCGTCCTGGGACAGCGTGTTAGTGCTTTCTATAGGTTTTCAAGCTTTTGTAGCCTTTTATAGCTTTCAGAGCAATAAACAAACATTTTTTTCCCCTCCTATTTATTGCAGTATTTTTGCCCAAAACGGGGTCAAAACTAGCGATCGCTATATATAGCGGTAAAAAATAGCCCTGGCACCTGTACCTGATTCCCTGCTACACCTGTCTTTACCCACCTGTGCATCATGGAGGCAAAACCAAGGAAGAGGGCTAGGTTCCAGAACACTGTCCATGACATATACACCATCCCAAGGAAATCCTCCAGCAGTGGCTTTTCGGGCTTATCTGGCTGTTGGTCTGCAAATAGTAGTGTGAGGTGGTGTAAGTGGTGGTGGGAGGTGCGAGGTGGTGGGAGGAGGTGGTGGGAGGGGGGTGGTGGAAGGAGGGTGGAGGTGGTGTGAGGAGGCAATAGTGGTGTGAGGAGGTGTGAGGTGGTGGCAGGAGGTGGTGGGGGGAGGTGGTGGGGGGAGGCATTTCAAGCTTGGCTTGGCTTGCGTTGTTACAAGGTTTTCCAGCCGACTTTGGGATGAGATATACACCACCCCAAGTAAATCCTCCAGCAGAGGCTTCTCGGGCTTATCTGGCTGTTGGTCTGCTAATGGTGGTGTGAGTTGGTGTGCGGAGTTGGAGTGAGTTGGTGTGAGTTGGTGGTGTGAGTTGGTGTGAGGAGGTGATGGAAGCTGGTGTGAGATGGGAGGAGGCATTCCAGGCTTGGATTGGCTAGGATTGCATTGTTACAATTTTTTTCAGCCAACTTTGAGCTGCTTACCGTCTACTATGGGCTGCTTACCAGCTTGGGATGCTCAAGGTCTCCCAGGTCCGAGCCCCCTTCATTCTCAGCTACAATATGGCTAATATGGCTGGTAGCTCAATGCTCTTCTCTTCGTCGCTTGACGGCCGAATCGAATAAGTAAAGAACAGCGATAGTTCGTTATCGCCTCCTCTGCCTGCCTACCGATTTTAAGGCGAAACTAAATTCGGTGAAATCCACTACCTTGTGCGATACCCAAGTGAAGGAAACCAGGGCGCACGATTTAGATTTTCTGGTGAGTGAGCCAAATGGAGGAAAATGCCAAAGTGCCAATTTTTGATTTTGCGGATTGTGTTGCTTAGTTGTTTCCAAATGGATGTTTTAAGAACATTTTAATTCCCATACACATGCTTGCGCACATGTTTGGATGGTTGACAAATGCAGTAGTAGCTCAAGACACTCCATAATCTAATTAGTAGCAGTCACTTATAGCTTTTTGGAATCTACTGAACGGATTAGACAGGCTTGGAGATCAGGTCCTAGTTGTACATACATGCAGGAGTATTGAATTCTCAGGAGGAGGAGCAGTGGTAGTTGGACCAAGTTATGTGATAGGTGAAGAATATAATAAGTGTGATGAGCTGGGCTCCCTGGCGTGTATGCATGCAAGACTAATATAATAAGTGTGGTGAGCTGTTTGCCGCATGATGTGAGTGCTCCCTGGCATGTTTGCATGCAAGACTAGTATAATAAGTGTGGTGAGCTGTTTGGCGTATGATGTGTGTGCTCCCTGGCGTTTATGCATGCCAGACTCTCCCCACACATAAATTCTCATTGATCCACAGGCTCCTGCTTCTCTCTGACACCAAGTGAGTTGTGCAATCGAGTTGCTGACAAGTGAGCTATGAAACCAAGTTCAAGTTCACACCATGTGAGTTTAGCCAACCAGTGAAGAACATTACTAGCCCCTTCACTTCATGCATCACTGCTTCACCCTCCCACCCACCGAATGCAGGCGATTGCCCCCCACAAGGAAAACCCTCCCAACCGCCAACTGTAGAGACATGCCCCCCCCCCCCCCCCCCCATACACACACAGAGAGGGAAAAATTTCCATCATCCCTAGTTCCTGTACTTGAATGCCGGCAACAGTTCCTCAGATTTCCAATTACCTTCAAATCCATTTCCATCACCTCCACCTCCTCCTGGTGGACCCCCCCTTCCGGAGCCCCCTCTAGAGGAGCCTTGGGCCCAAGGGCTGCTAGAACCAGAGCCGCTAAAGATTCCGTCGAATTTTCCTTTCAGGTCCTGCAGGAAGAGAGTCAGCATTCCCGAGCTTAACTACTGACCGATACAGCGGGTAACTCCATCGAAAGAGCAAGTCGAGGGCCATCGAAGCAATTGCAAGTGGAACATCACTACTACGAGACTTCGGCAGAGCATCATACGCACCGAGAAGAACTTGCTCAGAGGATTTTCAGCGCTACCTCCGCCGCTGCTACCGCTGCTACCCCTGCCACCGAAATTCTTGTTAGCGACGATAACTACGGGTCGAACACATGGCTTTCGGGGAGCTAGTCGCTGCTGGGTGAGAACAAGCCCCCGCTTTGATCCGAGGAGCGAATTCATGTCCGATGGGACGATCGATTAACCAGCGGGTATGACCACAGGCTCGGCTAATAAGATTTCAAAGGCTGAGGAATGGGACAGATTCGGGGCACGATGAAAGATTACCCAAGCGGCAGCCATCCATGACAGCCAGCCATACACCGTGTCCAGCTAGGGCGTGCAGCCGTGACAGCCTGGCAGTGTCCCCGCTCTCGGAAACTCTTTTTCTTTGCCCCTCTAATGCAGATTTAGCCTAATACATCCACCTGATCAAGGGCATCGTCATCTCACGACTGGAGCAAAAGCAGAACTTCCCGATGGAAAGAGGGCGGATGGGAAGCTGTGCTGCTCTTATCTTGCCATCTTGTACTGCCAGTTGGGGGGGGCCGTACTCAGGCCGTGACATCGTCTTTCCGCCCCGTCCAGAGAAAACGTTACAGACTCCGTCTCCGTTCCTAGCTTTACATTAGGTTGGCATACTCCAACCAGTTAGAATCCTCTCAAAACGGTTAAATGAGTGTTAGTGCTTGCTTCCTACCCCTGGGCCTCTGACGCCGTCCCGATTTTCCCATTGCCTTCCATCGCCTATTTATTAGGTGGATCCCATTAGAGAATCCCCAACGAGCCCCCCTTAGCTCTGGTGCTCGCACAAGCCGGTTCCAATTATGGCCATGCTTTCTGCGCCAGGCGCCAATGCATCCGGGAAGCTTGCGAGGGGAGATAGGCAATACACCGCTGCCCCTTATTTGCACCATGCCCAACCTCGGAACAATAGCACCAATTGCGAAGCGAAACGCTCAGACAGCGGACGCAGCGCGTCTTCGTCCTCTCCATCCCCCGATTATGATGCTTGGAGCCCGGAGCCATATTTTAGTGCTGCGACTTCCATCACCTCAGCCTCCTTCCCGCGGTCCGGGCGTAACCTGCACCGACCCAACTACAGGAAGCGTGTCCTCCCACCAGATCCCTACGTCGACTCTTCTGGACTGACTACCAGCCCCCGCTTTGGAATCTTAGGGTACACGGAGTCCAGGGGCGTTCAGGCTCCTGAGGGGCGGGTGTCGCACGATCACCTACCACGCCGGCTGCAGGGGTTGGACGCGCTGCACAAGAGGGAGCCCTCCCCCTTGGAGCTGCTCATTAAGGAGACCAGCTCCTTTGGTGAAATAAAAGCTCTGTTTGCAAAGAATAGGGGCCAGCTACAGCGCTGCGAGCTGGTTTTGTTCTGCCACCACCTCTCAAAATTGTGTGAGCCAGTTAGGGCAGCCAGGTCAGCAGAGGAGCAGGCAAAGTTCCAGGTGCGTGGCACAGCAATCTCTGCACGAATACTGTACGGGGCAGACTCGTCTGTGTTCTGTATGTGCCTCAAGTTTGGGCGTACAAATGCTCATATTAGTGCCCATGTTTGCACATTCATCATGTGTGTTCCCCATGCGTGTATATGCATCATGTGTATGTCTGCGCCCCTTTTGTGCCTCATGCGTGTGTGTGCATCATGCATATGTATGCGCCACATGTGTTCCCCATGCGTGCATATGCATCATGCGGATGTATGCACCACATTTGTGCCCTATGCGTTTTCATGTATCATGTGTGTGCTTCGTGCATGCGTGTGCTTTGTGTTTCAGCTCTTGCATGTTTTTGACATGTTGCAGGCACACACGCGGGTAGACACACACAGTCGCATACAGACACACACAGACACAGGCAGATAGACACACACGCGGTTAGACACACACAGTCGCATACAGACACACACAGACACAGGCAGATAGACACAGACACGGGTAGACACACACAGTCGCATACAGACACACACAGACACAGGCAGATAGACACAAACACGGGTAGGCACACACAGTCGCATACAGACACACACAGACACAGGCAGATAGACACACACACGGGTAGACACACACAGTCGCATACAGACACACACAGACACAGGCAGATAGACACACACACAGGTAGACACACACAGTCGCATACAGAGACACACAGACACAGGCAGATAGACACACACACAGGTAGGCTCACACAGTCGCATACAGACACACACAGACACAGGCAGATAGACACACGCACGGGTAGACACACACAGTCCCATACAGACACACACAGACACAGGCAGATAGACACACGCACAGGTAGGCACACACAGTCGCATACAGACACACACAGACACAGGCAGATAGACACACACACAGGTAGGCACACACAGTCGCATACAGACGCACACAGACACAGGCAGATAGACACACACACAGGTAGGCACACACAGTCGCATACAGACACACACAGACACAGGCAGATAGACACACACACAGGTAGGTACACACAGTCGCATACAGACACACACAGACACAGGCAGATAGACACACACGGGTAGACACACACAGTCGCATACAGACACACACAGACACAGGTAGACACGCACAGTAGCAGGCAGACACACACAGACACAGGCAGACATGCGCAGACACAGGCAGGCACACAGAGACACAGGCAGACACACAGAGGCACAGGTAGACACACACAGTCACAGGCAGTTACACGGACACAGGCAGACAGACACAAACACAGGCAGACAGACACAGACACAGGCAGACACACAAAGACACAGGCAGATAGACACACACACAGGTAGACACACACAGTCACAGGCAGTCACACAGGCACAGGCAGACACACACAGACACAGGCAGACATACACAGACACAGGCAGACACAGAGACGCAGGCAGACACAGGAAGACATACACAGACACAGGCAGATAGACACACACACAGGTATACACACAGTCACAGGCAGACACACACAGACACAGGCAGACACACACAGACACAGGCAGATAGACACACACACAGGTAGGCACACAGTCACATGCAGACACACACAGACACAGGCAGACACACAGACACAGGCAGATGGACACACACACAGGTAGACACACACAGTAACAGGCAGACACAGGCAGACACAGGCAGACAGACACACGGGCAGACAAACACACAGGCGGACATACACACACAAAGACAGACACAGGCAGACACACATACAAAAGTAGATTGACACACACTCTGGTAGATACACACAGTCACAGGCTGACCCGCACAAACAGACAAGCACACAGGCGGATATACACACACAAAGACAGACACAAGCAAACACACGTACAGAGGTAGATAGACACACAGTCGCAGGCAGACACACACAGACACAGGCAGATAGACACATACACAGGTAGACACGCGCAGTCACATGCAAACACACAGACACAGGCAGATAGATAAACAGTCACAGGCTGATATACACAGACACAGGCAAACAGACACACAGGCAGAAAAATACACAGGCAGACACACTCACACAAAGACAGACACAGACAGACACACATACAAAGGCAGATAGACACACACACGGGTAGACACACACAGTCGCAGGCACACGCACACAGACGCACACACAGGTAGACACACACAGTCACAGGCAGACAGACACACACAGGCAGACACAAACTGACACAGGCTGACACACACACAGGCAGACACACACAGTCACAGGCAGACACTCACACACAGGTAGACACACACACAGGCAGACACACACACAGACAGACACAGGCTGACAGACACCCACACAGGTAGACACACACAGGCACAGGCAGACACACACATACACAGGCTGACAGACACACACAGACACAGGCTGACAGACAGACACACACACAGGCAGGCACACACACACACACACACACAGGCAGACAGACACACACACAGGTAGACACACACAGTCACAGGTAGACACAGGCTGACAGACACGCACATGCACATGCTGACAGACACACACACAGGCTGACAGACACACACACAGGTAGACACACACAGTCACAGGCTGACACACACAGTCACAGGCAGACACTCACAGACACAGGCTGACAGACACACACAGGCACAGGCTGACAGACACACACACACAGGCAGACAGACACACACACAGGTAGACACACACAGTCACAGGCAGACACACACAGACACAGGCTGACAGACGCACACAGACACAGGCTGACAGACGCACACACAGGTAGACACACACAGTCACAGGCAGACAGACACGCACAGGCAGACACACACAGACACAGGATGACAGACACACACAGAGGCAGACAGACACACACACAGGTAGACACACAGTCACAGGCAGACAGACACACACACAGGCAGACACACACAGACACAGGCTGACAGACTCGCACTCAGACACACACAGTCACAGGCAGTCGCACACAGGCACAGGCAGACACACAGACAGACACACACAGGCAGGCACACAGACACACGTAGACATACTGTCACACAGACACACACAGTCACAGGCAGTCGCACACAGACACAGGCAAACACACTAGTGCTACCCTGGCCCACCCCTCACCCAAGCCACCCTAGCCCACCCCACCCCTCACTGATGCCCCCTTAGCCCACCCCACCCCGATGCCACCCTGGCCCACCCCTCACCCAAGCCACCCTAGCCCACCCCTCACTGATGCCCCCTTAGCCCAGCCCACCCCGATGCCCCACTGGCCCACCCCTCACTGATGCCCCCCTGGCCCACCCCTCACTGATGGCCCCCCTGGCCCACCCCTCACTGATGCCCCCTGGCCCACCCCTCACTGATGCCCCCTGGCCCACCCCTGACTGATGCCCCCCTGGCCCACCCCTCACTGATGCCCCCTGGCCCACCCCTCACTGATGCCCCCTGGCCCACCCCTTTCTGATGCCCCCTGCCCCCCCCCTCACTGATTCCCCCCCTGGCCCACCCCTTACTGATTCCCCCCTGGCCCACCCCTCACTGATGCCCCCTGGCCCCCCCCCCTCACTGATGCCCCCTGGCCCCCCCCTCACTGAAGCCACCCTGCCCCCCCTCTCACTGATGCCCCCTGGCCCACCCCTCACTGATGCCCCCTGGCCCCCCCCTCACTGAAGCCACCCTGGCCCCCCCCTCACTGATGCCCCCTGGCCCACCCCTCACTGATGCCCCCTGGCCCCCCCCTCACTGAAGCCACCCTGGCCCCCCCCCTCACTGATGCCCCCTGGCCCACCCCTCACTGATGCCCCCTGGCCCCCCCCTCACTGAAGCCACCCTGGCCCCCCCCTCACTGATGCCCCCGTAGCCCCCCCCTCACTGATGCCCCCGTTGCCCACCCCTCACTGATGCCCCCCTGGCCCACCCCTCACTGATGCCCCCTTAGCCCACCCCTCACTGAAGCCACCCTGGCCCACCCCTCACCAATGCTACCCTGGCCCCCCCCTCACTGATTCCCCCCTGGCCCACCCCTCACTGATGCCCCCGTAGCCCACCCCTCACTGATTCCCCCTGGCCCACCCCTCACTGATGCCCCCCTGGCCCACCCCTCACTGATGCCCCCGTAGCCCACCCCTCACTGATGCCCCCCTGGCCCACCCCTCACTGATGCCCCCCTGGCCCACCCCTACCCGATGCCACCTTAGCCCCCTTGGCTCACCCCTCACCGAAGCCACCCTGGCCCACCCCTACCCGATGCCACCTTAGCCCCCTTGGCTCACCCCTCACCGAAGCCACCCTGGCCCACCCCACCCCGATGCCACCTTAGCCCCCTTGGCTCACCCCTCACTGAAGCCACCCTGGCCCACCCCCCCCCGATGCCACCTTAGCCCCCTTGGCTCACCCCCTCACCGAAGCCACCCTGGCCCACCCCACCCCGATGCCACCTTAGCCCCCTTGGCTCACCCCTCACTAAAGCCACCCTGGCCCACCCCACCCCGATGCCACCTTAGCCCCCTTGGCTCACCCCTCACTGAAGCCACCCTGGCCCACCCCACCCCGATGCCACCCTGGCCAACCCCTCAATGATGCCCCCCTGGCTCAACCCTGTAGGAATTCCTTGCTACAGTCTTGGGCGTGCTAAACCCACACGTACCTGAGCTCAACACCTACGAGTGCGTGGTCATTCTGCACGCTGTTGCCAAGCTGCGCTACCCTCTCACTGTGGAGTGGCTCAACCTGTACTTTGAGAGCTGCCTCCGTGTTCTGACCGACTGCGGTCCAGGAAATCTGACTGTCCTGATCCGCTCCCTAGCTCGCTTTAAGCTGAATCCCTTGGAGGTGAAGAGATCACCGAACTTCCACTCCTGGATTACTAAGTTCCTGGCAGTGTCAGAACAACGGATGATGCTGTTCCGAGGGGATCAGCTCATGTACATGATCTCGTCCCTTTCAGACCTGCACTACCGACCTACTGCAAGGTAAGGGATGGGTTGGATTGCTGGAGGAGGGGGACAAGGGGCGGGCGGAGGCGGGGAAGGGAGGGAGGGGGGTGATGGGGATGGAGGAGGAGACCAGCTCATGTACATGATCTCGTCCCTTGCAGACCTGCACTACCGACCTACTGCAACGTAAGGGATGGGTTGGATTGCTGGAGGAGGGGGACAAGAGGCGGGCGAAGGCGGGGAAGGGAGGGAGGGGGGTGATGGGGATGGAGGAGGAGACCAGCTCATGTATATGATCTCTTCCCTTGCAGACCTGCACTACCGACCTACTGCAACGTAAGGGATGGGTTGGATTGCAGGAGGAGGGGGACAAGGGGGGGGGGTGGGGGGGAGGGAGAGGGGGGGATGGGGGGGGGAGGCAGGGACTGGAGGGTGAGGGGGGCGGAGGGGGGGAAGGGAGGGAGAGGAGGACGAGGGGGGTGGGGGGGGGGGGGAGAGGGGGAGGGGGGGGGGAGGGGGGAGATGGGAACAGAGGCAGGGGTGTAGATGGGAACGGGAGGGATAGGAGGGACAGCTGACCTTGACCAACCACACGCATTCCATGCTCACACCTGACCTTGACCAGCCACACACCAGGTCCCCCCCTCCCCCGCCCCCTACCCTCGCCCCCCTCTAAAAAGACTTACACGCTTACACACAGATGGACAGAGGCATTTGTCCAAGCAACCCGATCAAAGATGGATGCATTGGAGCCCAGCATGCTGACCAAGGGAATGTTGGGCTTTGCAAAACTGCAATGCAAGCCTGACAACGCGCTGCAGAAAGCATACAAGGAGGAGTTGCGTGCTAAGCTACCCATTCTAGACGACCTGGACCTGTCCACAGCAGTTGAGGCCATGACCATGCTCCGGCGGCTGAAAGACGAAGAGGTTATCCAAGAGCTTTATCCTGAGGTGCTCCAGAAGCTGACGACGTTCTCTCCTCGATCACTCTCGGTCTTGCTGGTGGGCGTGGGGGCCATGGGTAAGTGTTGCAGTAGATTAACGATGATGGTGTTGATGATGGATCTGTCCATAGCAGTTCAGGCCATGACCGTGCTCCGGCGGCTGAAAGACGA
The DNA here is from genome assembly GCA_013435795.1 of Chlamydomonas sp. ICE-L. Lineage (NCBI taxonomy): Eukaryota > Viridiplantae > Chlorophyta > Chlorophyceae > Chlamydomonadales > Chlamydomonadaceae > Chlamydomonas > Chlamydomonas sp. ICE-L. The sequence goes on from JACBWV010000311.1 coordinate 739,031, forward strand.
AGAGGTTATCCAAGAGCTTTATCCTGAGGTGCTCCAGAAGCTGCCGACGTTCTCTCCTCGATCACTCTCGGTCTTGCTGGTGGGCGTGGGGGCCATGGGTAAGTGTTGCAGTAGATTAACGATGATGGTGTTGATGATGGATCTGTCCATAGCAGTTCAGGCCATGACCGTGCTCCGGCGGCTGAAAGACGAAGAGGTGATCCAAGAGCTTTATCCTGAGGTGCTCTAGAAGCTGCCGACGTTCTCTCCTCGATCACTCTCGGTCTTGCTGGTGGGCGTGGGGGCCATGGGTAAGTGTTGCAATAGATTAACGATGTTGATGTTGATGATGAGGACGCGGATGATGATGGTGGTGGAGGTCGTTCTCTCCTCGATCACTGTCGGTCTACCTGATGGGCGTGGGGGCCATGGGTAAGTGTTTCATTAACGATGATGATGTTGATGATGAGGACACGGATGATGATGTTGGTGGTGGTCGTTCTTTCCTCGATCACTCTCGGTCTTGCTGTTGGGCGTGGGGGCCATGGGTGAGTGTTGCAGTACATTGACAATGATGGCGTTGATGATGAGGACAAGGATGATGATGTTGGTGATGGATGAGGGGGAGGAGGAGGAGGATGCCCATGCCCACATATCAACACCCCCACTCACACACCCATACCCACACCCCTTCTCACAGTGATTGGATCCCTGTGGCCCAACAGCTCCAACAACGCTTTTCGCGCTCCATGGCCAAATGCCACTGTCCTACAACTCTCACACACAGGTACCCACACCCCTACTCACAGTGATTGAAGCCCCGCGGCCTTACGGCTCCAATAACGCTTCTCGCGCGCCATGGCCAAATGTTACCTTCCTACAACCCTCTCTCACACATGCAAACACACACCTATACCCACACCCCTTCTCGCGTTGATCGGATCCATGTGGCCCAACGGCTCCAACTTTGCTTTCTAGCGCACAATGGCCCAATGCCACCTTCCTACAACTCTATCGCACACGCACAATACTCTCACTAAAATGTACCCACACCCCTTCTCACGTTGACCGGATCCATGTGGCCCAACGGCTCCAACTTTGCTCTCTAGCGCACAATGGCCAATGTCACCTTCCTACAACTCGATCGCACACACACAAAACTCTCACACAAATGTACCCACACCCCTACTCACAGTGATCGAATCTCCACTGCCCAACGGCTCCAACTTCGCTTTCTAGCGCACCATGGCCAATGTCACCTTCCTACAACTCTCTCATACACACACAAAACTCTCACACAAATGTACCCACACCCCTACTCACAGTGATTGGATCCCTGCGGCCCACCGGCTCCAACAACGCTTTCTAGCGCACAATGGCCCAATGCCACCTTCCTACAACTCTATCGCACACGCACAAAACTCTCACACAAATGTACCCACACCCCTACTCACAGTGATTGGATCCCTGCAGCCCAACGGCTCCAACAACGCTTTCTAGCGCACCATGGCCCAATGCCACCTTCCTACAACTCTCTCATACACACACAAAACTCTCACACTCACGTAACCACACCCCTTCTCACAGTGATTGGAGCTCGCGACCCTTCAGCTCCAACAAGTCATTCTCGTGCGCAATGGCCAAATGTCACCTTCTTACACCTCCACACAACCCCCCCAGCCGCACCCACCCACCACACACACACCCATACCCATACCCCTTATCACAGTGATTGGAGCCCCGCGACCCTACGGCTCCAACAAGACTTTCTCGCGCGCAATGGCTAGGGACGATCGGTTCAAAATGGCTCGTTCTCACCCACACACGACCAGCCAGGTCCCTACCCGGCCGCGTAGTAACAGCTGCCTGCCCGCACCCGGGCCTGCATGGATCTCGACGGTGGGCGAGTACGCCATGGACATCATACCCCACAGCAACATCAACTACATCACCGATGCCCTGTGGGGCTTAGCCAGTCTAGGCTACAAGCCCAAGCCAGCAGCTATGGACATCGTGATAACGGCGTCAATGCTGAATCAGCACACCATCCAGAGGGAACAGCTGGTCCGCTTCCTCATGGCTCTTGGTACCATTGGCTATGTACCTAGCACCCCACAAGCCAAGGACATGTTCTGCCAGTGGTGCTTAACCACCTCTAAGATTGCTGGCCGGAGGAATCTGGGTAACCATGAAGTCTGCGACATGGTGTGGGCTATCTCGTGCATGCCATATCGGCCTGCGCCCATTGTCCATGAGCAATTCATCAGCAGCATGCTGAGGGACACCAGGGTGCGGAATAAACTTCAGTGCACTTCACCGATGCGACTGGCCAGGCTGCTCTGTGGATTACACCGGGTGAGTGAGGGGGAAGGAAGGGGGGGGGCGGGGGAGACAGGGGAGTGCGTAGCTACTAGTCTAGCTACACTAATATAAAATGGAGGATTCATCAGCAGCATGCAGAGGGACACGCAAATGCGGAATAAGCTTCAGAACACTTCACCGAGCCGGCTGGCCAGGCTGATCTGTGGATTGCACTGGTGAGGGAGGGGGGTGAAGGAAGGGAGGGGGGTGCGTAGCTACTAGTCTTCGCCGAGCAGGCTGGCCAGGCTGATCTACGGAGTTCACCGGGTGAGTGAGGGGGGGAGTGAGGGTGGGTGAGGGGGGTGGAGGAAGTGATGAGGTTGAGTGAGGGGGTTTGGGGAGTGCGTAGCTACTAGTCTAGCTACACTAATCTAAAATGGAGGATTCATCAGCAGCATGCTGAGGGACACGCAAGTGCAGAATAAGCTTCAGAAAACTTCGCCTAGCCGGCTGGCCAGGCTGCTCTGTGGATTGCACTGGTTGAGTCAGGGGGAAGGGAGGGGGGGGGGGGGGGAGGGAGGGGCGTAGCTACTAGTTTAGCTACACTAATCTAAAATGGAGGATTCATCAGCAGCATGCTGAGGGATACGCAAGTGCGGAATAAGCTTCAGATCACTTTGCCTAGCCGGCTGGCCAGGCTGCTCTGTGGATTGCACTGGGTGGGTGAGGGGGAAGGGAGGGGGGGGAAGTGCGTAGCTACTAGTTTAGCTACATTTAATCTATAATGGAGGATTCATCAGCAGCATGCTGAGGGACACGCAAGTGCGGAATAAGCTTTAGAAGACTTCGCCTAGCCGGCTGGCCAGGCTGCTCTGTGGATTGCACTGGTTGAATGAGGGGGGAAGTGGGTGAGTGAGGGGGGTGAAGGAAGGGAGGGGGGTGCGTAGCTACTAGTCTTCGCCGAGCAGGCTGGCCAGGCTGATCTACGGAGTTCACCGGGTGAGTGAGGGGGGGAGTGAGGTTGCAGTGAGGGTGAGTTTGGGGGTGGAGGAAGTGAGGAGAACGAGTGAGGGGGGTGAAGGGAGTGCGTAGATACTAGGGTACTACATTTTGTCAGATCGGTCAGTGCGTTCAGCGCACAAACGTCAAATTGGTCAGTGCTTTGTTGTGCAAAAAGCGCAAAAGCTGCGCGCTGCGCCCACAGGGTGTTGAAGAAACTGCGCGAAATGCGCAGTGGGGCTCAAAAAGCGTGCGCGAAATCGCGCTGCTGCGCGCGCTATGTAGTACCCTGGTAGATACCTGTCTACTTACGCTAATCTAAAAGGGAGAGAGAGTGTGTGTGTGTGTGGTGGGGGGGTTGGGGGTGGGGGGGGAGAGAAAAGGAAGGGTCGGGGGGTTAAAAGAGAGGAGGATGGAAGGTTGACCTGCATGAACTCTTTCACACCCACCATATCAGATCGGATGGGATGGGATCAGATAGGACTCCCACCTCAACTAACTCACGCTTTCTCCACCCCACTCCACTCCACCCTCCCAGATCAGCTACCAACCCGACTTCGGCTTCCTCCACAGCTACTGCCAGGCGGTGCGCAACTGCATGAACTCTTTCACACCCACCGGATGGAATCGGATGGGACTCCCACCTCAACTAACTCACGCCTTCTCCACCCCACTCCACTCAACCCCATTCCACCCTCTTAGATCGACTACCAACCCGACTTCAGCATCCTCCACAGCTACTGCCAGGCGGTACGGAACTGCATGAATTCTTTCACACCCACCGGATGGGATCAGATGGGACTCCCACCTCAACTAACTCACGCCTTCTCCACCCCACCCCACTCCACTCCACCCTCCCAGATCGGCTACCAACCTGACTTCGGCTTCCTCCACAGCTACTGCCAGGCGGTGCGTATCAGCTTGAATTCTTTCGCACCCAACGAGTTGGCAGACATGCTCGAGGCCGTAGCAGCCTTCCAGTGCTACATCGCTGCTGACCCCCTCTGGGTGTCTGAGGTCATGGCCAGCGTGCTGTGCAAGATGGAGTCGTTCGATGCGTCAGCCATAGCTGGCTTGCTGAGAGGCGCCACTCAGCTACCTGGCCTGCAGCCTAGTGCACAGTGGCTGGCAGCAACCATATACAGGTGAAATAATGTTGTCCATAGTTGGCTTGCTGAGAGGCGCCACTCAGTTACCTGGCCTGCAGCCTAGTGCACAGTGGCCGGCAGCAACCATATTCAGGTGAGATAATATCGTCCATAGCTGGCTTGCTGAGAGGCGCCACTCAGTTACCTGTGGCTGGCAGCAGCCATACACAAGTGAGATAATGTCTAAAACAACCTGACTTAATCCCTAAATACCACGCCCCACCAGATGTTATCATCATTCCTTTGGCTTTCATTGAGCTTGAGTCGGATTCGAATCCCTACGGGTGCGCTTTAGTTTTCGCGGTCGCTGTCAACCGCCATGGTAGCTTTGTCCAGGTTAAGTAGAAGCTCGTTCTTTACCGCCGGAAGACAGGGCTCCCTTAAGACCACGCCCCAACAGGCGATATCATCATTACTGTGGCTTTCATTTTGTGACAGCAGCCATAGACAGGCGAGCTTCTGTCATGTGGCTTTTGCTGTGCTTTTTTGGCGGAGCCCCCTCTTCAAGGGGGCAGGAGCCCCCAGGGTTACCCATTTGTCCGTATGCCCGACCGCCCCCCCAAGACGAAGCCTGACACGCCAGCCAGCGGTCTCTTAATTAACTCTCTTCCGTTGCCACCTGTCGCTCCGTCGCTAACACCTCTCCGCCAATTGCTAACGTCGCCCGGGACGCTGCATAGAACTTGTCATTTGGTGGCTGCAGCCCTAGACAGGTGAGCTTCTGTCATGTGGCTTTTGCTGGGGGTTTTCATTTGGTGGCATCAGCCGTAGACATGTGAGCTTCTGTCATGTGCTTTTGCTGGGGGTTTTCATTCGGTGGCAGCAAATCACCAAACTCTTTATATGAGGTGGATTCGCTTGCCTTTGTGGGTTCTGATGGTCTGTGGGTTCTGATGGTCTGTGGATTCTGTTGGTCGGTGGGTTCTGATGGTCGATGGATTCTGATGGTCAGTGAATTCTGTTGTGCTGTGGGTTCTGATGGGCTGCGGTTTTTTGGATTTGAGGGGCTTGGTGGATTTTGCTTTCATTTGGTGGCAGCAGCCATTCATAGGTGAGCTTCTGTCATAAAACAACCTGACTGCCTTGCCATGGGGCGTGAGATTGAAGTTAATGTCCTGTCCGCTTGCACTGGGGAAAGTTACTGTGGGTTTTGCTTTCATTGGGTGGCAGCAGCCATATCCAGGTGAGATTCTGTCAGAAAACAACCTGAATGCCTTGCCACGGGGCGTGAGATTGAAGGAACTGTCCCGTTGGCTTGTACTGGTTTTAGTTTACTGTGGGATTTGCTTTCTCTGACCTCTGCTGCACCTGAGCTCAGACTACCACTGTTTTTTGGCGGAGCACCCTCTTAAAGAGGGCGGGAGCCCCCAGGGTTACTCATGTGTCCGTCTGTATGTCCGACCGTTTGACCGAGAGGAAGCCTGACATGTCAGCCAACGGTCTCGTAACTAAATCGCTTCCGCTGCAACCTGTCGCTCCGTCGCAAACACAAATGGGAACGTTACAAGGCTTATCATATATGTATGCAACATGTATGTACCCCTGCCCACCCCAACCATACCCACCCCAACCATACCCACCCCAACCATACCCACCCCACCCTAGCTATGCCCCCTTCAGGGTGAGGAGGTCCTACCTACATTCAGCGGCCCTCAATTTAAATAGATGTATGCAACATATATGTACCCCTGCCCACCCCAACCATACCCACCCCAACCATACCCACCCCACCCTAGCTATGCCCCCTTCAGGGTGAGGAGGTCCTACCTACATTCAGCGGCCCTCAATTTAAATAGATGTATGCAACATATATGTACCCCTGCCCACCCCAACCATACCCACCCCACCCTAGCTATGCCCCCTTCAGGGTGAGGAGGTCCTACCTACATTCAGCGGCCCTCAATTTAAATAGATGTATGCAACATATATGTACCCCTGCCCACCCCAACCATACCCACCCCAACCATACCCACCCCAACCATACCCACCCCAACCATACCCACCCCACCCTAGCTATGCCCCCTTCAGGGTGAGGAGGTCCTACCTACATTCAGCGGCCCTCAATTTAAATAGATGTATGCAACATATATGTACCCCTGCCCACCCCAACCATACCCACCCCAACCATACCCACCCCACCCTAGCTATGCCCCCTTCAGGGTGAGGAGGTCCTACCTACATTCAGCGGCCCTCAATTTAAATAGATGTATGCAACATATATGTACCCCTGCCCACCCCAACTATACCCACCCCAACCATACCCACCCCAACCATACCCACCCCACCCTAGCTATGCCCCCTTCAGGGTGAGGAGGTCCTACCTACATTCAGCGGCCCTCAATTTAAATAGATGTATGCAACATATATGTACCCCTGCCCACCCCAACCATACCCACCCCAACCATACCCATCCCAACCATACCCACCCCAACCATACCCACCCCACCCTAGCTATGCCCCCTTCAGGGTGAGGAGGTCCTACCTACATTCAGCGGCCCTCAATTTAAATAGATATATGCAACATATATGTACCCCTGCCCACCCCAACCATACCCACCCCAACCATACCCACCCCACCCTAGCTATGCCCCCTTCAGGGTGAGGAGGTCCTACCTACATTCAGCGGCCCTCAATTTAAATAGATGTATGCAACATATATGTACCCCTGCCCACCCCAACCATACCCACCCCGACCATACCCATCCCAACCATACCCACCCCAACCATACCCACCCCACCCTAGCTATGCCCCCTTCAGGGTCAGGAGGTCCTACCTACATTCAGCGGCCCTCAATTTAAATAGATGTATGCAACATATATGTACCCCTGCCCACCCCAACCATACCCACCCCAACCATACCCACCCCACCCTAGCTATGCCCCCTTCAGGGTGAGGAGGTCCTACCTACATTCAGCGGCCCTCAATTTAAATGGATGTATGCAACATATATGTACCCCTGCCCACCCCAACCATACCCACTCCAACCATACCCACCTCACCCTATCGATGACCCTTTCAGGGTTGAGGAGGTCCTACCTACATTCAGCAGCCCACAAATGGGGGACATCATTATGGCCCTAGCTAAGATCGGCTACCACCCACCAGCCAACGTCTTCGATGGCTTCGTGCATCACCTCAGTATCAACATACACGTACCCCTGCCCACCCCACCCATACCCACTCCACCCCATCTATGCTCCTTCAGGGTTGAGGAGATCCTACCTACATTCAGCGGCCCACAAATGGGGGACATCATCATGGCCCTAGCTAAGATCGGCTACCGCCCACCAGCCAACGTCTTGGATGGCTTTGTGCACCACCTCAGTATAAACATTCACGAACTGCCTGTGGCGAGCACCAATGCCATTGCCGAGGCTCTTACTGTGATTGTGCCTAATTACCTCGGGCTAGGAGATGGACACGAGGTGGGTGTTGCTGAGCACGGGAACCTGTGTGTTTGCTTGAGTGTGAGAGTTGAAGGGTGTGTATGTGAGAGTGTAAGGGTGTATGTGTGAGAGTGTAAGAGTGTATGTGTGTGTGAGTGTATGTGTGTGTGAGAGAGTGTATGAGTGTGTATATGAGAGCGTATGAGTGTGTGTGAGAGTGTATGAGTGTGTATATGAGAGAGTGTGAGTGTAAGAGTGTATATGAAAGTGTGAGAGTGTAAGAGTGTGTGTGTTTCTGTGGTGAGCACCAATGCCATTGCAGAGGCTCTCTCTTTCATCGTGCCTAACTACCTCGGGCTGGTAGATGGGCATGATTTGGGTGCATTATGAGCATGGGAACCTGTGTGTGTGCTTGTGTGTGAGAGTTTAAAAGTGTGTGGGTGTGTAAGAGTGAGTAATTGTGTGTGAGTGTGTAAGAGGAGGTGCGTCAGTGTGTAAGAATGGGTGTGAGTGTGTAAGAGTGGGTGCGTCAGTGTGTAAGAATGGGTGTGAGTGTGTAAGAGGAGGTTGTGTAAGAGGGTGTGAGTGTTAGGGTGCGTCAGTGTGTATGAATGGGTGTGAGTGTGTAAGAGTGGGTGCGTCAGTGTGTAAGAATGGGTGTGAGTGTGTAAGAGTGGGTGCGTCAGTGTGTAAGAATGGGTGTGAGTGTGTAAGAGTGGGTGCGTCAGTGTGTAAGAATGGGTGTGAGTGTGTAAGAGGAGGTGCGTCAGTGTGTAAGAATGGGTGTGAGTGTGTAAGAGTGGATGCGTCAGTGTGTAAGAATGGGTGTGAGTGTGTAAGATTGGGTGCGTCAGTGTGTAAGAATGGGTGTGAATGTGTAAGAGGAGGTGCGTCAGTGTGTAAGAATGGGTGTGAGTGTGTAAGAGTGGGTGCGTCAGTGTGTAAGAATGGGTGTGAGTGTGTAAGAGTGGGTGCGTCAGTGTGTAAGAATGGGTGTGAGTGTGTAAGAGGAGGTGCGTCAGTGTGTAAGAATGGGTGTGAGTGTGTAAGAGTGGGTGCGTCAGTGTGTAAGAATGGGTGTGAGTGTGTAAGAGGAGGTGCGTCAGTGTGTAAGAATGGGTGTGTGTGAGTGTGTGTAAGAGTGTGTGTGTGAGAGTGTGTGCCCCTTCCCACCCACCCCACCCCCACCCTCACCCCCTTCCTCCCTCCTCCCCACCCCCCACCCCCCTCTCCCCACCTTACTCCTCCTCCCTACAACACACACGCCCCACACCCTACACACCCCACCACTCCTCTGATATGCACCTCCAACTCAGACCCTCCCTCTGAACCACCTCCCCACCCCACCTCACCTCCTCCCCTCAGGATTACCAGGCCCTCCAGATAAAGCTACGCGTGCACCAGATCCCTGCTGCTGTGCTCCTCCCCTACCCCTCCTCCCTCCTCCACCCCACCCCCACCATACCCTCCCCCCACCACCTTACCCCCCACCCCCCCATCTCCCAACCACGCACACGCCCCCCACCCCACTGACACACACCCCACCACCCTTTTGATATGCACCTCCAACTCAGACCCTCCCTCTGAACCACCTCTCCACCCTACGTCCTCCCCTCAGGAGTACCAAGCCCTCCAGATGAAGCTACGCGTGCACCAGATCCCTGCTGCTGTGCTTCTCCAACCTGTTCCTAACGCCAAGCAGATTAGCTCGCGGTCCTCCCCCACCTCCCTGCCTAAGGCGCCACAGTCGCCACCCTCCGGCTCGGCCCCCCTCAAAAATGGAAGTTTAAGCAAGAAGGTTGGGGAAAAACGGGGGGGTCGGGGTTCAATCGCCCGGTCCAATACCAACGCAGTGGGAACTAAGGTTTAGGGTTTTCATGTAATAGTTACCGAGTCCAATATCAACATAGTGGGGTTCAGGGTTTTCGGGGAACAGTTGCTGCTTCCAATACCAACGTAGTGGGGAAGTAAGGCCTAAATCACTGAACCCAGACCCTGAAAACCGTTTGAAAAGTAGGTAAAATAGTAAAACAGGGGGCTAACTTCCCAAGGACAAGACCAACAGCATCAGTGGGAGCTACCCAGCCGCCTTGGGAGGTGTGAGTAAAGATGGGGAGGTTGGAAGGGGTTTGCGCAACCGTCCGACCTCTAGGCTATACTAACTCCACAGGCGTGGAATCAGCCGTGGCCTTCAAGTCCTCGGAGTGCCGTATGGTATTGCATATAACTGGTAACGTTAGCTTAGTCAGACTACCGGCATCATATGATATCGTATGATGACATGGTGTCGTATGATGACACGATATCATATGAGGACATGGTATTGTATGATGACATGATATAGTAGGATATCATATTGACGTTCCCCACACATCAGCCTGTAGGCTGCTCACCTTCTGTGGTAAACACCTTCTGTAGGCTGCTCACCTTTTGTAGGCTTCTGTGGTAAACACCTTCTGTAGGCTGCTCACCTTCTGTGGGCAGGGTAAACATGGGTAGTATATACACTACCAGTACTACACCAGTATACACACCAGTCCTGCACTAAACTATAAACACCGGTAGTACCCATATACATCTACCCCTATTACCCCCTATACTATAAACACCAGTATTGCACTATACTATAAACACCGGTAGTACAACGGTGTAAACACCAGTATTGCACTATACTTTAAACACCGGTAATACCCATGTACCTCTATCCCTACTACCCCCTATACTATACACACCGGTACTCCACTAGTATTAACACTACCGGTACTACACCGGTATTAACACCAGTACTGCTCATACCATAAACACCAGTACCCATATGCTAGAGACACCGGTACTATCCCTGTGCCCTTACCCCTACTACCCCTACACTATACACCGGTACTTCACCACATTTGTGGGAACAGTATGTAATCACAGGGCTGTAGACAGTTTAATGACGTGTCCGGGTCAATTAGGCTTAATGGCCTTGCCCAACGAACAATCAGGATACTACTAGGATAAAGGATATAGTTCAGGGGTGGTCAGACATTTATATTGTTACAGTCCAGGGGTAGCCAATTAGGCTACATGGACTGTAACAACACGTACACGAATTATGCGATCCTCGCCAATAAGTGTATTTATGTTGTGTATGTGTTGTTACAGTCCAGGGGTAGCCGATTAGGCTAAATGGACTTGCCTACCCTCGAATAATCAGGATAATTAGTTCAGAATTAAGAATTGTTACATGGTTCTACACACCAGGTTTGGCGTCTAACCGTCTGCACATTGCAGTGAACAATGATCCCCCGTGGGAGAACCACGGATACCAGGGATTAGTTCAGAATTAAGAATTGTTACATGGTTCTACACACCAGGTTTGGCGTCTAACCGTCTGCACATTGCAGTGAACAATGATCCCCCGTGGGAGAACCACGGAAACCAGGGATTTCTATTGCACATGTCTCGGTTAGCTAATTCAGAGATGGTCTCACATGCTCGAGGGGTGCCAAGCCATACAAATCAGGATTAGTCGTAGATCATCAGGAGTGTTAGATTATAACTAGGGACCGGCGAATCATATGACTTGACCAAATGCGAGTACGACATGATATCATACAAATTGCACCATATGATATTGTATATAAATGGTAACTTAGGCCTAGCCAGACTGCCGGCTTAATATGATATCATATGATGACATGATTTCATATGCTATCGTATTGCCGTTCCCTTTAGAGGGGTGCCAAGCCATTTAAACTAAGATTAGTCCTAGATCATCAGATGTGGTAGATTATAACTGACACTAGCTTTTTATTTCAGCAGCTTCTAGGCAGCTCCCCTGGCTTGCTACCCAGCAAAACCTATAGCAACTTAGTGCTTTGGAAAGCTGATTGAATCATCTTTCTAAGAAAATTGAAATCTTGGGGCTTAGCCCAGTGGCTAGCTCAGGGAGCTGCCTAGAAGCTGCTGCTCGTAGCTGAAAAGAAAATATAATAACTAACACTTCATGAACTTCGCTTTACTAAGCAGATCAAAAAGTTGAAAGAGTTGTCCATGGCGCTCTAATGTTCTTCTAATTTGAAGAGTTGGAGACAGAGCGTTGCTTGTGTCTTTCTCAAGAGAGTGCTGCCTGTTTCACATCTCCTTGCTGTGATACATTGTTTTTGGCGGAGCCCCCCTTCTGGGGGGCGGGAGCCCCCAGTGTTACCCATTTGTCCGTTCGTCCATCCATCCATCCGTCTGACCGCGATGAAGCCAACGGCCTCGTAACTAACTCGCTTCCTTTTCCACCTGTCGCTCCCTCGCGATCGCTCTCCGCCAATTGTTAGCGTCGCAGGCGACGCTGCATTTAACTTGTCAGGGTTGTTCAGGACGCTGAGTTCTCCGTTGCAGACACATCGTGGAAGGGTCGGTTGACCAGAAGGAAGGGCGCAGGCTCTACAATTGGTTACGTCTCAGGCAGCAGAGCTGGGGATCCTCCTGGAGTACCCTGATTGTAATACGTACCTAGATCCTCCGTGCCTCAGGTTACGTGTTGTATGTTCTCTGGTATTTACCTAACCTTCTTCAGACCCTTACTTGGACTTCGACTTGGTTACATGGCTCCAGCCAGAAATTTGGCTGCTCGCCATCTCCGGTTGTAAGAACGAAAACTAGGGAACAGGTACCGGCATATGCAAAACATCGTTCTCCAAATAAACCAAAGCACATCGTGCTCTGTGTGCATTCATAAATTAGAGTCTTAAATATTTAGACCCTTACTGCCTTGTCAGATACAGCCCCCTGCATGATACAACCTTGGACCGGCTTTATGCCCCCTTGATTGCCCCATAAAATCAGCATTCTGGCTTGATTATCATATATAATTGACAACCTTAAGCCAGACCCTTACTGGCTTGCTACTGTAGTTTTCCGGAGTATGTGCAAAGCACAGAGACGAGGGGAAGACGGTAAGGATAAGATCTTTACAGTTAGATAAGCATTCAATCAATGCGCTAGGAGAAAGTACTGGGATGCCGCGGTACCTCATGGTACCGGCATCAGAGTCCGTGCCATAGCTGGCAGCGGCACAGCAGTACAGTGCAGCAGGGAGGAGTCCTGTGCACTCTAAGTCACTCTAGGTGAGCCGGTGAAACCCGGTGAATAACATCCCCCCCAATTCCTGGTATTCTTCATGCTGGAGAATTCCTGGAATTAGAGGAGTCTAAAGAAAAACTAGAGGGACTTAAAATAGTCATACGCTGTAGTGCTATGTATGATAAATCTTAACTGACAGGTGGACTGACTTAAGATGGCAGGTTGAAACGGGTACATGTAAAGGGCAGGATTGGTCTAAGAACATCCTGCAGGACAGGTTCTCTGCTCAAGGCTAAGGTAAATAGAAGAAAGCAGTCAGTGAAAGTGCAATCAATCAATATCTAGGGAAAAGCTTGAACTTTATATCTGTCAGGAAATCTAGCATGGGCTCAGAGGGGCTACAGAGGCATGTGTCAAGATTAGTCAAGCTTGATCTTTCCAGTGCAGCCAATCTGCTGCCTGAATACACAAAACTTGGACCTGGGCAGAGCTTTGGTGAGCATGTCAGCCATGTTGGCAGCAGTGGGGATCCAGTTGAGCTTGATGCCTTCTTTCTTGGATTGCTCTTTGAGGAAGTGGAATCTTGTTTCCATATGCTTGAGCCTGGAGGAGAGCTTCTCTTGGTTCCATGCACTGAGTGCAGCTTGGTTGTCACCATTAATTGTAAGTGCAGGGGGCATGGTGCATGTGGCAGAGAATTGCAGTTTCCTCAACCACATTCCTTCTTGGGCTGCAGAGGTAGCTGCCATGAACTCAGCTTCTGTGGTGGACAGGGCAGTGGCAGATGCTTGGATTTTGGATGCCCATGAGATGGCTCCCCCCTGGTTGAGGAAGACATAGCCTGTTGTGGACTTCCTTGTGATAGGGCAGGCAGCATGGTCAGAGTCACAGTAGCCAGTGAGGAGTTTCTTGGAGTGGGTGTAGGTGATCCCATGGTCAAGTGTGTTGGACAGGTACTTGAGGATACCTGTGGCAGCTTCCATGTGGTCATGGAGGGGGTGAGCACTGTGTCTGGCCAATCTGTTGACAGCTTGTGCAATGTCAGGTCTGGTGTTGACTGCCAGGTAGTTGAGGGATCCTACAATCTGGGCAAGGGGAAGACCAGAGTCTGGTGTGTCCTTTTCAGGATAAGGGAGGGGAGCATCAGGCTGCAGTGGGATGGGGAACCTGGTGCTGTTGGGCTCAGGGAGCATGCTGTGTGCCTTGAGCAGGTCTTGAGTGAACCTGGATTGGCAGATGTGTAGAGTTCCAGCAGTTGAATCTCTGGTGATTTCATAGCCCACAAAGACAGATGGTTCTCCAAGATCTCTGGTCTTGTAGAGCTTCATGATCTTGTCTTTGTACTGCTGGAGGATGTCCTTGTCAAAGGATAGCAGTAGGAAATCATCAACCCAGAGGAGGACCCAGATGAGTGGTCTTGTTGTTGGCCCAGGGAGCAGGAAGAGGCCTTGGTCAACATCAACTTCTCTGAAGCCAAGGGCTGTCATATCCTCTTTGACTTTTAGGTACCACTGCCTTGATGCTTGCTTCAGACCATAGAGGCATTTCCACATGCGGCAAACCCTGTGGTCTCTCTCAAACTCTGGGGATTGGGAACAGTACAGTTCCTCTTCCACTACTCCATTGAGGAATGCTGTGGAGACATCAAGTTGAGCAAGATGAGCTGAGGGGTCTGCATGCGACCTGCCATGGACAGGATGTACCTGATGGTGGCATGTTTGGCAACTGGTGCAAAAACTTCATCATAGTCCATGCCAGGTCGTTGAGCATATCCTTTTGGTACTAGACGTGCTTTGTACCTGACTAGCTGACCATCCACTGATTGCTTGATGTCAAAGACCCATCTAGTACCTATGGCTTTGGCTCCATGTGGGAGTTCTGCTAGGGTCCAGGTGTTCATTTCTGCTAGTGCTGCTAGTTCTGCATCCATGGCAGCCTTCCAATCTTTTGCTTGAGGGCTAGCCAGTGCTTCTCTTTCATTTTTGGGTATGATGATTTGGTCTGCAGCTAGGAATGCTAGGTGGTTAGGTGCATGTCTTTCTCTGCCACTACGGCGAGGTTGAGTGAGGGCAGCTTCTGGTGGAGGGGTGGATGCCTGTTGCTGTGCTGGTGCAGGAGAGGTGATTGCATGTTCTGTTGCATTGCCTTGTGATGACATGAGGTTGGGGAGGGCACCTGCCTGGGACTGTGTGGGGTTGTGTTCATTTCCTTGTTCAACATCGTTGTTGGGTTGAGGTGCACTGTACTGTGGGGCAATAGTACCTTGCTGGTGCACTGAACTGGGTAGGTAGCTATCATCTATATCTTCTGGTGATCCCCATGCTCCCATGTTTGCCTTGTTTCTTTCACGCAATGCTTCAATGGCTTTGTTTTTGTGAGGGAGAATGGGATGGTGAGGGAGTGTCTTCACCTTCAGGTTCACCAGGGGTGTCTTATTCATACATGCCTAGGATTTCAGCATCTGCATTGGGGAATCCATTCTTTCCTGCCAGGTTCTCAGACTCATTGAAGGTGATGTCTCTAGCATCATAGATCTTATGGTTGGAGTCTACAACTCTGTAAGCTTTTCTGATGTGGGAGTAGCCAATGAGTCTAGTGATTTTGGCTGATGGTGCAAACTTCCATGCTCTGGATTTGGGTGGTATGTGGACATAGGCTGTGCACCCAATGGTTCTGAGGTGATCAATCTTAGGCTTGACTCCATGGAACATTTCATAGGGAGTTTTGTCTGAGTCAGAAGTGGGGCTGAGGTTTCTCAAGATGCTAGCATTCTTCACCATGTCAGCCCAGTATCTGTTAGGAAATTTGGATGAGATGAGGAGGGCAGTTGCTCTGTCATGGAGAGTGCGGTTGAGACGTTCTGCTCCTCCATTAGTGGCTGGATTGTTAGGTACTGTGAAGTTGAGGGTAATGACTTTCTTTTTGCACCAGTTTTTAAATGATGTGCAGATGTACTCTGATCCATTGTCACAGAAGATGGTGCCTATTTTGTTGTATGTAAGAACTTCATACCGTTCCAGTTCATGCATGGTTTCTTTGGGCACTTTGTTTTTGTGGAATGTGACTATGGAGTACTTTGAGTGGTCATCTAGAATGCCTTGGAAGTATATGTTGCCATTAAGACTGGGTACTTTTATCTTTCCACTCATGTCAATGTGGATGACTTGCAAGGGTCTTGTGGCACGTGTGGATGATGTAGGATATGGGTTCTTGTCCATTTTAGAGAGGACACACACTTCACAGGTTTGCTTTCTCATTTTGTTGCAGGCTGCAGTGGTGACAGTAGTGCCTGTGACCATGTTTTCAGAAATGAGCCTGACTAAACTGCTGTAAGAAAGGTGACCCATTCTGTTGTGGAGAAGTTCTGCTGTTTGTTGGGTATTTCTGGAAATGGCGGCCATTACTATGTTCAGACATGTCCCATGGATAAGGGTATTGTCAGGGACAAGGGTGGGAGTGAGGTATAGATTCCTGTTCTTTGACCCAGTGATGATGACTTTGTTATTGATGGTCATGGTGCAGGCCTGAGCATCAAACTGAACTAACATAGAAGGATTGGCTTTGATGGCTGCAGCCATTGACATGAGGTTAGGAGTGTTAGGGTCATCATTGAGATGAACATTTCTTAGGTTGTGAATCTTTCCATTGTCTCCTCTGATCAGAGCGTTGCCAGATCTGGTGATGTGTGTATATCCTGATGCAGTTTGAACTCTGATATGAGGGAATATGTCATGTATGTCATACAACAGGGATTCATCACCTGTCATGTGGGAGGTAGCTCCAGTGTCCATGATCCAATTTACTGCCATGCGGTCTGTGCGTGGGGAGGCATTAAGGGCATACGAAGGAGGCTGAGGTGCAGGTTCGTCATATGCTGGTACATTAGATGCGGCTGATTCGGCTGCGGCAGGGGAATGCTGTCGTGGTGTGGATCTGGTATCATATTTGGATCTAAGTGCTGCTAGGATGTCATCAGGATCGTTATGGAACTTGACCATCCGTCTGATAGGTTCTGAAAGGTGTGCAAGGATGCATTCAATCTGAAACTGAACTAGTTTGTGAGATCCGGGGGCAAAGTAGTAGTGGGATACCTTGAGTTCAGCTTCCATACATTCAAGCCAATCTTGGAAGAAGTGTTGGTGGAAGATGAAGGTCGGACGACGCTCAGGCTCAGCAGTTGCAGCGGGCCGCATAGTGAAGCGACGTAGCAGTTGCAGAGATGATGCGGCAGGAATTGCGTGTGCAACGAGATGGAGAAGTGGAGCAGGAGACAGTCGGAGGTGGGGACCAACTGGGGAGGGAGCTGGAGAGTGGAGAGGTCAGGAGGTGACGGAGAGACGGCTGAGGTTGCGTAAACAACGGGACGTGGGAGATGGAAAGGGGGTGGTGGGGGCGCAGTGGAGGTAGAGATGGTTGTCAAGGGGGTGAGGGGGGTTTGCTGGACGACAGCTGATGCTCAATGGAGCAGAATCAATCCGGATACGCGGATGATATACCGCACAAGAGTGGTGTCCCAGCGGGGAGGTTCTTGTCGGGTGGAGCTTTCTTCACTCCTTTCAATTGATTCACTCCGCGCGACAACAATCAAAATGCCCTTCAGCTCGGAATACCGTCGAGCGAGCAAGGACAATCTAAAGCGAAGGGACCGGAACCTGTAGTTTTCCGGAGTATGTGCAAAGCACAGAGACGAGGGGAAGACGGTAAGGATAAGATCTTTACAGTTAGATAAGCATTCAATCAATGCGCTAGGAGAAAGTACTGGGATGCCGCGGTACCTCATGGTACCGGCATCAGAGTCCGTGCCATAGCTGGCAGCAGCACAGCAGTACAGTGCAGCAGGGAGGAGTCCTGTGCACTCTAAGTCACTCTAGGTGAGCCGGTGAAACCCGGTGAATAACAGCTACCGTAGTCACTGCCCTTAGCCCATACATGATACAAAGACCGTCCGGTTTACTGCCCCCTTGACTAGTCAATACTGCATTACTGCCGCAAAAAAGCAGCATCGATATCCTGGATTGATTCCCTAACATCATTAGTTCATTACCGACCCTTAGCCAGATAGACCATTATTGGCTTACTAGTCAATCAATGCCCTTAGACCGTACTAATGCCCCGCTTCTCTTGCGTACCATACCTGCCTACCGTAAATGCATGACTACAAGTCAAGGACGATGGATAAACCACCCTAGGGGCATGCGAGGCCATAAAGATGTGATGGGGTTTGAGGTCTGCAGAGGTCGCAGCTAAGGGGGGTGGGCCGCGGGGGTGGGGTGGTATTAGGGAAGTTGCCCCCGCCTCTATAGAACTGGTTAGGGGGGGTCATCAGTTTAGGTTGCTAGGGGTAGTGAAAGTCACGATTTGCAAGTGGTCTTGCATGCCCCGCCTTCACATTTTAGGATTTCTCCGTCTTCCTTTTTGAATCCTTGCTGGGCGCTGTATGTTTAGTGCACGGGTCCCACATCCTAGGGCAAAAATCCTTTCAATGCAAATAATATGAATAGTGATTATCTGATCATACACTCACTGTGGACGAAGGATCGTTGCCTTGATTGGCAATTTGGCAGCACGTCTGCACAGGAAGTTACACTTTGCTGTGACCACGTCATTTGATAGTCATACAACCGACCTAGACTTTTCCTTGACGAAGACAACAGTATGACCGCGTGCGTGTCATTAGGGAACTGTCTGAATTAGAAGTGCAAAAGTGCTAAGGAAACCGCGGCCTGCGGCAAGTGCTGCAAGTTGGCCACATGGCAGGAACCTGGGATCAGCAAGCTCGTCAATCGTCACTTTCGTCCAGGTATGGGCGTGTTTCCACAGACCTTTTCCCTTGCCGCGAACTCCCAAGTTAACCCTTAGGGGGGGCAGGTCAGCATTTTTTGTTTCCACAGGGGTATTCGGGGTCTCCTCGGGGGTCTTTCCGGCGATCCAGGTAGGCGACAGGTCGGCGATTTGTCATCCCAGGGATATATTTAAATATTTCGTATTATTTGAAAAAGCGACGGTTTCAAGGCAGAAACGAGCGAAAAACAGGTATTGCCGCGAAGACTTCCAGATGGGGGTCGACCCCCATCTGGAAGTCTTCGCGGCTTTCCGGGTGACACATCAGCAATTCCCCCGAAATCCACGTATGCAGCGTGACACAAAAATACAACAGCACGTACACTCTCTGCGTTGTGAGACTTCTATTGCTTCCTCACCAAGATTGTCTATGTTTCGCTACAACTATTATTTGTAGCATGGAGACGTCTGCTGATCTCCCTGTTTTTGGGGCAAAACCGAGATCTAGGGAAGTCCGCCTCCATCGCCGGGGGAGCAAGTGATGCGCAGCTACATGCCGATCCAAGGAAGTCTACCGCCGTTGGTGCAGTAGCCTCTGGTGTGCCCAGGGCGTTGATGCCTTTCGGCGGATTGGGCGTAACGAAGGGAGGGAGGAAGGAAGGCCGGAAGGAAGGAAGGAAGGAAGGAAGAAAATAAGGCACGTAGTGGCCGAGGAAGATTAGCTTCCAGGGAGGGGGGGGGGGGGGGGGGGGGGGGGGGGGGGGGGGGGCGCGATGGGGCTTCGCCGTTAATGAAAAGCAGGAAACAGGAGATATGCCACAAGCCAACTGTCTGCCAACGGTGCAAGTGCCACGTGTCGAGTGGGGTTTAGAAGATAACGCTGGCAATGTCCGAAACCAGTTGACCGGCAAGACCTGGGCACGAGCGAATTTATGAACTTCTACGTGCCGAATGGCGCATGCTACTGGAGGCGCAGGCGCTTGATAGTGGGGGAGCGAGGGGGAAATAGTAGCAGCAACCTATGAACTTGCACAATCATTCGGGCATAATCATTTCTGTCTGAGTTGCTCTAGCCTCGTTAAATGGTGGAGGTGCTGGAGCCTCATTTCCAGCCTCGGTCTTTCATCGAAATTTCAGCTGCCGCATGGCGCATCGTAGCAGCAGGCGCAGGTGCTTGGGGAGATACTCGCAACACCTGGGAATTCGACAATTATTCCAATCATGCGAACACCTTGCTTCGTGCCTAGCAAAATTCTGGTGCTTAACCCTTCTTCAATGGCGGAGTTGATGGAGCCTGTTACCCACCTCGATCCCATGAGCTGGTGCTGGTGCGGTCTTGGCCTTCTTCTATCCATGCGAGCTGCAGGCGCAGGTGTAACGGTACAGAACCCTTCACGGGTACTCTGGCCTTCCAGCAAGGCATACGGGTACACCTTACCCGTAAGCCACGTGACGAACGCACATGATACAGTACCATACCCATGTACTGCTTCATCTCTCACAACGCACACGTTGCGTACATAGACACGAGCTACTCGGAACGAACCCTTCTACTCCTTCCACGAAGACGTTCTTCCCGAGCAACTCCACATCCCCTACTTAGGTTTCACCCTACTGTTCTGCTAGCTTACGCATATCGACTACACATAAACATACATCACATAGACTGTTCCACTAGATTAACCCCCCAGGCTGCTAAGTGCATCCTGAGCTGTTACACTGGTAGCGGAGCTGGTTTCGTTCCTTAGGGACCTCACGCATACACATACGCACGCATACGAATTTTTCTTCGAATTAATCGCACCCGCCAGGACATCCTGTCGGCTTTCTGGCATTTGCTACTCGCTATTCCTGCTCTTCCCTGTTAGGCTTCGAGTGCTCGTAGGCGCCTGTTAGGTTCTTCGCAGTGAACTGTCCTGTTAGCTCGACACGCCCTAGGCCGCCTGCGACCTGTCTTGCATCGGCATCTTTCCTAGCCTGCCCTACCCCTGTACGGCCTACGCGCTCGATTCTTGCTTTCACGACCTGTCCCTTTTGGTCATAGCTTCTGAAGCTCCATTCCCGAGCATCCTGAGCGGGGTTTGAGCAGTTGGGACAGCATAGGCTCCATTTGCCACCTAGGCCGTACTTGCTTTAATTAGCGTACTTCACGAGCCTGTCCTGCGACTCTTCCTGCTTGCTGCATCATCTTTTGTTCCTTTGCACCTGCACGTTTGCTCATCCTGTCGCGCATTTTTGATTCGTCGTTGTCCTGCCTGGTTGCCCTGTGATACGTGCCTTGGCCGTGCTTTTATCCCTCATCGTATTCTGGACGAACGCGTCATATACAGTTACGCTTGAGGCATTATCAGCTCGTTACGCTCGCAAAATTTAGTAGTCCCTGTGGCAGGTGAAATTTGGCATCCTGAAGTTGCGAGTAATTCTCCCTTTCTCGCCCACCACTCATTCCTGTCCAGCCTACTGACTTGTTCTGTTGCATGTGCAGAATGGCATCCCACAAACCCACCAAGGTAACCAACGACGCGGCTGACCAGCCTACGATTTCAGTGGTCGACACCAAACCTGAAGGGATGGCGTCTTCTGACACTGAGCCCAACACTGAGCTTGGTGCTACGCTGGATGAGTCCGCATCTGCCGAAGCGCGGCCCTCTGTCTCAGTGGGTACGCTGCAACCGCTGGTTGACGGCCTCAATGGTCTGGCGGCACCCTCGGGTGCCCCGCCCGCTGCCCCGCCCCTGCGCGCGGGCATGGCCCCGACGACGACGCCGACAACGACGCCGCTGGCTGAGCCTTGCCTCGAAGAGCTCAGCGCTCGCTATGACGCGGGCGCGGAGCGCAGGCGGCATCAGCATATGGGTGGCCACCTGATCGCGGCAGAGAAAATTGGACAACTCCGCGCGCAGCTTGACCAGGCCTCCATCGCCAACTCGGCCCTTACCGAGCAGTTTATGGCGAAGATATCCGCTAAGGACGTCGAAGTCGCTGACCTAGTGCAGCGCCTCGCCGCCTCCGGCGCGGCTACTGATGCCGCATTGGCCAATGGCGATCCTACCGAGAGGCAAGAGCTGTTAAACAGCCACTACTTCCTCGGCAAGGATCTGGCTAAAAGTCGCAAAGCGTTGTCCGACTTCCAGGCCGCTTCCACTGGGGCCGCGGCGACCGCCAGGTCCTCCTTGGATGTTTTGTGCATCGACCTGGCAACTAAGGAGTCCGAGCTCAAGGCTGCGCAGGCCGACCTTGCTCAATCTCAAACAGGCGAGCATAGTTTGACGCCTGACGATTATCGAACAAACCTGCTTTTCTCGGTTTGCAATCCATTCGATCATATTGAGGACCCACCTTCCCGCTTGGGTACACCTCCCAATGTTTTGCCCGTGAATCGCACGCTGTTTCCCGCTCTGCCGACGCCATTGTCTAACTCGCCACGTCTTTCTCCCCATGCAGCGCTCGCCCCCGCTCTCGCTGAAAACGCTCGCTTGACTGAGGTCGTCGCGCAGCTGACCCGCGAGAACATCGCCTATGTTAAGCGCCCAATGACTGCTCCCGCGGCTGCATCTCCCGCCGCCATTACCATGGCTGATGTCATGGCCATGATCGCGGCAAGCCAAGCTACTGTGGCGCGCAACGAGACGGTGCCGATGGACACTGAGGACCCTGGCGGTTCTTCCAGCGGCGCCCGCTACGTTGGGTGTGGGAACGGCAGGACTGTGGGGCGCAAGCATGCGTTTCCTCAGCCCGCTCGTGAGGACGACGCCGCCGCTCAGGAGGCCATCGCTGCGCGCAAGCAGGCGTTTCTGCGCGGCCGCGAGATCAAGGCGTCGCCCACATATGCCAAGGCTGCGAAGTCGGATGGTCTTCTCTATTACCACTCCGCGGACCACCCTGTCGCGCCTTATGCCGACGCCAAGTTGGCGGTGCATATGAACGCTTACGCTGACATGCTCCTCCTTGAGTGCGATCCCGAGAACATCGTGGACGCGCTGCAGCAGGTTGATGATCTCCGCAACAGCATGACCCGTTTGTACACAGCATCCAAGATGCGAAAGCAAAAGTGGATGGAATGGATGCCTTTGAACATCAAAGACATTGCCGACAAGGACGCCGCCCTCAAGGGCACTAAGCTGAAGGCCCACTACCCGGCGGCGGAGGCCAATGACGACAAGATGGAGGAGACGCTGCCTCGTGCACCTGACAGGCAGGTGCGGGTTGCAGGGAATTCAGGGTTGTTTGATAAACTAGCTGTCGCTCAGGTATCCCCGGCGTTTGAGCCAGAACCCTTTCGCCTCCCCGACGTCTATGCCCCTTCGGGTGGCCTTACTGGCAAAATGCAACGTGGTTCGATCCCGCGGGGGGGCGCTACCCCTTCCCCGCCGACAGCACCTACCGCCGCTCACTCACCACCCAACGGCCCCTTTTCGGTCTCCGACCACTCGTCATCGGGCCACGACTTAGCTGATTCCCCAGGTTCGCCCCTCCAGGTTCCACCTGTCGACCCGACCTCTAATCGCGCTCCTCGGGCTACGCAGCCCGAGCACCCAACGACGCCCACAGTACCTACGGTGGCTTCCCCGGCCGCTGTTCGCCCTCGTGCAAAGCGCGCAGCTACGCTGCCCGCAGACGCCCCTTCTCCGACGCGACAGATTCGCGAGGGCACAATCCTGGCCCCGGCAGGCCCGCCAGGTGAGCCCGTCTCGCTACCGCCTATCACCCCTCCTCCAAATAACCGCGCCACTCGTCACTCTGATCACGACAATAGGTTCGTCAAGCGTGTTACTGAAATGAGAAAGGAACTACGTCTCATTGAACACAAACTGTCGGACAGATGCACTAGGGCTAAGTTGCGCCGCTGGGTTTTCAATGTGGCCACGATCATGGAGCTCCAGTTCGCCGACGGTTACCATGGTCCGTTCGAGCGCATTGTTCCACACCTGTCGGGCGTTTTCACTGGCCAACTCCGCATCACTTACGACGAGGCATGGGCTAGCGATGAGTTGGACGGGTTAGATTTCATGGGAATCGTCGCATGGGCGGAGTCGCTCCTCCTGCCCGAGCTTTTAACGGAATCACACGTCGCTCTCACCAAACTACACGAAGGTGGCTTCCG
Source organism: Chlamydomonas sp. ICE-L (assembly GCA_013435795.1). NCBI lineage: Eukaryota > Viridiplantae > Chlorophyta > Chlorophyceae > Chlamydomonadales > Chlamydomonadaceae > Chlamydomonas > Chlamydomonas sp. ICE-L. The sequence continues at coordinate 762,788 of JACBWV010000311.1, forward strand.
CCAAGATACTCGATCCTTGCAGAATTATTACCACTCCATCAAGTCGGAATTTCGCAAAGTCCCCGATCTCACCGATCGCGAAAAGTTAAACTTGTTTCGCACGGGACTCTCCGATGAACTCCACGCCGGTGCACACTCTCGGCGCGAGTCTGGTACTATGTTCGAAACGATGGAGGATTTGTTCCGCTATCTGCAATTGGACGAAGCGAGGAAAGTTGTCGTCCGCTCGTGGCAAGTCCTTGACGGACAAGCACGATCGCCATCAGAGGGGAGGTTACGCTAACCAGAAGTCGAGGTATCCATTCAAGCGCCCCGCTGATACTAAATACCCGGGTAAGGACCTTGCATTCAATAGCGTCCAGTTTACCAACTCACCCCCCTCCGATTCTGACCCTGATTCTTTCTCTTCGCAGGGAGTAGCCACCGACGACGGCGGGGAGATGGTCTCTCGCCCAGCCAAGAGCCCCAAGCTGGTGGCAAACAGTAGTCGCAACCCGGCCGGGGGCCGAGGTGGTGGAGGACGTAGTGCGACAAAGCCGGCGCACAACAGCAAGCTGGGTGGATCGCCAAGGCCGCAGGTCCTCAGTTTGCAAGGTGCTGATCGCACGTTCGGGAAAGGCTCTATTAGCCGCGGCGCGGGCCGTGATAGTCGCGGAGGATACGGACAGGGTTCGGGTCGGGGCCGTTCACAGCCCAGCGGGCCGCGGACCCCCGACTTTTCGGGTCAAGACCCCCAAAACGCCATGCATATGAACAAGTCGGTCAGCGTCGGGCAGACCATCTGGCTTCAGAATGGTGCTCGTTGCTTCTTCTGCTTCCGCTACATGAGGACATGTGTGCGGTCGCTGAATGCTGACGGACGCTGCCGCACGCGGGACTTGCCTAACTGGCCGGCCCTCAATGAGACTACATGTCCCGACTGGGCCCTTGATGGCAACGGTCCCATCCCGATTTGGGAATAGGAACCGGCCGGTCAGGTATTGACAAGCCTGGGTCGTGTAATTAGCGGCGATAAAGTAGTAGTAGTCGAGCCACTTGAGCTCTTGTTACAAGCTCAAGAGGAACTATTTTCTAACTTGGGCTTAACCCCAACCATTAATGTAACTTCTACTAATGCCTTGTCGTCCCCTTGTCCACTGAAGTTCTCTACGGAGTTTGGCATGCGTGTCTCCATCGCAAACGAGTTCATATACGCTCACCCCATTCCGGAAGACGTCGTGTCGGTGTTAGAACACTATTGGGAATGCAAAAACGATGCACCCTTCGACACATCCGGTACTTATGTTCATCCTCCCGAAAAACGCGAGTAACGATAAGCATGTCTCCAGTCTCCTCCAAGGTATGGAGTTATTCAAGGAGTACCAATCGTTTGATCACCATATGAAACCCCGCCCCAAGGGGTCACCTTCGAATAACGTAGCCATCCAAGTATGGTATGACCCCCCCGACTCCGAACGGGCCGTCCAAATAAAAAAGGATTGGCATGCGATCAACGACGTGACCAAGGTAGTATACTTTGACCCCGCACCTGAGGAGGGCATCCCCAGTCCGGTTGAAACCCGTCGAAAAAAACACTGGTGGTCGGAGGCATTGGATCCCAAAGTTCGCATTAAACAAATCGCTGCCAGACGGTCAACGAAGTGCATCCGTCGCAATCACGCGCAACGAAATACAAGTACTTCCCCCGTGCTCATGACGCGAGCAAATCGGGTATACGAAGTCAACTCCGCTGCTGCCCCCGATATGCTATTCAACGCCCGATCAGGAGCGAAGCAATTGCTCACATTGGCAGACTCAGGCGCGACAGGTTGCCTTATGGAAAAGCAAACGGCTGAAGATCTCGGTTTGCACATCCGCCCTTGGGAAAACGAACGCGACGGATTCACTTGCGCTAACGACGGGCTTATAAAAGTCCGCGGGACGGTCACGCTCCCTATCCACATACAGCGATATGTTGGCAAAGTGTTCGTCCATGTCGTCGACAAACTTCCTGGAGGATTAGACCTAATCCTCGGGTCCGACTGGATGCGCGACGAAAAGGCCGTCCTAGACTACGATCGCATGACATTGTCGCTCAAACGGTACGGCTGCTGTTTAACACCTGTAAACAGGCAGCAGGACGAAACGGCTCATTCCTTCTTCACTATGGCGCTTTCGGGCAAGTCAACTAATGACCCGGTCATCACTGGTCGCAAGGCAGCAAAGCTTTTAAAGGCTGGCGCTAACCATGTCATGGTCAATGTGCGCGAATCCCGAGCGGATTTACCGGCGTCTAACGTCACTGCCGATGAACGGGCGAAACTGCTGACAAAATTACTGCCGTCCGACGGGCCCTTACCTGGTCCCCCGGTGGCAAGCATGGATTTCGAAAATTGGATCCGCGACAACATCCTTGACCACGACGATAAGACGCTCATCTCGGCCAGCGACCTGCGCGCTCTCCTATGGAAGTATCGCAAGGTCTTCAACAATTTGCCTATGGGGACTCCTAACCATCGAGTTATACCTCACGTCATCAAAGCGCAAGACAATGCTTACGCGCCATATCGCAGAAATCGTCGCATGAGTCCAGCCGAGACCTTACTCTGTGAGGAATACGTCTCCGACCTGTTGTAGCAAGGATTCATCGCCCCGAGCTCGTCCCCGTACGGCGCGCCGATTATGATCATAGCGAAACCGGGTGGAACGGGATACCGAGTGGGTTGCGATTGGCGAGCGCTCAACAACATCACGATTAAAAATAGGTATCCTCTTCCCCGTATTGACGAGACCATTGATCGTCTAGGTGGAGCTACGTTGTTCAGTTCCCTAGACCTCACGTCTGGTTATTACCAAATACGAATTTCGGACGAGGACGCGCCGAATACTGCGTTCACTACCCCGAGTGGTCAGTTTGAATTTAAAGTCCTGGGGATGGGTTTGGCGAACGCACCGGCCACATTCCAAGCGGTCATGAACCAAATATTCGCGCCATACTTGCACAAGTTCGTCGTGGTTTACTTGGACGATATCTTGGTTTCCGGACGCACTCCGGCGGAGCACTTGGCCAATTTGGCCACGGTTCTCCAGGTTCTCCAGGACAACGAATTCTACGCGAAACTCTCCAAATGTTCCTTCAACAAAACAGAAGTTAAATTCCTGGGTCATTACATTGGACGCGACGGCATTAAAGTTGATCCGAGAAAAGTCAGCACAGTCCGTGACTTGCCTACTCCGAAAACTGCGAAAGAAATCGGCTCTTTCCTCGGGTTGTGCAATTATTTTCGCAAATTTATTCTAGGCTATTCGTCTCTCGCTGCCCCTCTTCAAACCTTGTCTAACATCAAGGGTGAACTAGGCACCTTGTTCAAACAGGAACATCTCGTCTCATTCGAAGGCCTCAAGGCAGCTCTACTATCCGCTCCAGTCCTCGCGCTGCCGGATTTTAGCAAACCTTTCGAAGTAATTACCGACGCATCTTTGCTTGGTACGGGCGCGGTGCTTTTACAAGATAAACACCCCATCGCCTTCGCCAGCAAGAAGTATATCCCAGCGGAGCTGAATTATACAACGACAGAACAAGAGATGCTAGCGATCGTCCACGCGTTAACTGAGTGGCGATGCTACCTCGAGGGTTCCCACATGACATTGGTCACTGATCACAATCCGCTCACGTATTTTGACACCAAGGCGGTCCTTTCGCGACGCATGGGCCGATGGCAGGAGGACCTGGCGCCCTTTAGCTATACTTGGGAATATCGCGCGGGTCGCAATAATATGGCAGACCCGGTCAGTCGCAATCCCAACCTCTCTGCCCCCGCCAACGTCGCGGTTGCGCACCAGCTGTTAGTTTTCTCTCTCTTGGTCAGCGAATGCAGGCCTCGATCGAGAAAGCAGCGCCCTATTGCAGTCTGTCCCGCGGTCGTGGATATCCTTCCCCGCCCACCGACTGTCCTCCCCGTACCTTCGGTTCTGGTCAAGGAAACGCGACGACGCAGTCGGCATACGCCCGCTGCGTCGACTCCCTCCTCTTCGTCCATCATGGATCGAATTTTGGCTGGATACAAACGAGACTCGAACTTCACGCCGGGCTGCAAGCGCCTCCGCGATAAGTTTTCCAGGAACGGTTACTGGTTCAAGAAGAACAAGTACGGACGCGAGTTTTTGTGTGTCCCCCTTGACGCAGCCCTTCGCCTGGACATTATCCGCGAAGCTCACGACCTTAGGTACATGGGCCATTGCGGTCGCACCAAGACATTGGAGTTGGTCACCCGCATTTTTACTTGGGCCAAAGTCACGGCAGATGTTACTGCCTTCGTCCAACAATGCCATAAGTGCCAAACGAACAAGCCCGGAAACGCAAAGCCTAACGGCACCATGGTTCCCGTGGAAATTCCTGAGAAATTCTGGGAGTGTGTCTCCACGGACCTCATCACGGCGCTCCCGCCTACGTCTTCTGGCCATGATGCCATCGCGGTATTCGTCGACAAACTGTCGAAAATGGTTCATGTCGAACCTTGTCATACTACGATAAACGCAGAGGAATTCGCTTCCCTATACCTGAATCGTGTCATCCGCTATCATAGTATCCCAAAGAAAATCCTGAGTGATCGCGATGCGCGATTCACCGGGCATTTCGGCGTGGCTCTCCATCGATTAATGGGCACGCGACAAGCGTTTTCTACTGCGTTTCATCCTCAAACTGACGGTCAGACAGAACGCATGAACCGAGTCATCGAGGACATGATTCGCCACTACGTGGGGCCATACCACGACGATTGGGATAAGTCCTTGGCGCTGGTGGAATTTGCAATCAACAATTCCTACCAAGAGTCCATTCAGAACACCCCATTTTGGGCGTACCTTGGTTACGACCCTACGACGCCGCTTAAAGCGGAGGTCGAATCGAAATGTCCGGCTGCCAACAATTGGTGGGCCGATCACATTGAACGACAAGATCAATGCAAGGCATGCATGCAAGCCGCTCAAGATCGGCAGAAAGCCCATTACGATAAACGACGAACGGAGGTTTTCTTCAACCTTGGGGATAAAGTTCTCTTGTCCACCCTCAATATGAAGTTCAAAGCAACGGGTAAACCAAAATGTACGCCTCGTTTTGTTGGCCCCTATACGATTACGGAATGCATTGGTCCACGCGACGAGGTCACCGGAGTCGTCCAGCAAGTCACGGCGTGCCGCTTGGCTTTGCCCAAGATGATGCGTATCCACCCCGTGTTTCACGTGGGTTTGATAAAGCATTGGCGCTCCGATGGCGTTGTCCATGTTGGACAACCGCTGGAGTTTGACTCCGACGGCGCTCCGATTTGGAATATCCAATGCATCATGCGCGAGAAATCGCGTATCATAGGCACTTCCAGCAAACGGCGTCTCGAATACTTGGTCCGATGGCAAGACTTCGGTATTGAGCAAGACACTTGGGAACTCGCCAAAGCGGTCAAGAAAAGTGCGCCTCACGTCGTCGATGCATGGAAATCACGTGTTACGCCCGTTATGTCCCGACGTACGTCGAAAAAACGGGCCCATCACCAACCCATCGCACTCGACGCATACGACACGGCGGTTAGATTGCTTTATTTATAAAGTTATCTTTCCCGGAGTACTCAAAAGGGATGTTAAATGGTTCTTTCCAAAACCAACTTGATTCATCAAGTATATTTTGAGCACGGCACATACGACTACGACTGGTATCCACATCCCACTTCCTTACGATCAGATGCGGGGTCCGCATCTCTTCTGAAGGGGGGGGAGTGTAACGGTACAGAACCCTTCACGGGTACTCTGGCCTTCCAGCAAGGCATACGGGTACACCTTACCCGTAAGCCACGTGACGAACGCACATGATACAGTACCATACCCATGTACTGCCTCATCTCTCACAACGCACACGTTGCGTACATAGACACGAGCTACTCGGGACGAACCCTTCTACTCCTTCACGAAGACGTTCTACCCGATTAACTCTACATCCCCTACTTAGGTAACACCCTACTGTTCTGCTAGCTTACGCATATCGACCTACACCTAAACATACATCACGTAGACTGTTCCACTAGACTAACCCCCCAGGCTGCTAAGTGCATCCTGAGCTGTTACATTCTGTTTCTTCTTAATGAATGGGAAGCGCTCCACTAGATCTGCAATAGCATTGTGCTGGGATAAAATTATTTGAAGGCATCGACCCTCCTCATCTAGGGTGACCTGCATGTCCAAAGAGAGGAACTGCTTGGGCAACCCCAGCTGTTTAACTTCCCATCGGGCAGCCTCCATAGCTGCAATGATCTCATCATAGTACCTACGGTCTTGCACAAGGATGAGAAAGTCATCAACATAAGTGAGCACATAGCACCACTTGTCGTTGACCTTCTTGATGTATAGTGCAGGGTCAAAGCGGGAAGGTCTGAAGCCATTCTTTACTAGTACTTTCCTCACCGTGTCACTCCATACACGTGGGGCCTGTTTTAGGCCATACAATGATTTAACCAGCCTGCAAATCATCCTCGATTTACCCGGACCGGTGACCTCAAATCCATCAGGTTGGAATGAGTAGAGCTCAAGAACTGGGTCCAGGGTACCTTCGAGGAAGGCAGTCTTTATGTCACATTGGTACATGAACATCCTACGGGCGCAAGCAGTAGCTAGCAGGAGTCTTAAGGTAGCTTTAGAAGTAACGGGTGCATACACGTCAGTGAATTCAAGTCCTGGCCGTTGCATAAACCCTTTAACTACCCAGCGTGCTTTATATCTCTCCACCTCTCCTGCTTCTCCCATTTTTCTAGTAAAAATCCAGCGCCCACCTAATACCTTTTGTAGACTAAAGGGGGTGAGCACCCAAGTGCCATGCCCTTCTATCGATGCAATCTCCTCCTTCATAGCTAAGATCCACTCCTCCCTCTCAGGATTATTAGCTGCTGTAGCATCCTTGAAGGTGAGAGAAGTGGTATGTGATATGAAGGCAGGGATGTTAGTTGAGTTGGAGCCCCCAGCCATAGCAGGACTGGGGGAAATCGTATCAGCAAAATATCCTGCCACGTCACCTTGAGCAGCTAACCGAGCACTTCTTCGTGTACCGGTAGCAGTTGGGGTAGCAGCGACTAAGTCCACTGTGGGAACAAAGACATTATTCGGAGATAGGCAGGAGCCTTCTCCAGGAGCCATTCCCTGAGGCGGAAATAAATCTCCCGTAAGCGGAATTCCGGAAGGCGTACCCCAGCCCGGAAAACCCTCACTCGCAGTAGAGCTGCCAGATTGTACACGCTCTAATGGCATGATCGCCTCACCTGATGCCAAGGATTGCGCAGGTTCACCGTTGTAAGATTCCCCAAGGGGGTTCTCAAACACATTTGTGAAGCTGGCCAGAGGCTGAACAAGGAGGTTAGACTGTGGCTCCAGTTCGAAAGCAGGATTATTAACCACAAACATCGGACTCTTACCGTTAGCGCCACCGACCTCTTCTGGGATACCGGAATGGAGGGCCGAGGGAATATCAACAAGTGAGGTTCGATCTACAGGAGCATGGATGTGCGGTTGAATTACCCCAGCCACCCCTACTTCACTGGCACCAGCACGCTTACTTACCGGGTCACGGCTGCGTAAGCACATGTGAAAACCCGCAGCAGCGGCTACTGGATGGTATGGGGGGGCCTGGATGGCATCGTCATCTTCTGATTCGGAGGATGTGCCTCTCGTGACGTCGGAGTCAGCAGCAACCCCTAAGAAATCTGACCCATCATAGGTAACCTGCCCAGGTGGTGGAATATGATCGTATTCCTCAAAGAAAACACAGTCGCGTGTTTCGATGACCTGGGGCAACTCGGGAATCCATACAGTGTAGCCCTTACTCAACTCACTATAACCCAGAAATCGCCCCTCTACACTCCTCGGTCCCAGCTTGCTGCGTTTCTTGCCGTTAACCAACGTTGCGTAGCAAGTTGATCCAAAAACTCGTAACAACGAGACATTAGGTTTCAACCCGAAGAATAGCTTGAAGGGGGTAGGCCCACCTGAAGTGGGAAGCCTATTCCTAAGATAAGCCGCGCACAGAAACGCATAGGGCCAAAAGGTCTTAGCTAACTTCGACTCGATGAGAAGCGTTCTAGCCATACCCCCAATGACCCCATTGAATCTCTCAGCAGTACCGTTCTGCTGTGGCGTGTATGCCACAGACAGTTCGTGTCTTGCGCCTTCCGACTCTAGCCACTCATCGAACCATTTGACCCTGAACTCTTTAGCCCTGTCGCTTCGTAAACACTTAAATTGCATCCCAGATAACTGGGTGCGCCACTCGATAATCACAGTCTGAACAACTTGCGGGGCCTCGCTTTTCCTATGGATCGCAACTACTTTCGCGTACCCCGAATACTGATCGACTAAAACCAGGAGGTAGTACTCCCCCCTGAGCCCTCTAGTAGAGAAGGGCCCCATTATATCTAGGTGCAAACGTTGAAGCGGTGCGATACACTCGCTTTCACTCTCCTGAGGGAACGGAAGCCGAGTCGCTTTACCCTTACAGCACGAATCACAAGGGATCTTGTGAAGCGCGCGAACCTGTGCTAGGGACAACGGCAACCCATCGACCATATTCCGGGACACTAACCTTTGGAGCGTGGTATAGCCTGGATGGCCCAGACGCTGATGCCAAAGATTAGCGGCCCTGGCGGACATGGGGAGACCGTCGTTCCGAAGCACCTGAATAGAAGAAAACGCAGGGATAGAGTCGTCAGGGCAGCGGTATGCAGATAGGACATAAACTCCATCGCTGGAGGAGGGGACAGACCAAAGGACCTTATGTCCCTTGGTGGCAGAGCAGCTACGAGAGGTAAACTCTACTTTGCAGTCTAGCGAATGCGCAATCCCATGTACTGACAACACTCGGGGAAGTGACAATTTCGCTAAATGTAGGCGAAAGACACGATTTGCAGCGGTACTACAGAGAAATGTAGGCGTACAGTGGACGAAATGTCTCGGCTCACCTCAAACCAGCGATCCCGACAGACACCCAGAACTTTTCGTAGACTGAAGCGTGACCAATAACTCCTCGATCGCACGTTAACTACTGAGTTCTAATACGCGAAGAGCTATGCAACTTTCTGTCGCTCGAGGGTCTGTTAGCAACCTTTTCGAGGGGTCATTCTCGCGAACCTGCAAAGCTCTGCCAGCGATTCCGAGATAGAATGAACAATTAGGCAACGAAGTACTAGCGCGAACTACTCGTTGGTGAAATGCTTTCATTCGGGAAAATGGACACCTCAAGTCACCGATGTGCTTTCGCTGCATGCGTCGAAAATGGCGCTGTTGTAGGGCGAAACCATGACGATTTTATCACTGTGATGAAAGCCTAAGTCACACAGAAATATTAGTGTGACTTGCGATTACGTGTCAGTGCTCTTACTAATTTTGATAGATGTCTTCGCAGGGTGACCTTTCACCAGCCTTTCACGTGCATTTAGCCAAGGCGGATTGTACGCGGCATGGCGAAATGGCCGTACGATTAGAGCCTTTGCAATATGGCTAAGGTTAGCCACGCCAACCTTCTACCTCTCGTACTCCTACCTCATATTCTTCCCTCCCTCGCCCAAAGCATGTGTTTGTTGCTACTTGATATTTCTGGCGTCCTGCTTTATTCCCTCCTTTCTTTCCAACTTTCTTTTCAGTATTACTGCGCAACGCCCTCTTCCGCCTTCCGCGTGGACAAGCGCAAAGTAGTGCGTCAGATTGTTTTTGGAATTTGACAAATGCTCTGGTCCTATCTCCTACACAAATTCCCTTACATCGGTGCCGCTAATTCTCGCAACCGATCCGTCTATGCTAGACCTGTGTAGGTTGTCAGTGCTGGAGGCATGGTATCTTGCTGCCAACGGCCCTTGCGTCGTCAACTCCTTAACCAGGAAGCCCGGTCGGCGCTGCTGTACTGCCACCGCATGAATAAGCTGCATAAATTGCAGCATCTCGGCAGCCCACTCGACGTTGCTCTGTACACGGCCAAATATGGTGGTATGTGGAGTCTGCTGTACCAGGAGCATGACTTCAGCTTGGGATGGCAGCATGATTAGTTGGCACTGTGCAAAGTAGGATGCTGGGACAACTTGCTCCCAACTCTTATGTGAGTCATACTTCCACCTGTTCTCTCCTGGGCCTGAGTAGAGCTTTAAAGGACACGGGGCCTTACACTCTAGTTGGATCATGCACTGCCCTGGCTGACTGGTGCCCTTGAGCATTGTATCAGGAGATCATGCGTGGCAATTATCCCTTGAATCCCTGCATGATAGATGGTGGCAGCACTGTGTCTATATCAGCATGAATAGCGGTGCTCTCACTTGTTTTATGTCTTGGTGACTCCTTGTGTACTCCCTTAGAACTATCGGACCTGACAGTACTATGTCAGCTTCCCGTAGACTGTGTCATTCTTCATGACACTGTGACGACTTCCTGTTGACTGCGTCATCGGTTCTTCTGACACGCGCTGTCTAGCCTGTACCCTGATCAGGTTCCAGGCTACCGCCCCTTTCCTCCGCTGGTGTCCCTTTATGGTTCCCCAGTCTTTTGCAATGTTATTCTCGTCTCCGTGTATAGATTGGCGCGTCTGTTCCGCTGCTTTCATCTCTGTCCACTCCACGGAGTGTATTAAAGCTGATAGGTTATCGGGCTCCTCATGGTACCACTGCTTTGCAATGCATCTTATGCGTCGTCCTCTACTTGGCTTCAACGAGCTTCATTCTGGAAGTTCCGAAATCCTGACATGACGACAAATTGGCTGATTGATTGCGCGCCAGCGGCCTCTGCTGCCGGAGAGGAGGATCCTTCCGCCATCGTGGAAGTAACCCCCCCCAGTCATTCCTCCATCTTCTCTTCCTTTTCCTCCCATGCCGTCTGTTGTCTCCTCCCGTCTGTCGTAGATGACTGTGACGTGCAGACTCAAGTCGGCGACTAGCCTGGACATCGGTGGAGGTTCCCCGTCTTCGTCTGCTCGCGTCCTTGACGTCGCTACCATTTCTCCGGTGTTTGCGGCTCTGCCTGCATACCGGAGGTTGCCAAGCCGACCAAGCTACCTGCTGATGTCTACGTCGTCTGTGCCCCCTTTGCTCTGCCCTGCCGACGGTCGGCTACTGGCATGAGCTTGCGCTCTAGTGGCTCTGTGCTACCTTCTGGAGAATTTTTTCGATCAAGCTGGCGGATCGCCGGCACTGCCGTAGGGTTCGCCAGGGGAGAACGACCTACGCGTCTGGACCTGGAGATTCTGGAGGTGGTATGAAGCAGGGGGGGTATGGTCAGCACCACTACGGGTGCTGCTCCCTCTACCCCCCAACCGGGAGAGTCGAGCGATAGAGGGGGGGACTTGGGATTGACTGATCGTCGACGGCATGATATTAGGACCTTTACATGCCTCGGCTCTGCCCTTCGCATCCTAGCAATAAATTTTCGAATTCTGCCCGTGCGATTTGCGATTTTCTGCCACTGGTGCGATTTGCTGCACTTTCATCCTCGTCTCCTTTTTCCCATACCTCAAATCTCGACTTCGACCTAACGCTTCCCCACCTTCTGTGATCCCAGGTCTCGCAGCGCCGGACTTCGCCCATGCTAAAGGCCAAAGTGGACGCCGTCCTGGCCCTAGTCCAATGCCGTGGAGGTTCTTTGGCATGATATCTTGGTGGATATTTTTTTCTCTCTTAGGATCCTTGGGACCCCTGGGTGCGTTCCGTGGTCTTGTGAAGCGCGCGAACCTGTGCTAGGGACAACGGCAACCCATCGACCATATTCCGGGACACTAACCTTTGGAGCGTGGTATAGCCTGGATGGCCCAGACGCTGATGCCAAAGATTAGCGGCCCTGGCGGACATGGGGAGACCGTCGTTCCGAAGCACCTGAATAGAAGAAAACGCAGGGATAGAGTCGTCAGGGCAGCGGTATGCAGATAGGACATAAACTCCATCGCTGGAGGAGGGGACAGACCAAAGGACCTTATGTCCCTTGGTGGCAGAGCAGCTACGAGAGGTAAACTCTACTTTGCAGTCTAGCGAATGCGCAATCCCATGTACTGACAACACTCGGGGAAGTGACAATTTCGCTAAATGTAGGCGAAAGACACGATTTGCAGCGGTACTACAGAGAAATGTAGGCGTACAGTGGACGAAATGTCTCGGCTCACCTCAAACCAGCGATCCCGACAGACACCCAGAACTTTTCGTAGACTGAAGCGTGACCAATAACTCCTCGATCGCACGTTAACTACTGAGTTCTAATACGCGAAGAGCTATGCAACTTTCTGTCGCTCGAGGGTCTGTTAGCAACCTTTTCGAGGGGTCATTCTCGCGAACCTGCAAAGCTCTGCCAGCGATTCCGAGATAGAATGAACAATTAGGCAACGAAGTACTAGCGCGAACTACTCGTTGGTGAAATGCTTTCATTCGGGAAAATGGACACCTCAAGTCACCGATGTGCTTTCGCTGCATGCGTCGAAAATGGCGCTGTTGTAGGGCGAAACCATGACGATTTTATCACTGTGATGAAAGCCTAAGTCACACAGAAATATTAGTGTGACTTGCGATTACGTGTCAGTGCTCTTACTAATTTTGATAGATGTCTTCGCAGGGTGACCTTTCACCAGCCTTTCACGTGCATTTAGCCAAGGCGGATTGTACGCGGCATGGCGAAATGGCCGTACGATTAGAGCCTTTGCAATATGGCTAAGGTTAGCCACGCCAACCTTCTACCTCTCGTACTCCTACCTCATATTCTTCCCTCCCTCGCCCAAAGCATGTGTTTGTTGCTACTTGATATTTCTGGCGTCCTGCTTTATTCCCTCCTTTCTTTCCAACTTTCTTTTCAGTATTACTGCGCAACGCCCTCTTCCGCCTTCCGCGTGGACAAGCGCAAAGTAGTGCGTCAGATTGTTTTTGGAATTTGACAAATGCTCTGGTCCTATCTCCTACACAAATTCCCTTACATCGGTGCCGCTAATTCTCGCAACCGATCCGTCTATGCTAGACCTGTGTAGGTTGTCAGTGCTGGAGGCATGGTATCTTGCTGCCAACGGCCCTTGCGTCGTCAACTCCTTAACCAGGAAGCCCGGTCGGCGCTGCTGTACTGCCACCGCATGAATAAGCTGCATAAATTGCAGCATCTCGGCAGCCCACTCGACGTTGCTCTGTACACGGCCAAATATGGTGGTATGTGGAGTCTGCTGTACCAGGAGCATGACTTCAGCTTGGGATGGCAGCATGATTAGTTGGCACTGTGCAAAGTAGGATGCTGGGACAACTTGCTCCCAACTCTTATGTGAGTCATACTTCCACCTGTTCTCTCCTGGGCCTGAGTAGAGCTTTAAAGGACACGGGGCCTTACACTCTAGTTGGATCATGCACTGCCCTGGCTGACTGGTGCCCTTGAGCATTGTATCAGGAGATCATGCGTGGCAATTATCCCTTGAATCCCTGCATGATAGATGGTGGCAGCACTGTGTCTATATCAGCATGAATAGCGGTGCTCTCACTTGTTTTATGTCTTGGTGACTCCTTGTGTACTCCCTTAGAACTATCGGACCTGACAGTACTATGTCAGCTTCCCGTAGACTGTGTCATTCTTCATGACACTGTGACGACTTCCTGTTGACTGCGTCATCGGTTCTTCTGACACGCGCTGTCTAGCCTGTACCCTGATCAGGTTCCAGGCTACCGCCCCTTTCCTCCGCTGGTGTCCCTTTATGGTTCCCCAGTCTTTTGCAATGTTATTCTCGTCTCCGTGTATAGATTGGCGCGTCTGTTCCGCTGCTTTCATCTCTGTCCACTCCACGGAGTGTATTAAAGCTGATAGGTTATCGGGCTCCTCATGGTACCACTGCTTTGCAATGCATCTTATGCGTCGTCCTCTACTTGGCTTCAACGAGCTTCATTCTGGAAGTTCCGAAATCCTGACATGACGACAAATTGGCTGATTGATTGCGCGCCAGCGGCCTCTGCTGCCGGAGAGGAGGATCCTTCCGCCATCGTGGAAGTAACCCCCCCCAGTCATTCCTCCATCTTCTCTTCCTTTTCCTCCCATGCCGTCTGTTGTCTCCTCCCGTCTGTCGTAGATGACTGTGACGTGCAGACTCAAGTCGGCGACTAGCCTGGACATCGGTGGAGGTTCCCCGTCTTCGTCTGCTCGCGTCCTTGACGTCGCTACCATTTCTCCGGTGTTTGCGGCTCTGCCTGCATACCGGAGGTTGCCAAGCCGACCAAGCTACCTGCTGATGTCTACGTCGTCTGTGCCCCCTTTGCTCTGCCCTGCCGACGGTCGGCTACTGGCATGAGCTTGCGCTCTAGTGGCTCTGTGCTACCTTCTGGAGAATTTTTTCGATCAAGCTGGCGGATCGCCGGCACTGCCGTAGGGTTCGCCAGGGGAGAACGACCTACGCGTCTGGACCTGGAGATTCTGGAGGTGGTATGAAGCAGGGGGGGTATGGTCAGCACCACTACGGGTGCTGCTCCCTCTACCCCCCAACCGGGAGAGTCGAGCGATAGAGGGGGGGACTTGGGATTGACTGATCGTCGACGGCATGATATTAGGACCTTTACATGCCTCGGCTCTGCCCTTCGCATCCTAGCAATAAATTTTCGAATTCTGCCCGTGCGATTTGCGATTTTCTGCCACTGGTGCGATTTGCTGCACTTTCATCCTCGTCTCCTTTTTCCCATACCTCAAATCTCGACTTCGACCTAACGCTTCCCCACCTTCTGTGATCCCAGGTCTCGCAGCGCCGGACTTCGCCCATGCTAAAGGCCAAAGTGGACGCCGTCCTGGCCCTAGTCCAATGCCGTGGAGGTTCTTTGGCATGATATCTTGGTGGATATTTTTTTCTCTCTTAGGATCCTTGGGACCCCTGGGTGCGTTCCGTGGTTCGACAGGGGTCGCGTTCTTTGTCTTACCGTGCCCCTGGCCCTTTCCCTAGGTGCCCTCCTCAGGTGTATGCCTTAGCTACATGGTTTGTGTTCAAGTGTTTGAGTTCTGATAGGGCTTAGGAATTTTTTAGTTAAGTGGTATCGAGTAATGGTTGAAATCGTTTGGTGCTGTGCATTATTATCGATGGTACACACTGCTCAGCAGAACGCAGCTGTGGAGAGGTACAATGGGGTTTTGCAGAACATAGCTAGGGGTATCCACTTGGAGTCTATGCTAGCTAAGTCTTTCTGGCCCTATGCCTTCCTCAGTGCTTGTTACCTACGTAACCTGCTGCCCAATCAGGGTGACAAGACTCTATACGAGTTGTTCTTTGGGGTTCTACCTGATGTGTCGTTGTTACGAGTGTATAGTTGCCATTGCTCGTCTGAAGTAAATGGAATATTGCGTAACAAGCTAGTTAAAAAGGCATTATTTGGTAGACTGGTTGGGAATTCCCTGGTGAGTAAGGGTTCTTATGTTTGGGTTCCGATGTTGCGCCAGTTAGTAGTGAGTAGTGATGTACTCTCTATATCCAGTTAGTCTAAACTGTCTTACTGGGCTCTCCCATTAGTATGGGTCCCCGTGCCCGCTTGCATCCCTCCTGTCATCAAACGGTGATATGTTACGTGTCACCGGTAATTCCCTACGCCCTTTAACAACCCCAATTGTTGTTGGCTGGCCTGGCTGGGATGTATCCAGATTGCATTCCAGACCAGGGCCTGATCTTGCTGTATTGTGTGTGAAGTTTTAGGGCGGGTGGGAGTTGTATATCCAAACAATAATTTAGCCGAATCTCAGGGGGTCGCCAGGCCCTCCTCTGTGCCATGTTTTATCGGTGAAGCTCTAGGATTAAGACAGCCTCAGGTCATAGTGGAGCCTGATATAGGTCCACTGTCCACTAGTTGCCACCCCCCGTCCACCTGTTCGAATGGCTCGCGGGCGTTGTTGATCCCTTCGCCTCCTGCTGTCCCTGGTGGTTTACACCGGACAAGGCTTTGTAACGATGTGGCCGTCACGTGGAGTGAGTGATGATCTCGAACACTGGTCTGGCTCTGATACTGCGTATGGCTGGGGTGTTACAGTCAACCCAGGATTCATTGTTTTTTAGGTGCTGCTGGTTCTCATACGTAGGTTCACATGGCCCTATGTGTGGGTGCCTATTCCTCAGCACCGCCTAGACTGTCTTATAGGGTAGTCTAGATTGGTGGAGCGTTACGACGCTTTGTTTAGGCAGCTTCCTTTCAGCTGTCTTTCTTGGTTTTGGTGGAAGGTGGTAATTACTTCAGACCACCGTTATAGCGTCTTGATGGTTTCTGTCTCTTAGTTCCATAGGCAGATGGTTCAATCGGTGGAGCTCATCATAGATTAGCTATTTCTTTTTACTCCACACTGTTTTTAGATCACCAGCCCCTCCAGTGGTTAGAACTTTTTGTGGAGTGTAGTAGTTGTTTCCCTTCGGATTTTACTGTCAATTGGTGGGCTGGGTAATCTTGCAGTTGTACTTGCAGATGTACCGCCGCTCACCTCTTTCTTGTTTTCCGAGTGTATTTCAGGCGCCCTTTCAGTCCATCCTTTGCAGTCAATTCTTTGAAGTCCTTTTTATGCGTTTACTATTTTTCAAGTGGACGATGGGTTTTATGTACTATGGTTGTACGTCTAACCTTCTATTGTTCATTGAACTGTGTTTCCTTTGTTGGTTACGGGTTTCTTGACAATTTTAACTTCGCATCCTTTGGATTTTTTCGGTTGCTGCAGGTTTGGTTTGCTTGTGGTTAGGCGCTTGGTTTGTCTTGAGTGTACAAGTTCTTTGCGGTGCGATACCCACCTCCTAGAATGTTTTTCGTTAGTGCCGTAACTGGGGATTTATGATAATTAACTTTCATAACTCTTCTTACTTCCATCTTTGAGTAAGAAACCAGTTCATCATGGTTTTTTCATCCCAACCTAGTCATGAATTCTATGCTAAGAATAGTTTTTAAGGTAGTGGATTTTTCCATCGACTTTATTTTTTCCATAGTAGTCTTTAGTGTCCTCTTGTCTGCGTCCTTTAGGCTTTGATTCTCTCGTGTGCTGCTCTCACACGATATTTCAATCCGTCTCTTTGGTTATCATTGATTGGCGTTAGGTTCCTATTCCCGGATCGGTTTTTCTATACCGTTGTTCCCCAACTTTGATATACGATTTTTCAGTCTTCTCTTTAGGTTAAGTTCTCGGTTCTTTCAGTCACCTTTGTTCCCCTTCCTTTGGTATTAGGATTGATTTCTGTTTGGCCTCCCTGTGATTTTCTGGTTTGGTGCCTACTATTCTGGATGAATAGTATTTTTGCGCTTACCATGGATGGTTACATTTCCATTTTGGTCTCAGCTCAGCTCGGTATGACCCAAGTTTTTGCTGCTACATTTTCGGAGTACTACAGTGGTTTTTGGTTCATCCTTTCTCATCCTTTTATTTTAGACAAGGCTTTCTTCTGGTTTCCTGTTTTTCCGCCGTTCTTAATAATTTTTGTTTGCTACCAGTTTATGGTTCTATGTCCCCAGTGCCATAGGTGGAGTACTAGTATTGTATGTCACCTGCGTCATAGGTGGAGTATCAGCATGAATAGCGGTGCTCTCACTTGTTTTATGTCTTGGTGACTCCTTGTGTACTCCCTTAGAACTATCGGTCCTGACAGTACTATGTCAGCTTCCCGTAGACTGTGTTATTCTTCATGACACTGTGACGACTTCCTGTTGACTGCGTCATCGGTTCTTCTGACACGCGCTGTCTAGCCTGTACCCTGATCAGGTTCCAGGCTACCGCCCCTTTCCTCCGCTGGTGTCCCTTTATGGTTCCCCAGTCTTTTGTAATGTTATTCTCGTCTCCGTGTATAGATTGGCGCGTCTGTTCCGCTGCTTTCATCTCTGTCCACTGCACGGAGTGTATTAAAGCTGATAGTCTATTTGGCTGACGCACTAGACCCATGTCTATGGCATGCATCTTCACATTGGGTTCACTCCTAGTGGTTGTGGCAGTCTTGGCATGTTGCCTCTTGTGTTGTGGTGGATACTGGTTCTCCTTGCTTTGCTGGGTGTTGGGTGACAGTCCAACCTTGTCTTCATGCCTCGGTATTCCAGATCCATTCTGCATGGTAAACTCATGCAAGTGTGGACAATGCAAGGCTGGGGTAGGACCTGAGGTTCAGGTACCTAAGCTTAGGGCAGGTTGGACTTCCAGGGGGATCTCCCTACCAATGCGCAAAAACAACACAAAGGGTGTCAATAAATGTAACTATGCCCGCCCTTCATTTTTGCAGGGACCCATACTCTGTCTGGTAGCGGTCTGAAGGTTGCTTGTAGGTTGGGTTTCACAACAATTTGGCCTCGGGAATTCTGACTTGATCACATGCCTAAATAGTGTCCACCTGCTTGCATGCCTCCTTTTGTGCATTCATGTCTGTATGCCTGCCTTTCTGTCTTCCTCCCTGGTGACTGATTGGCTGACTATCTGGATGGTGACTGCAGCTTGGAGGTGCTAGGCATAGAGTGTTCAGCCCATGGAAAGTGGCTTGGTTGCTTACATGCCTATCTGTTGCACGCATGAATACTTGCTTGTCAGTCTGCTTGAGCGCTTGGCCATTGTTGACACAAGACAAGGGGGCTTTAAACTATCATCAAATAAGAAGTAAAGGGTGCTACTTAATTTAACTATGCCTGCATTCTGTATTTGCAGGGACCATTGCTCTGCCTTCCCTCCCAGTTCTGATGTTCCACTGTCACATAAGGCTTTTGGACAACAACGTAAGTGATAAGTGAAGCTTGCTTGTAGGTGCTGTTTCGCAACAATTGTGTGGCATAGCGAATTATGTCTTGATTCATGCCTAGGTGGTGCCCACGTGCATCTGTCTATGTTTGTGTCACTAGCTCTGCCATCGTCTCTGTAACTGCATCTGTACTATGCCTCTGTCTATGTACTGCCCTTCATTGATCTCTAACGCATACCCTGCTCTGCACGTCACTGTCCTGCCCCTTGCCATCCTCCCTGCCCTTCATTGCTCTGTAACGCAGGCCATGCCCAGCTAATCACCATCCTACCCCTATCCGTGCTCTCTGCCCTTCCTTGCTTTCTAACACCCGCCCTGCTCTGCTCATCACTGTCATCTAGCCCTTTGCCATTATCCCTGCACCTCCTTGCTCTCTAACGCCTGGCCTGCTCTGCTCATCACTGTCTTCTTGCCCCTTTCCATTATCCCTGCCCCTCTTTGCTCTCTAACGCCTGCCCTGCCTTGTTCATCACCGTCGTCATGCCCCTTGCCATTATCCCTGCCCCTCTTCGCTGTCAGCATGAATTGCGGTGCTCTCACGCGTTTTATGACTTGGTGACTACTTATGTACTTCCTTAGAACTATCGGTCCTGACAGTACTATGTCAGCTTACTGTTGACTGCGTCATCGGTTCTTCTGACACGCGCTGTCTAACCTGTACCCTGATCAGGTACCAGGCTACCGCCCCCCTTTCCTCCGCTGGTGTCCCTTTATGGTTCCACTATCTTTTGTAATATTTATTCTCGTCTCCGCATTTATAGATTGGCGTGCTGCACACACTAAGTCCACTCTCCGGAGTGTTATCCAAGCTGATAGGTTATACGGTCCCTCATTTACTACCACTGCTTTGCGATGCAACTTCCGCGAGGGCCTCCCGCTAATTTTGAGAAACTCCACGACAAGAATGGAGAATCTTGGACGCGCGGGATGCGCAGTGTCATTATCAGCAATGGCTGCGACCGTGTCCTTCCTAAGGAGGACCCGGGTCCTCTTGATGATTGGCTAGACGTCTGTGCACCAGCTGCCTCTGCTAGCGGTCATGAGAGTCCTTCCGCCATCGTGGAAGTAACCCCCCCCAATCAATCCTCCACCTTTACGGCTCCTTCTGCTACTGTCCGACGTCTCTCTCCTGAGATTGAGGACGTTCTGATGCGACTCTGCTGTGCTTCCACTCAGATTATCCAGTACGCAAGGGCGCCTCCACCTCCTGATGCCCGTTTTGACTACGACTATCAAGAACTTGCTCGTCATCGCCGTGCAGATGGCTATGCTGATGACTCTGATGATGGTGATGAAGATCTGCAGAGTGCTATGAGTGGTGACTTCGGTGGAGTCATTCCTTCCACTGCTACTCGAGTGTTCAATTCTACCGTCTCTCCTGTGTATGAGCCTCTGTCGGCACCTGCTCTTGCGCCTTCCCCGGAGTTTAAGCCTGATCCAGTCTCTGCGCCTCTGCTTGCGCCCCTTGCACCTGTCCACCCGGAGGTGGCCAGGCCGTCTTTGATGCAGAAGTCTGCGTCTTTCACCTTGCCTCCGGACCGAGGTCTGTCTGGCTACAATACTCGTGCTCGAGAGGCTTCTGTTGCTGCTGCTGGCCGCGCATCCTTTGCTGGCCCTTCGCAGGAGCCCCCTCCACCCCCGCCTCCGCCTGTGGAGCAGCCCCCTGCTCCTGGCCCTCCGCCATATGTGCCTCCTTCGCTGTCATGCGACTCCTGGGAGCATCTGCTCGATGGCGGACATCCTCTGCGTCTATCCCTGCAGGAATGCCGTCTTATCCGCCAAGCTCAACATGCTGGGGAATCCTTGGACCGCACTCTGTACGGTAGGCTGGATATGACTGCCACTCAGGCTATGGTTGATAGCAAGGGTCGCCCTAGGCCTAGGCGTGTGATGGCTTATTCTGAGCTAGGTCTAGAGTGTCGGGCTTTTCTGGGACCTGTTATGCCAGGGATTAACTACCCTCCTGCTAATGGTGTGACCTCTGGAGGGGTTGGGCGTAGGAACAGTGACCTGCGAGGTTACCAGTTTGTTAAGGTGCCACTCCCTTTCTGTCCTGTTCGTCCTGATTTCGTGCTCATTGTGCGTGTTGCGCGTTCCCTAGATCTCATCAGGAACTTAGATGACCAGCGCGCTTATGACGCTGGTCTTGCTGCTGAGTATTTTCTGGCGATTCGTGAGTCTTTAGCTCCTCGGTGTGCTCCTCCTGCTGCTGGAACTTCGGCCTCTCATGGTGAGTCTAGTGTCGATCCTGCACTGTTGGGTTTCAGTGCGCTTACCCTACCCCGCCAAGAGTTCATGATCTTATCCATGATGCTTGCCAACATGACGGATGCCCTAGTCAAGGTGTATAGGGACTTTGCTTCACCTCGGGATATCTTTTTGCATATCCGGAGGCAGCAGTCCGATGCCCTTGCCTCGCGTGTCCCTCTCTTGCTGAAGGAGTATCATGCTTCGGTCATGGGCACTCATGAGCACGTTGATGCTTTCTTTCGTCGGGTTCGCGGTATGTGCACTGACCTGCGCAGTGCTGGGTTTCCGCAGACTCAGCGTCACGCCATGGGCATTATAGTTCAAGGTGCGAGTCTGCCCCGGTTCGAAACGCTGCGGATTAAGTATGGTATCCTGATATACAACCAGCAACCTGTTGAGTACTGGTCCTGTCTAGAGGAATATATGCAGCTAGATATTCTTAACATAGCGCTCCCTCAGTCGGATTCCAGGCATCCTGGTTGGTCCCAGACCGCTCCTCAGTTTCCTGCTAATGCTGCATTTCAGCGGCGGCAGAAGACTGGTGGTGGTTCTGGGTCGAACAAGAGGCGCCTGGAATGCACCTGGGGACCATGCCCCCACAAGGATGGTCACTCGGAGGACCGTTGCTGGACGAAGTTCCCTGCCCTGCGAAGGGTCCCTGGTCGTGCAGAACCAACGCTTCCTTCACCGTTGCCTGCTAACCTGGCCCTTCCAGGTCACCTTACTCCAAAGCAATTGTCTTCCTTGCAGGCTCAAATTGATGGGTTTGCTATGCAGAAGTAGCAGGTAAGCCCTGTCCTATTCTCCTGCACCTCTAGGTTCTCAAATGTGTGTAGTCCGAGCCTGTCTGAGGGTGTCTGGCATGTGGATTCTGGAGCTGGAATGTCCATCACAGGTGATAGATCTTTGTTCACTGTGTTTGATGTTCCACTGAATCTGCCATCAGTTCGATTTGGTGATGGTGTGGTTCAACGGGCAGTAGGTAAGGGATCCATTGAGTTATGTAGTGATTGGTTACCAACACCAATCATTCTAACTAATGTTCTCTACATACCTCACTGTCCGGTGAACCTCCTGTCAGTAAATGCTGTGGCTCATTCTCTCCACTGCAAGATTTCTTTTGATAGTATTAGTTGTGGTATGGTATTAGTAGTACAGCTGACATTCGCTCTCTAACGCCTGCCCTGCTCTGCTCAACACCGTCGTCCTGCCCCTCGCCATTATCCCTGCCCCTTTTTGCTCTCTAACGCCTTCCCTTCTCTGCTCATCACTGTCATCTAGCCCCTCGCCAATATCCCTGCCCCTCTTTGCTCTCTAACGCCTGCCCTGCCTTGTTCATCACTGTCGTCCTGCCCCTTGCCATTATCCCTGCCCCTTTTTGCTCTCCAACGCCTGCTTTTCTCTGCTCATCACTGTCGTCTTGCCCCTTGCCATTATCCCCGCCCCTGTTTGCTCTCTAATGCCTGCTTTTCTCTGCTCATCACTGTCGTCCTGCCCCTTACCATTATCTCTGCCCCTCTTTACTCTCTAACGCCTGCCCTGCCCTGCTCATCACTGTCATCCTGTCCTTTGCCATTATCCCTGCCCATCTTTGCTCTCGAACGCCTGCCCTGCTCTGCTCATCACTGTCGTCATGCCCCTTGCCATTATCCCTGCCCCTTTTTACTCTCGTGAGTACAAACTGGCTGGCAATGATAATGGCGAGGGGCAGGACGACAGTGATGAGCAGAGCAGGGCAGGCGTTAGAGTGCAAAGAGGCGCAGGGATAATGGCGAGTGGCAAGATGACAGAGATGAGCAGAGCAGAGGAGGTTTAGAGAGCAAAGAGGGGCAGGGATGATGGCAAGGGGCAGGACACTTAATGAGCAGAGCAGAGCAGGTGATAGAGAGCAGAGAGGGCCAGGGATAATGGCAAGGGACAAGACGACAATGATGAGCAGAGTAGGGCAGGCGTTAGAGAGTAAACAGGGGCAGGGATAATGTCAAGGGGCAGGACGACAGTGATGAGCAGAGCAGGGCAGGTGTTAGAGAGCAAAGAGGGGCAGGGATAATGGCAAGGGGCAAGAAGAAAGTGATGAGCAGAGCAGGGCAGGCGTTACAGAGTAAAAAGGGGCAGGGATAATGTCAAGGGGCAGGACGACAGTGATGAGCAGAGCAGGGCAGGTGTTAGAGAGCAAAGAGGGGCAGGGATAATGGCAAGGGGCAAGATGACAGAGATGAGCAATGAAAAGCAGGCATTGGAGAGCAATGAGGGGCAGGGATAATGGCGAGGGGCAGGACGACAGTCATGAGCCGAGCATGGCAGGCGTTAGAGAGCAAAGAGGGGCAGGGATACTGGCAATTGCCATTATCCATGCTCTTGGTTCTCAAATGCATGCATTACTATGCTCATCACTGTGGTCCTGCCCCTTGCCTTGCTTCCTTCCCTTCCTTCCTCTTGAACGCATGCCCCTCTCTGATCATCACTTTCCAGGCGTACTTTGCTACCTTCCCACTTTGCTCTTTAACACATGCCCTGATCTGCTTATCGCATCCATGCCCCTTACCGTGCTCCCTGCCATTCATTGCTCTATAATGCCTGCTCTGCTCTGTTTAGCACATGCCTGCCCCTTGCCATGCTCCCTGCCATTGGTTGCTATGTAACACATGCCATGCTCTGCTCATCACCGCACCGTCCTGCCCCTTGCCATTAACCCTGCCCTTGGTTGCTCTCTAACGCATGCCCTGCTCTGCATGTCTTACAGGGCAAAATGATGGATGGAAATGCTACAGCTGCGATGAAGATTGTTGCCACGAAGGAACTACACATGCTGAAGATGGAAATATAAAATATAATCAGTGAACATATATAGATGTATAGCTTTGATTGGACGTTTCTTCTTGGTGGATATATAGGCCTATGTTTTCATAAGTAGACAAATAGATAGCTGCCTGCAGGCTGCGTATATACTTGCACTTGAACTTAATAAGCTACATGGTTCCAGCCAGCAATTTGGCTGCTAGTCGTCTTTTGCTCGCTGTCTATCTATGGTTAATGGATATATAGGGAATATATGGGCTGTAGTGGATGTATATGTGTAAGGATGCTTACGATGAATCGTCACTTTATTCGAAAGCAAATTTCGTAGGCGCTACTTCTCCTCCGCATTAGCGGAAACTGGACTCGGGATGCCGCGACGCTAGGCTTTGCAATGATCATCAATTCGCGCAATCTGAGTTGAAATGGTCCCCCCCCAACTCAAACCTGCCGAATTCTCCACCCCCCTCCTTCTCCCAAATGATCAACAACAACTGTCGGCGAGTAAGCATCTCGAGTCCGGATGAACGTCGCCCCAAGCAAGTTCAGGGGCGACCCATCTGGAGAGTGACGGGGGAAGTTGAAGCGCCCCCAGTCGATGCATGCGAACTCAACCTCACACACAAATCCAAATCTGGGAACTTGACAGATCACTCTAACAAAATAATATCCTACCCTATCAATGCACACTTTGGCAAAACGGATCCTCAAAAAGGCTCCGTTGCGGGGGACTGCCGCACCACCAACCAAGCGTTTGTCGTCAAACAGAATCAAACAAACTATACCACCATCTTTCTCAACTCTCGCTACTCTTACGCTGATACCTACCTTGCCCTCGCTGGCCACCTTGCCCTCGCTGGCTACCTTGCCCTCGCTGGCCACCTTGCTATTCTGCCTACCACGGCACCTCTTAATATCGCCCGTCATGGTGCAGGTGAAAATCCTGATGAATCGAATAGATTCAAGAAAATTGAGCCAGAGGGCCTTTCTCCTTGTCACTTGAAAATTGAAACCGACCTCTCTTATCTTACAGAACTCAATGGCCTCCCGCTACGTATCCTCTCTCGGGGAATCGAGATCGGTCCTGCCATCCTCCACCATTCAAACAGAAGACAGTGTGAGTTGGCCCTACGGGGAGGTAGACCTAGGGGGAGGACCAGACACTCCCCCACTAACAGTACCCACTACTGGGAACCCCAAGTAGCCTCTCACTGCCAGATTCATGCTTTTAACACTTATCTTGGGTTCAGAGCACTAGATCTTTTTAAAGTCTTGGAATTCTCTGTAAAACTGAACACCCATGTTAGAGCTTCCACTCAGCAGCACTGGACCTTAGATGGAAACTACTTCCACAGCTCCACTGGCAACTATACAGTCCCTCTCATCAACCTCTACCTTGCCACAAAAAAATCCCACCTTAGCTACATAACCGGCCACCAAAACTCCCGAACATACATTCCACACTACACCCCAGCAACCACAGAGACTTCAGAAAATTACTCTGCAGGCATACTGCTTGGCAGCTCACGAGAGCAAGTCCTGCAACGTATCCCCCCTCATTGCTCCCGCTTCATGCTCCACTACAATGCTGGATATGGACATGCAAAGACTCGCAAGTTGCACAATGGTGAGTGGTGGGACTTAGACTCTGAGAACATGCAGGGCCCCAAGCGCCTACACTCCTCTGACTGGCAACACGTTTAGGGCCACATCTATGTGCTAACACACACAACACTCTCCTTTCAAGCGCACCCCTTCCAGCCTGAACTCTATTACAAGCCTAACAATCACACCACCACTACTGACCCTGAACCTGAACCTGAGCCTGAGCCTGAGCCTGAACCCGAGCCTACACATGAACTTGCACGGGCAGCCTCTATAGCTCTGGTATCAGACGAGGAACCCTCACCCAAACGGAAAAAAACCCGCACTTCCAGGCGCCAGGCCCCCACCTCTCGCAATAAATCCCCCACAACTAAATCTCACTCACCAACACAACCTCAAACTGACAACACTCAATCACATGCAACAACCTTACCCACTCCTAGCAGACCTGTCATTCCTGATGGCCGCAGGATGCGACAGAGTAGGATTTTTGGAGCAGGCTCACCCACCAAGAAACCTACACTGCCTAGACCTACCAAACCCCTCCCCCCCACTAAACAAACCAAGACAGATCATACCACCTTACACCCTGTCTTTCAGCAACAAACTATACTTCACACTACTAACACCACCACTGTCAACTGCCGAGGCATAGGATTCTCCTGGGAAATGATCTATGATCACATTCGGACCAACAAAAATGACATTGTTATTTTAAATGAAACTAAACTCACTTCCAATAGGAAAAGTATCATGAACATGATTAAAAAAGACATGCCAGACTACCACTTTCACCACAGCAGCAAAACCATCCAACAAGCTAATAACGCTAACAACACTATTACCCACTCAGCTGGTGTCATCACCCTTATTAAGAAAACACTAACTGCTCATCCCACTAATCATGAGATTCCTACCGAAATAGCTGGCCACCTCACACACCAAACTATTAACAACACCACACATATCTTGGGTGTCTATATGCCATGCAATGACCCCATCAAACGTGCTGCAATTTACAATCACATCCATTATATTATCTCTACAAACCCCACTCACCAATACATAGCAGGGGGCGACTGGAACGCTGCCTACTATCCCACAGACAGGAGCAGCACAACCAGTCACCCAGAAGACTACACCCACCAGCAACACTTAAGTAAGTACTTAATTAAACTCCAACCATCTCCACGTCCTCACACTTACTACACTTACACAGACAACCATCCCTATAGCAGCAGGATTGACGATATCATCCTTATCAACTCCCCTCCAGGAACTACAGTGACAGAAGTCGTCCACCAGATGGGAGACACTTTGGACCACATGGCCTTGGAACACCACGTCACTTCTGCCCTCTTCCCCCCTCCCAATCTTGACATTCCCCCTACTGACCCAACTCCCCAACTACAGCTTCCACTTAAGCAACAAGACATGGCTAAGGCCAGAGAAGCAATCTCCCACCAATTCCTTCACCAATTTCAGCACAGCCATACCAACATAGAAGCAGCATGGACTCTCGCACAAGCCCTCCTGGGAGAGGACAAAACACCCTCACACATCCAATCCATCAGGCAGGAACTCAAGACCTCCATCCCAGAAGACCTCAACAGCATGACTGAACATCTTATGATAACCTTACACCAAGCTCTCACCATTATGACTGACACATGCCCCACCAAACCTACCATTCCAGGTATCTTCCTCCCCCGGCAAATTGCTAAATCATTTAGGAAAATTAAGTACCACATTAAACATATTAAATCATTGCGCACAGCCTCCAACTATCTTAACCAGCAAGGCTATGATGAACTTCGAATCAAACCTTTCACAACTCAAACTTACACCTCCTACACCAAAACTCAAATCCAACACCACCTTCAGAACCTGCTTCTATCTGACTACCGTTTATCTTTAACTGAGGACATCCACAACAGCACTGCAGAACAACGTACCATGCAGGCAGCACTCAAGGAGGAACGGGTAACCTCATCTATCAAGAAGTTTCGGCGTCGTCTCAGCACCCAGGCAAGGCAAACACACAGATACATTTTCTCCCCTGAAGACCACAAACACACTCCCACTGCCTTGCTGGACACGAAAACCCACACACTTAGCACTAGCACCCAAGGCCTCCTGGACATCATGACCAGACACATGGAAACACTCATGTCACCACAACCCCCCCCCCATCTCAGCCAACTACACTGAGCACACCACTCCCCCCCCATGGGTCCACCAAATTGACAAATACCACCTGGAAACCCCAGCTAACTCCATCCAACACACAGCTTCTCCCTACACTTACCTTTCCTCCTCTACCACTTTTACTGACTGCATCCGCAAGCTTGCCACCAATAAAGCAACTGGACCAGATGACATCCCCAACGAGCTCATCCTCTGCCTCCCAACTGAAATGCATCAAATCATCCACAAACTCATGCAACTTGCATGGATTCTAGGGGAAACCCCGGACTGCTGGAAAATTTCTCGCACAGTTATGCTCTATAAGAAATCAGACCCGTGTCTCCCACAAAATTACAGACCGATAGGACTCAACAATGCAGTGGCCAAGCTATGGACCTCCTTGGTCACAAACACTCTCACAACTTACTCTGAAACTAACCATATTCTCAGTGCCTGCCAGGAAGGCTTTCGGAAGGACAAGAGCACTTCCCGACAACTTCTCAACCTTCTCCACAATATAGAGGACGCTGCCCTCTTTCATCAAGATCTTTTTGCTGCCTACTTCAACTTTAGCTCAGCCTTCAACATGATTGATCACCAGAAATTACTGTGCATTATGCACAATCTTGGTTACACACATGACACAATAGACACAATTAAGGGCATTTACACTAACTCAACCACCCATATCCTTCTCAACAACACGCCTGGCTCTCCTATCTCCATCACCAGAGGCACCATACAGGGAGACACCCTGTCCCCTCTCCTCTTCATTATCTTTCTAGAACCCCTCCACAGATGGCTCCGCTCTGGAGGGCGGGGTTACAGAGCAGCGTCCCTACCTGCCGCAACAGCTGATGAGCATCACACTAGTAGCTTGGGCTACGCTGACGACACTGCCGTCCTCACTAGTACCGCGGAGGATCTTCAAATCCAGTGTGGTAAGGTTCAACAATTTAGTGTCTGGTCTGGCATCCCACTCAATGCCACTAATGTGTGGTCAGTGGCATTCTCACAAATCCCACCCCTCCCATCCTACCCACAACAACACCCTTAAACAACGCCTAAACAAAATACCTCTGGGTGACTCTTATGCAACATACCAACCTCCTGACATGGCCTACAAATACCTTGGGGTCCACATCTCTCTCACTCTTAATTGGAAAACTCAACTACACGCCACCATAGCATCCATTCATTCTAAAGGACTGAGTATTCTAACCAAGGCCAAACCCAGAGCAACTCCAGATCAATGTGTCCGCATTATCACACAATGTATAAGTGCAGCTATTAAATATCCCATGATAGTAGCCCCCTTCTCACTCACTGACATCCACATCATTGATAGAGCAGTTCTCAAAACGGTCAAACTCTGCTGCACACTTCCCAGATCCTTTCCCACTAGAGCCCTTCAACTTCCTAAAACAGAGGCAGGTCTCGGAGTTCCCTCCCTACTTACAGAGTACACTCAAATCACGGCTTCAGCCCTTACACAAGCCATGAACGATCAGGGCCATCTTGGCATTCTCACCAGAGCCCTTCTTAATAAAACTACTGCCACTATGACTACACTCAACCCTCTCTCTCTTTCCTCTAAACAGTTAACACACATGTCTCTAGCCCGTCAACTTGATATCCTTAGCCAATCCAGCATCAAACTCACTTGGAATGACACAGAACTTCTGGACAAACTTAACATCCACCCCCTACCTTCTCCTCCTCATGCCATACCTATCAAACTCATGACCCCCTTCCACGACTTGAATATTTATACCTACCATGACCTGGTCACACCTACGGGAACCCACCTCATCAGCACTACTGATCTCCCCCTTATTACTTCCTCCAAGATAACCAAACATCACAGACGCTCTCTTAACCTTCTCACAGCCCACCTAACTCTGGCTAAATTCGACTACCCCCTCACCCACACCGAACCCCTCCCGCTCATGCACCGCCAGCTCGCAGCCGAATACGCAATCACACCTAACACTACTGACATTATCAAACTCCCACCCACCACTGACTTTATTGCCACCCCTACCCAACGCTACTACTCCTCCACCCCTCTAACTGACGCAGACTACGGGGCGGATTCCCTTGGGGACATCGAAGGGAACCAATGGTGGGCATGGCCTACGACAACTGCCGACAGCTACGCGCAGCGTGCGTGGGGCTGCAACAGTAAAGACGAAACCTGGGCGGCCCGCCACTACCTGTGTAAATCCTGGATTCACCATAGCACCTCAACGCGATTTTTCCGCCACTACGCCATAACTAAAACTTCCCACCCTGACAGGACCCGCGAGGCTATGCTCTACCCAACGGCCAACGCTCCTGCACCGCCAACTCGCTTACTCCATCTCACCTATGGCTCCCAATACAAAGCTCTCTATATTACTAGCTGGCGCAGCAAACGCTCCCTAGACACCGGCAACTCTACCAGTACTACTGTTGCCCACGTTCAGTGGGCTCCCACAACCATGCACAATGACCACATCCATTCCTACACTCAAGCTGGATATAGCATCCACTACAGCAAACCAGTCACTTCCACCATTTCTATCATCCACTGGAAACCGCAATCTCACCTCATCTCTCACCTCTGCGAAATGCTGGGGCAACAAGCCTATGACCAACTCGTCCACACCTTCAAGTCAGCCCCTTTCACCACCACTTGTCAAAATCTGAGGAAAGACTCCCACCTTACCAACCCTCAGCAGCAAGGCCAATGGACCACCACCCCAGGCTTCCAAGCTGACAACCACGCCCTTGTCCACAAATTGCTGCATGTGGATACACAAGACAGACACCCAGACTGGGACATCCAACCACCCCTCTCCTACATTATCCAAACAGGCATCCTCACCAACAAGGATGGACAGGACACCCACACACACAAACATCTCTCTTATCTCTACACCCCCACTGGGAAATGTATTGGGCACACCCCCAACAACAGACTTACCTCCCTCCAGCAGAATTATGAGCACTTCAAAACTACCCACCCTACCAAATGGCAACAACTAACCCAGGGAGGAACCTACCATACAGACCTAGCTGCTCTCTTCACTAGGTACAGAGCTACCCCTGCTTCTACCAACATTCTCTCTCCTGTCCTCCACCAAGCCATTGCAAAGCTAGGTATCACCCACCACCGAACTTCTACTCCTCTCAGCTATGATCAGAGCCTTCTCAGCTACTCCTCTCCTCACCCAGCTGACCAGCTCTTTGGGTCCAACGAGGACCCCTTCCACACTGTCTGGACTGGGGGCTCCCTAGTGGACATCCCTAGCTCAGTCACCCTGGCACACCAAGCACTCAGGTGGGCCTTATCCAGTGCAGATTATGCTGAGACTTCCATTAGTCAGCCCCCCACATGCACTGTCATGCTCATCCCTGACACTTGCTATGCTCCCTACAACAAACTTCTCCACCGCCCCTGGGTCCACTACATTGACTCCAGGCCCCACTCTGAACTTTATGATACCTCTGACACCTGGTTGGGCAGTAAACTCCACACCCTCCCATCAACCCAAAAGTTACACCTCATCCTTATCTGCAGTCCCCAAAGTCAACTTACCTACTTTCCCAATTTTCAAGCCTTTATCCAGCTTTGGCACGACCACATGCACAGCCTCTCCCCCCACTGGGAGCCCACCACTATTACCCCACCTGACACCCTCACCTCCTCTGACACGCAGATCACTTACCCTAGAAAACTCAGATCACTCACCTCAAAACCTTGGCACACTCCACACCGCGAGCACCCTCAACCTCTTACTCCTCCCACTACTCATCCATGCACATACCCAGCTATCCTCTCTGCAAGCCTCCAGGTCTACACAGATGGCAGCCTGATCAAAGGTAACTCGGCCTCCCCTAGTAAAATAGGGGCTGCAGTTTATGTCCCCATTGCAGGGATGAGCTACACCATCAACCCAGGTGGGCGGGGGGCCACCAGGACTAACAACAGAGCAGAACTAGTGGCAATTCACCAAGCCATTATTAACATTCCATACGATACTAACCTCACCCTCCACACTGACAGTCTCTGTTCACTTCAACTCATTAAAAAATGATCCATGATCCCACCACAGCCACACGCTCCCTACATGCTGAGCTGCTACATTCAATCCAATCTCACCTTATTCAACGAATTGTACATGGCTCACACACCACCCTTTGCAAAGTACGCTCCCACACAGGCATTCTTGGAAATGACCGGGCTGACAGCCTAGCGCGTAAGGCCGCAGATGACCCTGCCTCCAGCAGATATACTGATAACACTGGGGAAATCCCCAGACACAATGTTTACTGGCCCACTGTCCAACCTCCTCGCACACCCATGGGAGATATCCCCCCACGCATTCTAGCACCTAACCTCACACAAGGCATCAGCTCCAACCTACCCACTAGCTGCCACCTTGGCCAACACCCGCTTAAAGGGATTTATGCAACCACCTGGGCCGATAACACTCCTCACCAACTTCCTCATGCAAGTAATAAATTTTTGTCCTCTACCCTTATCCAACATAAAACTAAATTCCACATCCTTAAAGCCCGCTGGGGTCGACTGTGGAATCGTAAACTTGCATATCGGTGGAAACTTCCTTATATTAACAACACCCACCCGCCCACAAACCCTCTATGCCCCATATGCCGCATCTGTGAGGACGGAGCGGGCCACATTCTGGCGGGCTGCTCACACCAGACTTTCAAGGAGCTCTATATCAAGAGACATGACGCCGCAGTGCGACTCATCCACAAGGCCATCTGCACTGGCGACCTGGGCTCACGCAGAATGATTATGGACGCTAGCAAGGAAGAGGACCTCCCCAGGGGGGTCCTAGGCAAACGCCTCCCTGACTGGCTACGCCCTTCCTCTATTACAGAAGAGGCCTGGAGGAGAATGAGACCTGACCTTGCCATCCTACCTGACATAGACTCTCCTACCGTCCTAAGAGATAAAGAAATTTGGCTCCTTGAGCTTGGCTATTGCTCTGATACCAACCATGCTACCAAGTTGATCACTAAACATGCCCAGCATGCTAGACTAGTGGATGGCCTCCAATCGGCTGGATATCTTGTTCACTACGTAGTTATCACAATTGGAACAACGGGTACTATCCCAACCTCCTTTTTGACTTCTATGGCTACACTTGGACTTAACAGATTGTGTGCCCTTCGACTGGGAGACACAGTCCACTCTCACTCTATTTCTAGCTTTCAAAGTATTTTACAGTGCAGACGCTTTATGGAGACCCAACAGGGCTCAATACCAGGGGATTAGTAATTTCCCTGGTTCTCCTTGTTAAAGTTTGCCCACCAGGGGCTTATTCAGACTCCCTGACAAGGAGACTCTTTTATGGTGACTACTGCTAGCTCCGGCTTACGCAGTGGTGTCCTTAACTTCACGTCCTGAGAGTGGCGCATTACTCGGATGTAACAATTTCAATTTCAATTTTAAGGATGCTTATCGAGGGGGGGGCAAGGAAAAAGATTTCGTACCGCATGTTCGATATGGATAGAGAACCGCGAGCAATAGTCGATACAAAAAAAATCATGTCGATACACCCACGGGCGGCCGAGATACGAGGGTGGGGGGGGGAAGGGGGGTCCGACCGTTTTCCCAATTTTATTTGTACCTCGTGTAACTTTCTTGCCAGTGCGAATTTTCGAGCGTGAGGTACACCAATGAGTACGTCTCGACGAGAGGAGTGCGAATCTGCATTCGTTAGTAAGTTACACGCAGGGTGTAATAGGTGGATCTCCTGGAAGGTACATCCAGGCTGGACGTCACCCAGACCTTCGCGCCCAGCTTCGCACGAGCGGCAGTTGGCGGCGAAAAAGGCGCGCACGCAACGCGTTTGGATGCGCGTTCTGAACTCTGGTCCCCTACGAGGTTCCTAAAGCAGTGGACCCCCCCCCCCCCCCACACACACACCCACCCACCCACCCACCCACCCACCCACACACCACACACACACACCACACACACGCACGCACAAACCCCAGACACACACACACACCACCCGAGCAGACCATCAGGCTCCAGAATAGAAGTTGAGTCGATTAAGCCATGATAATGATGATAATAAAGTTAGATACGGTAGACAGATAAATAGCGCCTTCAGTCCTTTACATACCTTAGTGATCTCCTCCAAGGGTGCTGACGACTGCGGAGCGCTCAAGAAAGTTGTAAAAATACTGAAATCTAAATAACTTTGTCCAAACTTGATATTTGTATCTTTTGGTTGTATGGTTGGAAAGGCCTTGACGAGATGATGCTCATGGACCCCCCTTTCACTTTGTTATACTGTCTGGGTGTTCAGATATGAGGTCTCAAAGGGGGGGGGGGGGGGTGGGGGGGGGGGGGGGGGGGGGGTCCAGTGGTTGCAGTGGTGGTTGTAGTGGTGGCTGTAGTGCTAGGATCACCTGGGGTCACCCTGAGTCACAAGCTCGCGACAAAAATACAGCTTGAGTGTTTGCAGATTGGGGCAAGAACCCAATGCAGGCAAGTCCACAAGCTCGTAGCAATAAGACAGGTTGAGTGCCTACAGGTTAGGGCAAGAACCCAATGCAGACACGTCCACAATCTTGTTGCACTCAGATATGCTAAGTGTCTTAAGGTAAGGGAAAGAACCCAATACAGACGCGTCCACAAGCTCGGAACCATCCCTGCAACCAACTAGTACTAGATTCTGCAGAACAGGGCAGGAACCCAAAGCAGATATGTCATCAGTAAGCTGTTGGCATTCAAGAAGCTCCAGCAGTGTCTGCAGCTTGATTGATGAAGCCAGCGAGAGACGACGGCATTTGTTGCCAAGTCTCGCATCCGTACAGTGTGAGCTCGCTCCTCCAATCCAGTGTATTTAAGCAAGGCCCCCGTACATAGGCGGTTGTAATCAGCCAATAATGTTACTTCCGGCGAGCGCATAGAAGCAGGGAAAGGACCTTTGTAGGACATACCAGGGTATGGTGAATTTCCAGGCTCTTGACGTTGGGGCACTTGGGGATGGCGATGGACTCCAACGACTGCCTCGGATCAATCTGAAAGTGCGAAAGAATTTGGTTGCAAGATCAGGTCAGAACATGGTCATATCAATATCAGGTATATATATATTGTCAAGGCCAAGTCAGCTAAGGGCAGTACAATATGCAAGGTCAAGGCAGTAAAATATAGAAGGGGAGTGGTCAGGATAGGGCAGGCAGTACACGATTAAAGGGCAGAGGTCAGGCACTCAGGCCTGGGCAGTGCATGATAAAGTAGCAGGTCAGTATATGATGAAAGGGGAGAAGTCAGGTCAGGGAAGTACATGATGAAAGGTAATTGGCCAGGTCAGGGCAGAACATGTTAAAAGGGGAGTGGGCAGGGGAGGGCGGGGCAGGGCGGCAGGGCATGGTAGAGCATGATTAAAGGGGAGTGGTACGGGCAGTACATGACAAACAAGTCCTATGCAGAGTCGCAAGCGACGCGGAAAAATTGGCGGAGTGTGATGGCAACGGAACGGAAGCTGGCAACAAGGGCGTGACCGCCCTTGTGTTGGATTGGACCAATTGGACCAAGGAATCCGCTGGTGGCTGGGGAAGGGGATGGGTAGCCTCGCTGTAATCATGGAGGGGCGGTAACTAGGGTTGTTTTGTGTGCGGTGTGTGTAACCTTGTTGCTGCCCTCGTGGCTGTTCTCGGCTGTTCTTGCGGAATGTGTGTCTCGTATACCGCGCTTTGGTACACAGTTGCGCGTTACCTCATAAAATGGGGCTGTACACCGTCCGGCTGTGACTAGGCAGTCTCCTTCGGGATGACTTGACTGTCGAATCCCAACGTCAAGTGGTTCGGGGCGCAGTTTGACTTAAATCTACCTGGAAGATGAGGTGACGTGACTGAAAGTACAACTTGTCTGAAATTTGCTTCGCGTCGGAGAATATGTGACTGTATTTGCGAGTTTATTGAGCTGCCTGCCGTTTGCAAACGTCAGTTGGTGCGGTCCAAATGCACTTTGTAGGGCGAACCCTTAGGTTCCCTAGCGCACCCGTTTGGCGCATCCGTTTGGCGCACCCGTTTTGCTCGTCCGGCAGTACGCCTGATGTACCGAAGTCGCTACCCATGGAGGGGCGGTAACTATATTGACCGCCCCCTGAGCTGTTGGTTTTTGGAACTATAAGCTTACGTATTGGCGGTCAGATGTGTACTTATGTTGTAGCCTTGTTGCTTACAAAGTAAAAAAAAAAAAAAAAAAAAAAAAAAGGGATTATGTACTTATGTTGTAAAAAGGGGTTATGTACTTATGTTGTAGCCTTGTTGCTTTCAAAGTAACAACAAAGTAACAAACAAACAAATAAGGGACATTTGCAGTGTTACTATTTAGAGCAGTATTGAACGTGCCTCTACTGTCATGCAGAGCATACACGAAGGTTGGCTTTACTTGTAATAATTTGATGCAGAAAAAATGAGACCAATCAGAGGCCGGGTTAATTTTAGGGGATTTTGAGAAGGTGTTGCATGTGTGGGCTGGGCAGTATGAGCCGTTCCGGTCTGGGCCTGACCCGACGCGAGGGGGGGTCGGGTGTGTCGGGGTGGATGCCTGTAGCGTGGGTCGGCATGCATTGGGCTGGCCCGGGCTGGCCGGGTGGTTATGCGTTGTGTGGGTATGACACGAATGTAGCGCAGTTTGAGAGCGCATATGGCATGTGGTTTGGGAGAATAGGTGAGCATAGGGTCCCAATAGCCGCTCTGCCCATGATTTGGAATGGCTGGGCCTAGAGTTGCGCCTGGCCATGGAGAATGGAGATAAGTGGCCACCATTGTGCAACGCCGCTGCCCCCTAGGTCGAAGCACGAATCTGAAAGCTGCGTTGGTCGAAGCTCTGCAGCTTCTCAGGGTAGTGTCACCTTCTTGGATATAAGTTAGTTCTTACTTGTGTAGCTTCGCAGCTCCGCAGAAGGAACGATTGGTACTTAGGTAGCGATAAATAGCAAGTCACTTTGGCTGAGACGGGGGTCGGAAGTGCACCAGTTATCAATTCCGCAGTTCGAATGTCAGCATATGCTCAATTTCCACGTTCGCAAGTAGCACGTCCAGCAGGTTGCAGGCGATGGTCCCCTAGGTCAGAGCACGTAGCTCAAAGCTGCGCTGGTCCAAGCTCCACAGGTTCGCAGGGTGGTGTTACCCACTTGGGCTGATCCGTAATTAATTTTGAAGCTTCGCAGGTCTGCAGAACGAATGATCAGTACCGAGGCATGCTATTAGCAAGATTGGCAGATTCAGAGGTTGGAAGAGCACCAGTTCAATTTAATTGCGTTCTTTCGAAGTTAGCATTTGCGAAATTTGCACGTTGCGCGCAAGTAGCAGGTCCAGCCGCGATGGGAGTTTGCAGGCGATGGGCTCAGGGTCGGGCGGAAACGCGAATGTTGCATGTTGCATGGACAGTTGGCTTGTGCAGGACGGTTCTTTCTACGCGAACCCTTTAGGTTCTTCATGGCTCTTCATCCGGTTACTCGTTTTTGTTATACTAGTTGGTCGGCCCCCTTGACTTTGTGTGACTCGGTGTAACTCTTGAGTCTCTCCTACATTGAGGGCGGTAACGATGGAGCTGACCGAAGCGAGTTAGTTACGCGACCGTTGCCTGACGTGCCAGGCTTCAAGTTTCTTTTTCCCCGGGCAAACGGACAAATGGGTAAACATGGGGGCTCCCGCCCCCTTGAAGAGGGGGCTCCGCCAAAAAGGAGAGATTAGGGCATAACATGATATAAGGGGAGAGGTAAGGTCAGGGCAAGGCAGTACATGATACAAGGAGAGTACCAGGACCACACCAAAAATCTAAAACCGGACATGGAGAGAGAAGGGTAAGTCCTACCGAACCGTTGTACCATGTAGTGCGGTTCGGAGAGATTTCGACCCCCACGGAAAAATCAAGTTTATCACGTTTCACAGTTATGAAGACAACTTGGAGAAAAAAGAAAAGCGAAACCAGGGTCTTCGTAAACCTCTTCGACCCTCTTCGACCCACTTCGTTGCGTGCCAGCCGGCCAGTCTGTTCCTTCGCTGCGGGCTTGAAAACACGCGATATCTGCATCGTTTTTATCCAATCTCTGTCAATCCACTATTATTCGCGCATTTGCTCAGGGAGGAAGGCTTCCTTTGCTCTAGAATTCTCGCCTTGCTACTAATATCTGTTTCGTCACAGCTCCATTAGTTCATTCTCTGGCCTGGAGGAGGAAGCAAGCCTTCATCCCTGAGCAAATGCGCGAATAACAGTGGATTGACAGAGATTGGATAAAAACGATGCAGATATCGCGTGTTTTCAAGCCCGCAGCGAAGGAACAGACTGGCCGGCTGGCACGCAACGAAGTGGGTCGAAGAGGTTTACGAAGACCCTGGTTTCGCTTCTCTTTTTTCTTCAAGTTGTCTTCATAACTGTGAAACGTGATAATACCGATGGAAGCGCATGCAAAGGCGACCGCATACAACCGTCTAATTTCTCGAGCAGTGCAGTTTTCGGCGAGTTGTGTAGCTTTCGAGGTTGGTGTCGGTTGGAGCGGTTGAGGCCTGGGCCTGTCTTTTGTTGAGGCAACCTTGGACAACAAACCGGTCCGAGACGCGCGCATGCGCCAACTTTTGCCGAGCTGCTTTGCTGCTGCGTATTCATAATGGCTATTTGCTAGTAATTAAGGCAACATTTGTCATCGAGGTGCCTCTTTCAGCCCTACCTGGCCTATACGAGGACTAACTCCGACTTGGAGCGAGGAGGCCCCTGAGGAGCGCGGCTCTGGCTTGGGAGCTTTAATATGGTGCTAATAATAGTGCCTGTTGCTCGTAGCCAGCTCGGAGTAGCATGTAGTTTGCTGAGTTTGGGGATTTCGGTTAGGCTGGGAGGGCAGTTGCGGGAATGCTCGATGTGGATGCGGCACTCTAATTTGCGGACCGGCACCCAGTAGAGGTGATGCATGAGGGTCCCCTTAATGATTTCCCAGCGGCATAAGACCGTGGGTCAAGATTGGCGACCGTGGTTATATTTTTGCTGGTACCACTTTATGGCACTGAGCGGCGGAAGTAAAGCACCCGGCGCCCGGCGCCAGGCGCCCGATGGGCCTTGAGTCTTGGCTGAGTAGGCCCTTAATGTGTGTGTTTGAGCCTATAATTGGAGGTGAATAGCCTTGGGTCCTCCCAAAGTTGCCCGATTGGACGCAGGAGTTGTCCAATGGGTCCATGAGGGTCCTGGACCATATGGCCAAGGCGCTGGGTGAAAACATTGGGATGATCAAATTTTATTGGCCTCCAAAGTTGGTTGGTTTGGTGCAAAAACAGCATACAATCATATCACACTCCATTTTTTTTTTTTTTTGAAACTATTTTGAATTTTTCCCATCAATACTTTCATAATTATAGGCCCTTAAGTCATTTTGTGAAGCGGTTGTGAGAGTCAGCCACGAATTTAAAAGCATTTTTGGCGGGAAAATCACTGCATAAAATAAATGTGGGTCCAAACTCCAAAATCAATTTTTTGTTTTGACAAAATGTTCCAAAATTTTATTTTATCTTAACCATCAGTCCTATTTAATTTGGGTCCAATCGGAGAAAGTCGATTTCGTCTCTGAACAGCACTACCAGGCAACTATGCAAGTACGCTTTGGCTGTTTCTCTCGCGAGACCCCCCCCCCACCCCACCCCACCCCACCCCGCCACCCCGCCCCACCCCACCCCACCCCCCGCAGGGCCGGAGAGAAAACATCGCCTAGCTCCACGCCCATCGTTGTCACTTCGCAATCCAAGTCAGTCGCCCCAAAATACTTTTGCTTCCTGTGCTTCAGGTGTCCTAATTCGAATTAGGCATGTCTTCGGGTTCATGTGCTCGAGCGAATCGGTACACATCGTGATGTCCAAGCATTCCGATATTGAAATATTATAGCGTAGTACCAGTTCGGAACATCTCCTATACCTTGTTGCGACCAAGCCACCAGCTTGTCGGGCGAAGACAAAATCACGAAGGGCAAGCGCCTTATGGGGCGCATCAGAGGGGCAAAGCTTGCAGAAACGTTTGAGGCGTGGAAGGCAAGTGATAGTGCCCCTCCCACTCTCTGGTCGGGCGATGAACCTGTGCCCTGTTGGATTGAGATACCATACTCGGCTTTGGTCAAAATCATACGATATGCCGGTCCCTAAACATGTGTGGTAGTG
Organism: Chlamydomonas sp. ICE-L; assembly: GCA_013435795.1. Lineage (NCBI taxonomy): Eukaryota > Viridiplantae > Chlorophyta > Chlorophyceae > Chlamydomonadales > Chlamydomonadaceae > Chlamydomonas > Chlamydomonas sp. ICE-L. The sequence goes on from JACBWV010000311.1 coordinate 802,518, forward strand.
TTTGATTGTGCTTGGAAGGGTAGTGTGTGCTTGTGGTTGGAATTGTGGTGTGTGCTTGTGCTTTGTGCCCACTGTGTGTAATTGTACATGTGTTTGTTGGTGGTGTGTTCGTGACAGTGTCTGTTAGTGTGTTGTGGTTGGAGTTGTTTTGTGTGTTGTGTATTGTGTATTGTGGTTTGAGTGTGCATGTGTATACGAAGGTGCACTTGGAAAATGCTGGGCCTTGGTGGTGGGTCAGTTTGGGTGTGGGTATGCGTGCGTTCATGTGTTAACCTTTTTATGTGCTCTTGTGTTTACGTGTTTGTGTGTTTATTTTTTATGTGCTTGTGTGTTTAGCGGGTAAGCAGTCATGCAGTTATGTGTTTATGTTTCTAATTGCTTGTGCTGTTGTGTGCTTATGTTGTTATGTGTATGTGGTTGTATGTGTGTGTGGTTATGTGGTTATGTTGTTGTATGGGTACGTGGTTATGTGGGTGTGTATGTCCGTTGGTTGGTGGGTATGTGGGTATGTGGGTAGCTAAAGTGGGTATTTGAGTTTCTTAACTACATGCTTATGTGTCAATGTCCCTGACACAGCTTAGGAAGCTGGGTGGAAGCTGTGTATGTTTGTGTATGTGTGTTTGTGTGGTGTTTGTGGTGGGAAAAGTATTAAAGATACATCAGTTGTGAAAGCCTATGGATTTCATGACAATGCAGGATTTATCAGAATTTGAATTTCATAACAATGCAGGATTTATCAGAATTTGAATTTCATAATAATGCAGGATTTATCAACATTTGAATTTCTTAGCAACGCAGGATTTATCAACATTTGAATTTCATAACAATGCAGGATTTATCAGAAGTTGAATTTCATAATAATGCAGGATTGATTAACATTTGAATTTCATAACAATGCAGGATTTATCAGCCTCTGAATTTCATTAAAATGCAGGATTGTTCAACCTCTGAATTTCATAACAATGCAGGATTTACCAACCTTTGAATTTCATAACAATGCAGCATAGATCAACCTTTGAATTTCATAACAATGCAGGATTATGAACATTTGAATTTCATAACAATGCAGGATTTATCATAATTTGAATTCGTGACAACATAGGATTAATCAACGTGTGAATGTCATAACAAGGATGGAATTATCAACGTTCGAAGAGACTGCAAGGGGCGAATTTCATAACATCTAATAACATTCTCTAACAACGCAGCATTGATCAACATTTGAAATGTCTGCCAGGAACAGATTTCATTCCGTTCAATTTATTTCATTTCATAACATTTCAAGAGAAATTCTGAACAACACTGGATTTATCAACATTTGAAGAGACTGCGAGGGACGCATATCAATGTATCATACAATTCATAAAATGGCATAACAATTCATAACATTTATTAACACCGCAGGATTTATCAACCCTTCGAAAAGACTGTGAGGGACAAATGTAAAACATTTCATAACATTTCATAACAATTCATAACATTTCTGAACACCGCAGGATTTATCAACGTTTGAAGAGACTGCAAGGGACAAATTTATAATATTCCATAACATTTCATAACAATACATAACATTTAATAACATTTCTTAACACCGCAGGATTTATCAACATTCGAAGAGACTGCGAGGGACGAATTTCATAGCATGTCATAGCAATTAATAAAATATCATGACATTTCGTAACATTTCTTAACAACGCAGGATTTATTAACTTTCAAAGAGGCTGCGTGGGACGAATTTTATACCATTTCATAACAATTCATAACAATTCATTACATTTCACAACATTTCTGAACACCGCAGTATTGATCAATATTCGAAGAGACTGCGAGGGACTCATATATCATTAAATTTCATAACAATTCACACCATTTCATAACAATTCATTACATTTTATAACATTTCATAACATTTCATAACATTTCATTACATTTCATTACATTTCATTACATTACATTACATTTCATTACATTTCATTACATTTCTTAACAACGCAGGATTGATCAACGTTTAAAGAGACTGCGAGGGGCGCATGCAAGTTGTTGGACGCAATCGCAGTGAGTGCAGGAGACAGGAGCCGGCCTTTTTGTTTTAAATCTGAAAGTTGTTTTTTTAGCTTTATGTTTTTAGGCCTCCTCCAGGGACTGTGTTTGAGTGCTTTGTAAAGCTTTTTATAGCTTTTTAAGCCTTTTGTAGCTTTTTAGGGCCATTAAGGGCAATACATAAAAAATCAGTCAGGACCAGAGCTTTTTTTGGCGGAGCACCCTCTCCTGGGGGGCGTGAGCCCCCAGATTCACCCCGTTGTCTGTTAGTGCAACAGACCAACCCAAAAGTGTAAACCTGGCACGTCAGCAAACTGTCTCATAACTAACTCGCTTCGGTCGGCTCCATCAGTGCCACCTGTCGTTCCGTTGCCAACACACTCAGCCGATTTTCTTCGACACTTGCGACGCTGCATAGGACTTTTCCCCCGCTGCCTATAGCGATTGCTACCTGGGACTCTGTTTTAGACAAACGTTTTGCTACCCTGAGACTCCGCTATCCCGAACCCCAGAAAATTTAAAACTGAAAATTGGTACGTCTTGCCATGAGGCACGATCCCTAACCCTAGGTAGAGAATGGGCTGCTATTTTACTTGGACACAGCTACCATGGTGGTTGACAGCAACTGCAAACACCAAAGCGCACCCTTAGGGATTCAAACCCAGCACCTTCATCGGTTCAACGAGCTCAGCCATGGAACCATTCATCAAAACGGGATGCACTGGGGAAGGTTACTGCAGGTTTTGCTTTCGAAGACCGCTACTGCACCTGAGCTCGGACTACCGTACGACAAAACGAAGGAAAGTTATCAAAAAGAGTACAGGAGGCAGTCAGGGATTTGTTTTCAAATCTGAAAGTGGGTTTTTTCTAGCTATATGGTGATGTCCTCATCAAAAGACAGCGATTTATAGTTTTTTAGCTTTCTAAAGCTTGTTATAGCTTGTATAGCTTTTTAGGGCAATTTAATGCATTTATTAAAAGTGGCAATTTGGGCTAAAACGGGGACAAAAGTAGCAATCGCTATAGTAGCAATCGCTATAACGGGGGGGAAAATCCCAGGAGGCAGTCACTGTTTCTGATCTGAACTACTCATGGCAGCTTCTAGCCAGCTCCACCAGCTTTTAGCCAGCTTAACTGGGTCAATCTCAAAGCCTTCAGCTGTATTGGAGTGCCTGTCATGCCAGCTTTCAGTTGCACTAGCTAGCTTCTGGTTAGGTCCAAGGATAGGGAAACAGAGCTGCCCGGAAGCTACTACATGTAGCCCGAACAAGAAACAGTGTAGAACGCCTTAGCGGTCTAGTTGTAGCGCTTTTAGCGCTCTGGTCTAAAACCCTGCTTATCACGAGTGCGTTTTTTTAAACCTTTTTTAACCTTTTACATTTTTTTTTCGATCATAAAAACAATTCCTTTGATTTGTGTTTGAATGGGGTCGGCATGAACTGCTCAACCTAATCTTGACTGCTTGTCACGAGTGCATTTGTTTTCAAACGTGTTCAAACTTTTACAAACACATTTTTCTTATTTTTAAATTCATGACTGCTCGTCACGAGAGCAGCCAATCTTCGACAAGAAGTATGTGGACCGCTCCCCAAAGGAGCTTGCTCAAGTTGCTCAGGTCATCAGCAATGTCAAAGTGTTCAGGAAGATGGAGCCTGAGGTGCTCACCTTTCTCGCATCTCATGCTTCATTGGCCGTCATGTGGGAGTCAAATTAGCTTCCCAGAAATAGTGAGTACAGCATAAATCGATTAATACATAAATAAATAAATAGATAATTAAATAAACAAACAAATAGTACAGCAAGGTATCTCCATAGGTGCCTAATTATTGGCCTTTGGGGACAGACGGTTTTGACTCATAGTCTACAGTCCAGTGAAAACAACAAAATTCCACAAAGTTGCTTAACCACATCACCTCATGTAAATACTTAAATTTGGGTATGCTCAGGGTTTTTGCACCAGATGAAGTAAAACCTTTTATTTTTTTCACTATGGGGTTCCCTAATGCAGGACAGATTTGACACAAATGTGGGACGGAGCCAAACGCAGTCATTTTTTTTAAACTGAATTAGGTAGGCCTGTTTTTCACATCTTCCCTTGCAAGTCATTGTCACAGCAGGCTGTGGAAGAGACTGTGCAGGCAGTAAAGGCTGTACAAAGCCAAAAATCACTGAGTATTTGCACGTTTTGTGACAATTTAGGAGTCCCTAATTAAGCTACAATCTGCACAGCCGCAACTGCATCGTTTTGTGTCTTCGTCTTTTCGGCAAAGGGTACGGAATCACTTTTCGAAACTTTTCGAATGTTAAAATTTCAAATTTCAAATCACACTTTAAAACAATATTCAAAAAACAAACCGATAGATCTATATAGATCTATCGGTCTATGGAGATCTATTATATGTATATTTGCGAAGCCGATAGATCTAAAGATATCCCTTGTCCGAGGCCCCCCCGGTGCCGATAGATCTATATAGATCTATATGGGTTGTTTGAGCTGTCAACTGTTCCTCGAACTTGCTATTCGCTTTCTTCGCACTGTTCCGAATACAAACGGCAATTATTATTTTGAATGAAGCCGGCTTACAAAGTTATAAGAGCGATCGGAAGTCGCCTGCTTCCGACTTGGCCATTCTTGAGAAAGCCCCACCAGCTTCTTTCTGGAGAGCAAACTTCGCGCGGATTGAAAAAGGGGGACCTTGCCCATTGTTTTGTCGCGCTTATGACATTGGCGTCAGTCCCAACAACATTAGCAACTCGAGGAACGCGTACATGAAGGCATGCAAGGGGGGCTCAACAACCGAGCTGCCTGCATTGTGGAACTGGACCTGGACAGCTCTTCTAAGAACACTCGCCAACATCAACTTGGGCAGCCTGGGCCCAAGCTTGGGGTCGCATCTGGTGGGCTGCACAATGTGTCCATGTAATCCTACTAGTCTGCTACCCTAGCGAAGGAATCGCGGCATGATGATGAATTGACGATGATGATGAACTGTTCGGCAACAAGTAGCAGCTTCTAGGCAGCTCCCTGTGCACTAGCTGGCATTAGTTTTGGCTGAGTAGCCAGCCAGGGGAGCTGCCTAGAAGCTGCACAAATTAGACAGTTTAACGATTTTTCTAGAACCTAATGTATGCTGAACAGAAGATGGTGATGAACTGCTGATGGAGATAGGGGGGACTAGGCCTAGGTTGGTTTGGAGGCTATATCGTGACCGTTTAGTAGGTGACCACGCCAGCAGCGAGCTTCACAATTGATTACTGAACTCAAAATAAATCCTGTATTTGTTTTGAAGGCACAAGGCACCTTAATATGATGCAGACTACATGTAAAATAAACCCCAGATTTTCAGAGGCCTCCTTGAGGTACCGATATACCATATATATATATTTTGCTATATATAGATCTATATAGATCTATATGTGGGGGCAATATAGATATATTTGCCGCCCCCTAATAATGACCTAAACATTCGGAATCTTACCCAATGTACGTTCCCGATATATTTATTACCAGCCCACACCACCACAACCACCACTCTCCACATCAATATTCTTACCCGACATATTTATTTTCAGCCCTGGATCGCAGCAACATGTACTCAATCATCTCCGGTGCTTCACAGGGGATTCGTCGGTGATGAACCACCACCACCACCATCCCACACACCACCAGCACTAGCACCCCACACCACCACCACCACCACCATCCCACACCACCACTAGCACCCCACCACACCACCACTAGCACCCCACCACACCACCACCACCACCACCACCACACACCACATCAATATGCTTAACCTCTTTATTTCTAGCCCTGGATCGCAGCAACATGGACTTGATCGTCATTGGGAGTGCAAAGGGAATCGTCGGTGCTGAACCATCACCACCACCACCCCACACACCACCAGCAACAGCACCCCACACCACCACCACCACCACCACCACCACCACACCTTCCCACACCACCAGTAGCACCACACCACCACCACCACCACCACCGCACAACACACCAATGTACTGATCCAATATATTTATTTTCAGCCCTGGATCGCAGCAACATGAACTCAATTGACTTCGGCGTTGCAAAGTGAATCGTTGATTCTGAAAATCACCCACACATTCGTAATCTTACCCAATGTACTGATCCAATCTATTTATTTTCAGCCCTGGATCGCAGCAACATGAACTCAATTGACTTCGGCATTGCCAAGGGAATCGTTGATTCTGAAAATCACCCACACATTCGGAATCTTACCCAATGTACTGACCCGATATATTCATTTTCAGCCCTGGATCGCAGCAACATGCACTGCATCGTCTATGGGAGTGAAAAATAATCGTTGGTGATGAAGCACCCACCACCACCACCACCACCACCACCACCACCACCACCACAGCCCCCCCCCCCCCCCCCCACACACACACACACACTTCCCCCCACCACCACCTCCACCACCACCACCACACCACCACCACCACCATCCCACACCACCACCACCACCACATCACATCACCACCACCACACACCACATCACCACCACACACCACATCAATATGCTAACCCTTTTTTGTTTTCAGCCCTGGATCGCAGCAACATGTACTCCGTCGTCTCCGGCGCTGTAAAGGGAATCGTTGGTGATGAAAATGACCCACACTTGCAGAATCTTGTTAAGATGACAGCAGACGAGCTTGTGGAAATGCATGCGGCCAAGGTGAGAGAGCTGCGAGCTACTTGCGTGTGTGGCGGTGCTGAGGCTGGGGCTGGTGGTGGTCGTGGTGTTGGTGGTCGTAGATGTTGCGGTGGTGGTGGTGGTGGAGTTCGTGGTCGTCACAGTGGTGGTGGTGCTGGTGGCGGCGACAGTGGTGGCAGTTGGGTAAGCAGAGGGGCAGGGATAGCAAGGGTGGCCAGGAAGTCGGGTACCTAATTGGCTATTTTGCATATAGAATGGCCGGAGTGACTCTTCCATTGCTTGGTGGTGGTGGTAATGGTGGTGGTGGTGGCGGCAGGGGGGGCAGGGTTGGCAGTGGAAGTCCTATGCATATTTGGCTATTTAGCATATGTATGCATATGATATAGAATGGTCGGAGTCAGGGTACTTCCATTGACCAAATTGGCCAGCGCTTTAGCGCACTTGACAAAACAAAATGCGCTTTGTAGTGCAAAAAGCGCAAAAATGCTTGCTGCGCCCACAGGGGGTTGCAAAAAACTGCGCGAAACGCGCAGTGGCCTAAAAAAGGCCGCGCGCCAGCGCGCAAGAGCGCGCGCTTGGAAGTACCCTGGTCGGAGTTATTCTTCAATTGTTTTGCAAGCTCAAGAACGTGGAACAATGGTTAAAAGGAGAGCCTTTTGCCACATGTGTAACATAAAGATATGATCACTGTAGATTAATAATTCCCCCTTTCCATCCTCTCATTGATTCCCCCTTTTCACACCTCATCGATTCTCCCTTTCCACACTTCACCAAATCCCCCTTTCCACACCCTCATTGATTCCCCCTTTCCACACTTCACCAATTCCCCCTTTCCTTACCCTCATTGATTCTCCCTTTCCACACTTCACCAATCCCCCCTTTACATAACCTCATTGATCCCCCTCTCATACACTTTACCAATTCCCCTCTTTCCATACCCTCATTGATTCCTCCTTTTCACACTTCATACATTCCCCCTTTCAACACCCATGCCTTGCACTGCATAGATCATAGATGAAGAAATCCCAGCAGCGCGGGCTCATTTCAATGGTTCCCTTCAGGGTAATTCAAAGCGCGCGCTTTTGCGCTTTTGAGCGCTGACTTTTTGACCCCCTCTGCGCTTTAAGCGCAGTTTTTTGCAACCCCTTGTGGGCCCTGCAAGCAATTTTTGCGCTTTTTGCACTACAAAGCGCAGTTTTTTTGTTTTCAAGTGCGCTAAAGCGCTGGCCAATTTGGCAATTTGAAGTACCCTGGTTTCAACGTCCCCCCTACAAATTCCTCATCGACCCCCCCCCCCCCCCCCCCCCCCCCCCCCCCCCCCCCTCCCCCCCCTCCCCCCATCTTCGATCCCCCTTTCCCATACCCTCATAAAATCCCCCATCAGCACCCTTGCCATCCACTGCACAGATCATAGGAGAAGAAATATCAACATCGCGAGCTAATTTCAACGCTGCCTATGGTCTTGTTGGCACAGAGTACGGCAGCAAGCTGGTAAGATTTAACTGGTTCGGGTTGGGGTGGGATGGAGTAGGGTGGGATGGAGTAGGGTGGGATGGAGTGGGGTGGGATGGAGAGGAGTGGGGTTAGATGGGATGGTAAGGAGCTCCACCTTGCCCCTGCAACGTGTGCTGATTATGACGGTAGCTGCCCTTGTGGGGCTAATTTCAAAGCTACATGAGGCCTTGTTGGCACAAAGTATGGCAGCAAGCTGGTAAGATTTAACTGGTGGGGTTTGGGGTTGGGGTGGGGAGGGATGGAGTGGGGTGGGTTGGAGTGGAGTGGGATGGAGTCAGGTGGGATGGAGTGGGGTGGGTTGGAGTCAGGTGGTATGGAGTGGGGTGGGATGGAGTCAGGTGGGATGGAGTGGGGTGGGGTGGGTTGGAGTGGGGTGGGTTGGAGTGGGGTGGGTGGAGTCAGGTGGTATGGAGTGGGGGGGGTGGGAATGGAGTCAGGTGGGATTTCGGGAGTGGGGTGGGAGTGGGGTGGGAATGAGTGGGTTGGGGTGGGAATGGAGTCAGGTGGGTTGCAGTGGGGGTGGGATGAGTCAGGTGGTATGGGTGGGGGGTGGACTGGAGTCCGTGTGGCGATTGGAGTGGTGGTGGGAGTGGGGGGTGGTTGGTCTGAGTGGGGTGGGGTGGGGATGGAGTCAGTGTGGGTTTGGGAGTGGGGGGTGGGGGATGGAGTCCAGTTGGGCTTGGAGTGGGGTGGGAGTGGGGGTGAAGTGGGATGGAATTGGGGTGGGGTGGATGGAGTCAGGTTGGTTGGAGTGGGGTGGTGAGGATGGCGTCCCGGGGGTTGGAAGTGGGGTGGGGTGGGGATGTGAGTGGGTGTGGTTGGATTGGGGGTGGGGTGTGGAGGTGGGGTGGGTGGAGTCCCCATGTGTGAATTGGCGTTTGGGGTGGGGGTGGGGATTGAGGTCAGGTGGGTTGGAGTGTGTGGTGGGTTGGGATGGAGTGGGGGGCTTGGGTTGGATTGGGGTGGGTTGGAGTGTAAGTAGGGAGGGAGTGGGGTGGGGTGGGATTGGAGCCAGTGGGTTGGGATGAGTGGGGGTTGGTTTTTGGATTTGAGGGTGGGGTTGTAGTGGGGTGGATGGAGTCCAGGGTGGGGATGGAGGGGTGGGTGGGAGTGGGGTGGGGTGGGGATGGATTCCAGGTGGGATGGAAGTGGGGTGGGGTGGGAATGAGTGGGTTGGAGTGGGTGGGGATGTGAAGGGGTGGAATAGAGTCATGTGGGTGGAGTCAGGTGGGATGGGACGGAGTTGGGGTGGATGGTTGTGGTGAGTGGAAGTGGGGTGTGATGGAGTCAGGTGGGACAATGGAGTTGGTGTGGTGTGGTGGAGTTGGGGGTGGAATGGGATGGAGTGGGGTTGGGGTGGGGTGGGTGAGTGGATGGTGTGGGATGGAGTGGTGTGGTTAATTGGAGTGGGGTGTAATGGGTGGAGTTGAGGTGGAGTGTGGTGGGCTTGATCAGGTGGGATGGATTGGTGGGGTGTGAGTGGAGTGTGGTGGAAATGGGATGTATTGTTTGGTGTTAGTGGATTTGGCGGGATGGGATTGAGTGGGGTTGACAGTGGTGGTGTGTCTTGGAGTTGGTTGGCATGGGATGAGTGGTGTGGGGTAGTGGTGTGTGAAATGGAGTGTGTGTATTTTCACGGCGTGGGGTGGGATTGGAGTTGTGAGTGGAGTGGGGTGGGATGGAGTCAGGTGGGATGGAGTGGTGTGTGAGTGGAGTGGGGTGGAATGGGATGGCGTTTTTGGGTGGAAGTGGGGTGGGATGGAGTCAGGTGGGATGGGATTGTTGTTGTGAGTGGAGTGGGGGTGGAATGGGAATGAGTCCCATGTTGGCATGATGGGTGTGTGACCTGGAGTGGGGTGGAAAGGACTGAGGGGGTGAGTGTGTGAAGTGGAGTGGGGGTGGGATGGATTCCCGGTGGGATGGATGTTGGTGGGTGAAGTGGAGTGTGGTGGGAGTGGTGTGTGGTTGGAGTAGGGGTTGGATGAGGTCAGGTGGGAATGGAGGTGGTTGTTTGGGTTTAGTGGAGTGGGTTGGGAATTGAATGGGAGTGGGGTGAGTGGTGTGTGTAATGGGAAGTGGGGTGGGATGGATTTGAGTGGGGTGGAGTGGATGGGTGTGGTGGTGGAGTCCATGTTTGGGATGTAGTTGGGGTGGAATGGGACGAGTGGGGTGGAGGTGTGGTGGTGATTGGGATGGGGTGGAATGGGATGGAGTGGGGTGGAGTGGTGTGTGAGTGGAGTGGGGTGGGATGGAGTGGGGTAGGAAGGTTTGGTCGGGAGCTCCACCTTGCCCTGCCACCTGTGCTGATTTCGACTGTAGCTACCCTTGTGGGGCTAATTTCAAAGCTACATGTAGCCTTCCTGGCCAAGAGTACAGCAGCAAGCTGGTAATATGTATCTAGTAGGGCTGATAATAATACCAATCCTTGAAAAGTGGCGTCAGAAATAAAGGTACCTTATCAAGAACTTTGCCCAAAAATAAATCTAAGATGGTAATATTTATCTAGTGGGGCTGATAATAAATCAAGTCCTTGAAAAGTAGCATCAGAAGGTACCTTATCAAGAATTTGACTTGTGGGGTTAGTCTTGACTCTGACTTAACTTTGACTTCAAATAAAACGAAGCTGGTAAGATAAATCTGGTGGGGATGATTTTTCAGGGCTAGGTTTTGGGGGTGGGGGCTGAATTTCGTTGCGGCTGCATTTTTAGTGGACTAAGTGTTTTGGGGTTCAATTTTGTTGGGCCTGAGTATCGCAGGTTCTCAACAAGATCTGTGTTTTTCTTTATCATCCTCCAAGAGGACAGCCCAAGAAGCAAAGCCCCAACAGCACCCTTATTTGTCTCTCACTGTCAGGTCCGCAACAAGATCTGTGTTGGTCTAGCTACCACCAACATGTGGCGTGAGGCACACACTGAGCCCCACCACCCCACCATCCCACCAGCCCAGCCCCACCACCCACCTTTACCCCACAGGTCCGCAACAAGATCGGTGTTTGTCTAGCTACCACCAACATGCGGCTTGAGGCACACACTGAGCCCCACCACCCCACCATCCCAGCCACACCACCCCAGCCCCACAGGTCCGCAACACGATCTGTGTTGGTCTAGCTACCACCAACATGTGGCGTGAGGCACACACTGAGCCCCACCACCCCACCATCCCAGCCCGACCACCCCACCACCCCACCATCCCAGCCCCACCACCCCAGCCCCACCACCACCTTTACCCTACAGGTCCGCAACAAAATCTGTGTTGGTCTAGCTACCACCAACATGTGGCGTGAGGCACACACTGAGCCCCATCACCCCACCACCCCACCACCCCAGCCCCACCACCCACCTTTACCCCCACAGTCCGCAACAAGATCTGTGGTTGGTCTAGCTACCACCAACATGTGGCTTGAGGCACACACTGAGCCCCACCACCCCCACCATCCCAGCCCGACCACCCCACCACCCCACCATCCCAGCCCCACCACCCACCACCCCACCATCCCAGCCCCACCACCCCACCACCCCACCCACCCCAGCCCCACCACCCCAGCCCCACCACCCCAGCCCCACCACCCACCTTTACTCCACAGGTCCGCAACACGATCTGTGTTGGTCTAGCTACCAACAACATGTGGCTTGTGGCACACACTGAGCCCCAACACCACCCTCATTTGTCTCACAGGTCCGCAACAAGATCTGTGTTGGTCTAGCTACCACCAACATGTGGCTTGTGGTTTTTAACTGAGCCCCACCACCACCCTCATTTGTCTCACAGGTCCGCAACAAGATCTGTGTTGGTCTAGCTACCACCAACATGTGGCTTGTGGTTTTTCACTGAGCCCCACCACCACTCTCATTTGTCTCACAGGTCCGCAACAAGATCTGGCGATCTGTGTTGTTCCACATTCACCAGGGCCACGGCCAGAAAGTTGCTTCCAGGAATCAAAGCCTGATAGGCAGTACAGCTCACGGTAGCCTTATGCGAGGGGAGCCAGCCGGACACCAGCAAGAGGGGGGTCCTGGGCCAGCCCCCCCCCCCCCACACACACACCCATGCTTTGGACCCCGCTGAGGGTATGGCCATAGCAAACCAAATCAAACATGATCAGCTTGACCCCGCGGCGGGGCTAATCGCGGCGGATATTGAAGCCATGGTGGAAGTGGTGACGGAGATGCAAGATGAGCTGGCAGAGGAGCTGAAGAGAGAAGCGGAGGCGGGGGAGAAGAAGATAAGCCGACATACAATCCCCAGCGGCCCCACCATAGTTACATGTGAAGCATGGGACAGCTTCTCTGGATGGTGCGGAAATTAATTGATTCTTAATTTACAAATATCATAAATTTCATAAATTAATTCATTCTTAATTTATACATTTATAAATTTCATAAATTTGACAAGAAAGGCGGAGGAGAAGAAGACAAGACGACAGGCAATCCCTAACGGCCCCACCAAAGCAACCTTGGAAGCATGGGACAGCTTTTCTGGCTGGTGTGAAAGATATATTAATACATTTGGCAAGAAACGTGAAGTTAATAGAAGACAAGCTGACATACAATCCCCAACGGCCCCACCAAAGCAATCTTGGAAGCATGGGACAGCTTTTCTGGCTGGTGTGAAAGATATATTAATGCATTTGGCAAGAAATGTGAAGTTAATTGAAGACAAGCCGACATACAGTCCCCAACGGCCCCACCATAGCAACCTTGGAAACATGGGACAGCTTCCCTGGCTGGTGTGGAAGATATATTAATACATTTGACAAGAAACGTGAAGTTAATAGAAGACAAGCCGACATACAATTCCCAACGGCCCCACCAGAGCAATCTTGGAAGCATGGGACAGCTTCCCTGGCTGGTGTGGAAGAACAAAGTGCATTTATTTCTCGTCTCATATCCTTTGTTTTGATTATTCCTCTTGTCTCATTTATTATATATAAATATGGGACGTTTTAATATTTCTTTATTAATTGTAGTTCCCACAAGAAAACACCGTTGAGGTTCATATCTGACCTCATGTGCATGCTCATGCTGGTTTGGAAGATTAGAACGCTGTCTTCCTTTCCTTCCTTCTTCCTTCCTATCTTCCTTCCTTCCTTTCTTCTTCTTTCCAGCCTTCCTTCCTTCCTTCCTTCCTTACGCCCTTCCTTCCTTCCTTCCTTTCCTTCTTCTTCCGTCCTTCCTTCCTTCTTCCTTCATCCTGCCTCCTTCCTTCGCTTCCGTCCTTCCTTCCGTCCGTTCCTTCCTTCCTGCCTTCTTTCCTTCCTTACTCCCGTCCGTTCCTTCCCTTCCTGTCCTTCCTTCCGTCCTGCCTTCCTTCCCGTCGTCCTCCGATCCCTCCTTCCTTCATTCCCTTCGCTTCCTGCCGTCCTTCCTTTCTTCCTTCCCTTACGTCCTTCCTCCTTCTGCCTTCCTTCCGTCCTTCCTTCCGTCTTCTTCCTCATTCCTCTTCCTTCCTTTTCCTTCATCCTTTCCTTTCCGTCCTTCCTTCCTTCCTTCCTCCTCCTTCCTTCCTTCCTCCCCCCTCCAGCCCTTCCTTCTTCCGCCCTCCCTCCTCCCGCCCTCCCTCCCTCCCCTCCCTCCCTTCCTGCACTTCCTGCCTTCCTGCCTTCCTCCTTCCGTCCTTCCTACCTTCTGCTTCCTGCCTGCCTCCCTTCCTTCCTTCTTTCCGGCCTCGTTTTTTTCATACCTGTCTTTTAGGTCTTCTTTATGTCTTCATCCTTTCTTTTCTTTCTGTCTTTCATTCTGTCTTTCTTTCTTTCTTTCTGTCTTTCTATTTTCTTTCTTTTTTCCTTTTTGTTTGTTTCTTTCTTTCTTTTCTTCTTTGTTTCTTTCCTTCTTTCTTTCTTTCTTTCATTCATTCATTCTTTCTTGCTTGCTTTCATTCATTAATCATTATTCATTCATTCTTTCTTTATTTATTTATTAACACTTAGTTCTTATGTTATGGTTTATTTCCACGCACCATTCGATTGTCATATCTGACCTCATGTGCATTCATGCAGCAATTTGGACTGCCGTGCAGATTCTGGACAGAGCAAATACCAGATGCCGACTTCCCACAAAAGGTCCATGGTGCTGTGAGTGTCAAGGACTGCCTTGCGACCATGCATGTACTCCAATTAATATAAATACAATGTTCTCCCACCTGCAGCGATTTGGACTGCCGTGCGGAGTCTGGACAGAGCGAATACAAGATACCGACTTCCCACAAAAGGTCCATGGTGCTGTGAGTGTCAAGGACTGCCTTGTGACCATGTATGTACTCCAATTAATATAAATACAATGTTCTCCCACATGCAGCGATTTGGACTGTCGTGCGGAGTCTGGACAGAGCGAATACCAGATGCTTGACTTCCCACAAAAGGTCCATGGTGCTGTGAGTGTCAAGGACTGCCTGGTGACCCTGCTTGTGATTAGCAAGCAGGCGTACAGTAAAGCGATGCACATGCAGATGGACCTGCTGGTGCAGACGAATGTTGATCACTGCTGCAGGCTCCCCTTCTTGCGCCACACACCTCTGCGCGAGCTCTTCCGCTTGTCGTGCTACTTGCAGGTAGGTGCATCTGAACCAATTCAAGTCAAAGGAGCCACCCTGTCACCAACCTTGGTGCATCATGCCAGACGAGTGTGGACAGTGGACACCATGGAAGCTCCCCTTCTTGCGCCACACTCCCCTTCGCGAGCTCTTCCGCTTGTCGCGCTACTAGCAGGTAGGTGCATCTAAACCAATTCAAGTCAAAGGAGCCACCCTGTCACCAACCTTCGTGTCTCATGTCAGACGAGTGTGGACAGAGGACACCAAAGAAGCTCCCCTTCTTGCGCCACACTCTCCTTTGCGAGCTCTTCCGCTTGTCGCGCTACTTGCAGGTAGGGAAAGGCTCACCATTTTTGTTTTTTAAACTAAAATCATTGTGCCATAAGAATAGTTTTTCAAACAATAATATTATAGTTAGTTATAGTTTTTCAAACAATAATATTATACTTAGTAATAGTTTTACGAATAATAATATTAGAATTAGAAACAGTTTTTCGAACAATAATATTATAGTTAGTACAGGTTAATAATAGTTTTCCAGGCAATAATAATATAGACATATAGTTAGTCAAGGGGGGGGCAATTCCAACCCCAAATGACACCATCACCCAACTTTGTAGATATCATAGAGAGAATAAAGAATCCGGTTTTATTTATTAATTTGGCCCAGTAGAAAAAATGTACTGGTCCTTCAAAGTTTTGGGCCGCAGGAGGGGGAGGGGGGGGCGGGTTGAGGGGAAAATCTGTCATTTTTGAAAATTAGGTACTTTCCAGGCATTTTTTTCTAGACCTCAGAATGACATGGGCGTGGAACTATGGTGGTCCTCCAAGTGTTCCTCTACTAAAACCAGTCCATTTATGCTGTTGGGGTAGAGATCCACCACATATTATGCCCAGGGCAGAGGTGGTGGTGGTGGGGGGGGGGGGCGGGATCCAGGGTCCCCCTTTCTCTCTCTCTCTCTCTCTCTCTCTCTCTCTCTCTCTCTCTCTCTCTCTCTCTCTCTCTCCATACACACACAAGGCCCTAACCAACAAGTGTACAGCGATGTGCAGAGCAAGACCTCATGGTAGTTCACTGCTTCTCTTTTTTCCCTTCGTTTTATAGTATCCTTTCTATCAAGTCTTTGACTCGTGAGACATTCGTCGTTACCAGTGGAACGTAAACTCATATTTCTCATTCATTTGTTGCAATTTTCATTCTTGACAGTATTTTTCTTCATTTTTAATTCATCATAGTTTAAATTAAATGTTGGCAACATATGCTTTATTGTTTATCATTGCCATTTATCATTGTATTTGCCGGATTCTTACCGGTAATGTTCATAGACCATTATCATCAAAATTCATCAATTTTTCTTCCATTCCGTTGTTCTTATCAGTCCTCAGAAAACATGGTCATGTTTGACTGAATTAAAACAGATAATTTGGAAACCAGATTTGTCGTGAAGTGAGACGTTCCTTTTTCTTTCCAGTTGTTCTTCTTGTACGCTTGTTGGTACTTATTTTCTCTTTTCATCTTGGCGCTTGCGTGGACATAGCCTGGCGGTGTTGCGACTGCGTTGTTCTGATCTTGGATGAGTCTTCATGGCCGGTCTCCCTTGCTCCAGAATAGTCTTCTGATTTGTCCTTTTTGTTTCCGCTACTTACGAGCTCCCCTTCCTCCATTTTCTGTTAGTTCACCACTTCGGGGCTTGTGGGATCACTTGTCGTAGTGGCTTTCCTTCCTTCCTCATTGGGCATCCAGCCAGGAAGTTCCTCTTGCATTAGTGGTGCAGGTCATAGCACCAAATGCACGGTCGCTGCCCTACGCACCAGTTGGCTTGTCGGCAGCTCATTTTCCGATTGTTTGGGCATGGTGATGTGGGGTCGTTTCCAGCCATGAAGTCCGGTCCTTCATTGGAATACCGGTTTACATTGATAAATCTGCCGGTATTCTCCAAAATGTGTTTTGGCTCCCTTGTTTGCCTTGCAAGTCCCCTTCCGTATCCGCCCCTTCCACGCGCTGATCTTCCACCTCTGGATAGTGCCGATTTGTACGGCGTTGTTTTCTCCACTTCCGTCCATCCTTCTTCATCGCTCGGATACTCCACCTGTATACAGGAGTCCGTTATTGTTTTTTAATTTTTTAATTGAATGACAGTGCTTTCTGTAGTTTTTCTAGTTTCGTGGTTCTTGGTCATTGTTATATTCCGGATATTTATTCATCCTTGTACTGTTATATCCATTGTTCCATAATTTATTTATTTATTAGTTTAATTTAATATTATCATTATTTATTTATTTAATAATTGTTTAATATATATATATTTATACATTAATTTTATCCATTGTTCCATAATTTAGTATGCCATGTTATATATTGGTTCGATTCCGGTGTATTGCTTCCTCTGTTCTTTGTCGGTGTAACATTTTTCACTGGTATATTCTTTTCGCCTTGCGTTCTTTCCTCTTTCTGTTCGGTGTTTTCTTTCATTTGTAATGTTGTCTTTTCTATTTCTGTTGCCTCCGGGTTTAATCGAATTTCCGCCTTACTGAATTGTCATCTTTCTATTATTCGTCCTGCTCCTCGATGTTCTCCGCTACTTTTACACTCCGATTTTATTTGTTTTTCTTCAATTTTGATATTTACTTCTTTCTTCCTAATTTCTGCTGGGATGGGTTGTCATAATGCTTCGCATCATTCCGCCACCTTTTTTATTCCTTCAATTTCATTCTGTCCGTCCTTCATAACTTTTTGCAATTCTGTATTTATTTGTGATTTTCCTTCAACAACCAATATTCGTTTCTCCATATTTTTCTTTTCCCTCCGGTTTCGATTTCCGTATCTTTTTCGACTGTCCACTTTTTTCTTCTTTTATTACCGGCAATTTCGGTAATGATTTAATTAGTGCCTTATTTTTATTCCTGAATCCTTGTTTTAGTTGCTTCATTGATTTCGTTTGCTCCGAAACTACCTTTTCCTTATTTATCTAGGCAGTTTCGTCAATAATGCAATCAATCTTATCTTCCTCCAGCCTTTTATTATTTACCGTATTAATTTCACGCATCTGCATTCCAAATATCCCATACCCCCACTTACTGACATTTGAGTTGTCTCCGGTGATAGTGTCTCAGTCTGCTCCCACACCGCTGCAAATGTCTTTGGGCATCTCAGATTCCAGATACCTCCTTCTTCCGTGCACAGCTTCTTGAGCTTGATCATCTTGTGCCTGAATGTATCCAGGGTTTCCGCCATCTCCTCTTCGCCGAATGCAGTTTGCAATCCCGACACAACCGTCCCTGTCAGTTCCTCCGTTCAGAACGGGCAGAACGTATGGTCCTCGTCGATGATGTGTAGCGGCGCCGCTTTCTTCTTCTCCTCCTCCTCTTCTTTCTTCTTCTTTGCCTCTTGCGCCTCCGCTACCTTCTTAAGCTTCTTCTTCCGCATGTCTTGCTTGAATTTTTCCATCCCTGACACCGATTCATCTACTAGTGCCGGAGCCTCTGCCCTGTCCACTTCCATGGCCATTACCTCCGGTCCGTGGGCGTTTGAGCATCCTGCTGGTGTGTCCTCTACTACTGCCACTGCTCCCATTGCTTTTACAACCTCCATCTGTTCCTTCTGCGTATCCTCCTTCTCTTGCTCCGCTACTGCTTCTTCCTCTTCTGGACCCGCCGGTGAATCTGCTTGTTCTCTTTCCTCCCTAGCGGCCTAGATCTTCTTCTGCATCCCATCCACAATAGACGTCAGCCTATCGGTGGTCACAGTGATCACTACATACTTCTTTTGGAGCACCGCCAGCTCTGCGGCGCTCTTATCGGCTTTCCTCAAGCCTGCATCTCTTGCCGCAATGATATTGGTCTGCTCATCTAGCAATGATGCTAACCCTCCTGACAACCCTTCATTATCGCTGTGCATTCCTGAGATTTTCACCACCATAGTTGTGTTGCTGTTCCGGTAGTAGTCCAGGATTGCCTCCGTGTTGCCCTCCGGTTCTGCAACATAGAAGTGTGGTATAATTTTAGTACAGATTCCTTCTCTTCTGTGTTCTTCTTTACTTTCATTGGTCTTCTTCCTCCTAATATTCTGTAATTTGTCTTTTTTCCGTATCTTTTTCTTTTGAAACTTTCTCCGGGTTATCTCCTGGTGTAGTAATTTTCATATCTGTGTTTTTAGAGTTTTCTCTCTGATTCTCCTTTTCTTCCGGAGTTTGGCCGATCTCGGACTTAAGGCCTCCCGTCAACTTCTCACGGGCTTTAACCTCGGATCTGAGGATTTTTGAATCCTTGGTGGGATGCCAAGGTTCTTCATGAAACCATTCGATTAGAGTTTCCTTGTCAGCAACTTCTTTACTCCTGGGCTCACAGGAAATTGAAATTGAAATTGGGCTCACAGGATTGTACCTTCGCAGACCTTTGGACACCTGCAATTCTGTCAGATCTACCTCGGGAATTCGCACCTAGCGTTTGCTTCCTCGCCGCTTACCACGCATGATTCAACTGTAGCCTTCTCTAATGCTAACTTCTACGTACTAGCAGGCTCGATATTTTATTTGTACCCACCTTGGGACATCTCAACTGCTTTCGCAACCTCGAGTCTCTCCTGCGCTCCCATCTTCCCTAGCGCCATTCTGCTAGCTGCCTGCGCCTCGCTTTTTTGAATCTGACGCTTAAAGCTCCCGAACCCACTGTTAGGTGAGAACTTATCTAGTTCTCCTATCGCAAAGAGCACAGACAGATTTAGCTAAGCTATTGGGTTAGGTAGGGATTTTAGGTGCGAGGACTCAGTTAGATACACATAGAGTATCGTCCTAGAGGCTCGCACCCTTCTATATAGCTGAGGTGAGTCAGCGCAACCGACTGGGCAGTACAGTTACTATCACTGGTAAAAGGGGCAGAGAAAACAGACCGTTGATTTGGCCTGGAAAACATGTAGACCCTTAGGCTGTAAACCGTTGACTATAGAGTCTAGTATAGGGTCAAAAAGTGTACATCAACCGGTTGTTGTAGGATAGCAAGGGTCCACCTATAGACTGTTAAATGGACCGTGGTTGGACAAGCGTTGGTGTTAGTCTACAACAACGGTGGGTGTTCCGTATATGTACACCATTGATTGCCTTCATTCAACAGTCGCACTTACTGTTATTCAACCCCTATTTGTGTTTGTCCGACCGTTTACCGCCCTACATTCAACAGTTGTCCTTACAGTTTTGTAACCCCATTTGTATTTGTCACCGACTGTTTCTCGCCCAACATTCAACAGTTGCCCAAACTGTTACGTCGCCCCTAATTGAGACTGTCACCGACAGTTGCCTCGATGAAATAGACATAATGAATTGTAATCGTTGTGGGAAAGATTGGGAATTTACACCGTTGGATACAAACCCTTTAAGGAGCCAGCCAATTAAAAGAATTTCAAAAATGAAACAAGGAGGCCAAAACAAGATTTGATCAACATAAATGGTGATCAATATCGATGAACATGTGGGCGCAGACATGTTGCTATAATATAATCTCAATCTATGCATAAATTATGTCTTGCTAGCAAGGAGGGCGCTCTCCTCGTCTTCAATATAGCCCAACTAAGTGCCTTAACTGCTGAGGGCTCCTCCTTGTTGGTCTTCTTGAGCTCATAACTCTGCTTCCATTGCCTCCGCCCTTTCGTGCTTCAAGGATGGAACCTATAAGGGTGCGTGCATGTGGGTAGGTGAGAGGGTAAGTGTGTGGGTGAGAGGGTTGGTGGATGGGTGGGTAAGAGGGTAGTTGGATAGATGAGAGGGTAGGTGGGTGAGTCCAGCTAGCACAACAACGGTTTGTTTTGCTGGTTAATTGTTGCCAGTGGACCTAACGGTTTAGGGGAAACAAGGGTGCTCACGAGCGTATACCGTTAGCACAAGGGTGTGTATGCCATGTAAACGGTTGGCTTGGCCGGTCCATTTTAGCAGTATATGAGGAAGTACTGCCTAAGTGCCTAGGTCTAACGGTATGCGTAATGCATAACCAACTCCGAGACTCACAGAAGCTTGTTCCGGAATAGCTCCGCTCCACTTTGGGGACATAACTCCGCTCCGGGACGTCAGTAACTTTACTCCACCGGTAGAGACCTCCGCTTCCGGCCCAGTAGGATTCTGACCCGGAGCTCCAGTACACTAGTATCCGGCGAACGAACCTGCAACGGGAGTTCTCCTGTTACAACTAGCAGGCTCCCAAACCTGGTTATTGCGTTGTTGGTAGCTTTTGTTGAGGCAAAAGTTGTCAAACTTAACCAAAATCCCCCGCCTACCGAAAGGGGTCCACACTGGGTTGGCGAGTACCAAGGGGTCTAGCCTACAACTCTACAAGACCTTGGGTGATTTGGTCCTTGGGTGCGCTTAGAGACGCGGGTGCTTGAGTCTCATGGGAGTTGGGTTTTTGCGGACTTGGGTAATGGGTGCATGCACTCCTTACAGTATTTGACTGTTCGGTCATGAACACCATGATCACTTCTACTATAACATACATACATTGGGCAAGTCCCTTCAGATTAACTGGTCTAACCCAGGACTGTAACAACATACATGACTCAAATTTAGCCGAGAAGTCCCACGTACCTCCTTTGATGTCAGCGTATACCACTAGGACACGAGCGTATCATCGGCATCTGATCAGATGCCAATCAGGCACTCGTGTCCTAGTAGTATACGCTGACATGTGACCTCCCAGTCACTGAGGTGTGACAATACGCTGACATATGACCTCCCACTCGCTGAGCTTCAACCTATCTGGTGTACCTTGCTCGCGGTGGACATGGTGGGCTAGATAGCATTAGGTTCAGTGCATTCTGGCTGAGCCCCCACCACCACCACCACCACCACCACCACCACCACCACACACACACACACACACACACACACACACACACACAAATACTATCATGGTATCATGAATATATCATTTTCCAGGTATTTTGTTTTTTTACTGCTCAAGACGGCGAGCAGCCAAATTGCTGGCTGAGGCTATGCAACCAAGTTCAAGTTCAAGTATCATGCATATTGATATGGCCCAAAAGCTATTGGAGCTCATTTGTTGAAGCTGGCATGATCAGCTTTCTAGCACAGCCCTAACCATGGGACGTAGCCCAGTGGCTCATGGAGCTGCCTAGAAGCTGCTGCTGCTGCTGCTGCTGCTGCTTGCAGCCGAAAGAAAAGCTGTACACTGCCCCCTGGCCTCTTGCCCACTGCCCCCGCGGCTTCCTGGCCTCTTGGCCTCTTTCCCACTGGCCCCCTTCCCCCTTGGCCTCTTGTCCACTTGCCTCCTGGTCTCTTGGACCCCTGGCCTCTTGCCCACTTATCCACTAGCCCCCTGGCCTCTTGTCCACTGGCCTCTTGCCCACTTGGCCCCCTTCCCCCTTGGTCTCTTGTCCACTGGCCTCCTGGCCTCTTGGACCCCTGACCTCTTGCCCACTTGTCCACTGGCCCCCTGCCGCCCTGGCTTCTTGGCCCCCTGGCCTCTTGTCCACTGGCCTCCTGGCCTCTTGAATCCCTGGCCGCTTGCCCACTTGTCCACTGGCCCCCTGGCCTCTTGCCCACTGGCCCCCTACCCCCCCGGCCTCTTGCCCACCACCCCCATGGCCTCTTGGCCCCCTGGTCTCTTGGCCCCCTGGCCTCTTGCCCACTGCCCCCCTGGCCTCTTATCCACTGACCCCTGGTCGAAAAGAAAAGCTGTCCACTGGCCAGGCTATATTTGAAGCATCAATGGGCCTGGCCAGTTTTAAGTTTTCCCCTCGTTGAGGAGCTGCAAAATACGATCCAGCGGCAAGTGAGCTATGGTGTCGTGGGAGCCTAGGGGAACCACCCGCATGTGCAGCTTCCATTCCTTGTCACAGTTGAGGACGACCAGGCCATAGATTCCCTTCTTACCACCAGGATGTAAATGGTGTAATTCCTTAGTCTTCTGGACTCCTTGCACCAGCTGTCGGTGCAGCCATGGGTTACTTTGTGCAATGCTGGTCAGAGGCTCCGTGATGACACTGTCAATATAAAAGTAGGGGTAGTGCTTGCTTTAAAATCCTGGTTTAGGGTTTAATTTGTGTTGATTGTTCAATTAAATGTGAATAAAGTGATGATTGATTAATATAATTTTAATTAATTGTTTATTAATTAAGGGTCTATTAATTGATTGCTGACTAATTACTAGGGTTGGGAAGCAAACACACATTTTGATTTTTAAATGCCGTATACACGTATGAAATTAAAAGCATGTAAAGTTTTTGGACTTCTGGAGAAAACACTTTTGCATGGGTGCAAAGGTTTTGCCGCATTGCTTATTTCATTGGCATCACATATCAACTCTCAGAAAAACGATCAGGCACCTTAAGGTAGTCCAACTCTCAGAAAAGAAATCACGACCAGAAAGCGTGTCGACCAAGAAGCGCAGTGCCAATGTAAGGGAGCCATTCAATGCCAATAATATTGCCCATGTTCACACTGCGTTAGGCTTTAGTTATCTTATTACCTACTCAGCTACTTATCTTATTACTCAGTGAGTTACTGGTTTCAGACCAAATATGTTGCAGCTTCTGGGCAGCTCCCTAAGTCAGCTATTGGTTTCAGACCAAATATGTTGCAGCTTCTAGGCAGCTCCCTAAGTCAGCCACTGGTTTCAGACCAAATATCAAAGATCCTGCAGCTTCTAGGCAGCTCCCTGAGTCAGCCACTGGTTTCAGACAAAATTCAAATATGTTTGAGCTTCTAGGCAGCTTCCCGAGTCAGCTGCTGCTTTCAGGCCGAGTAGGCAGCTTCTTCAAGGATAAAAAAAGGGATGTTTTTCAAATCTGAAAGTGATTGTTTTCTAGCTTTGTGGTTTTGGCCTGCTCCAGGGTCAGTGTTTTATAGCTTTGCATACCTTTTATAGCCTTGCATAGCTTTTTAAGGCCAATTAGGGCAAAACAGGTTGTCAGATCAGGCTGCAACTGAACTCCGAAACCAAGTTGTCTGATCAGACAGCAACTAAATTCCGAAACCAGGTTGTCTGATCAGACAGCAACTTAGATCCGAACCCAGTTTTTCCGAAATCAGGTTGTCAAATTAGACTGCGACTGAACTCCGAAATTAGAAATTTTGATTCTATGATCAATTGATCTTGTCTTCCCTCGGATTGGTAGGCGGGCACAAAGCGCTCGAATGATAATGATAACGCCTGGTGGGGCGTGGTATTAAGGGAGCCTCTTCTTACGGCTGTAGGGAATGGGCTGCTACTTTACCCGAACAAAGCTACCATGGCGGTTGACAGCGACCGCGAACACTAAAGCGCACCCGTAGGGATTTGAACCTCGCACCTTCTGCCTGATTTCAACAAACTCAACCATTGAGCCAATCGCTGAAACAAGAGATTCACAAAAACTTGAAGAAGTACCGAGAGGCGTGCATGATCGCTTCATTCTCCTGCGCGAGAGGGACAGTGAAGCAATCCCAAGTGTAGGATGCAGCGCCGGAAGTAGACAAAGGCACCAACTGCCTACTAGCTTTCTTGTTGCTCACAGCTTCTGCACATGAAGTAAACGTGATTTCCCCCGTTCTTCTTCCCCATTACGACATTGAACACGTCACGCCATTTACATACTAACAATCATCACGCCATTTAGACATCGAACACGCGTCACGCCAATTAGATATCGAATGGCCTCTTGTCCTACCCCCCCCCCCCCCTCTTTCTCACCCACCCATTTACATACAAACTTACTCGCATGTAAGGCTTCTTGTCCACGACCGTGATATCCATGACGATCACATGAGTATCATTCTTCCCGTCCAGGATGTTGGCCATCATGCCCAGCAGGTAGGGCTTTGATTGACTGATCCATTTTTTCTGTCGGGTAACGTTCAGAGCCGCTACATCGCCGTGGTCCTCCTGGAATTGATTGTGCAAGTCCTCGTTTTTCTTGCACCTTGGGGGGGGGGGGGGGGGGGGGGGGGGGGGTGGGGATGATGATGATGATGGTGGTGATGATGATGATGATGATGACGATGATGATGATGATGATGAAGAAGAAGAAGAAGATGATGATGGTGGTGGTGGTGGTGGTGGTGGTGGTGATGATGATGATATTGATGATGATGATGATGATGATGATGATGATGATGATGGTGGTGGTGGTGATGATGATGATGATGATGATGATGATGATGATGATGGTGGTGATGATGATGATGATGATGATGATGATGAGGATGATGTTGGTACAGTGTTCTTCTTTTCAGCTAGAAGCACTAGCTTCCCCCCACCCCCCCTCCCCATCCACCCTCACACATCCACAAAAAAACCCACGCACACCCACACCCACAAATGCAAAAGTTACATAGAGGCACTTCCACACTTTTTCTTTTCAGCTAGAAGCACCAGCTTCTAGGCAGCTCCCCAGACTGGTTATTCGGCCAAAGATAATGCAACCTAGTGTGTCTGGAAGCTGACAGAATCTGCCAACGAGAACTGTCAAAATCTTGAGGCTTATCCCAGTGGCTGGCTCAGCTGTCCAAAAGCTGCTGCTTGTAGCTGAAAATACTAATTGTGGTTGGTGCTGTTGGTTGAACTTTTATCGGATGGGGATTTTGATGTTTTTATGATCCATTTATATATTATACTATTACAAATTGTAATATTTACAATTTATTAAATTAAGATTTTGATGAATTGAAGATCCAATAATATATTATATAAGAACGGAATTTTTTGCGTATGAGATAGTCAAAAAATTATAATTAAGCAATTTAATCGCCAGATCCGGATTACTGGGGAGCGTTGTTGCTGCTGGCAGTCTGGATGATGACAATCAGAGCAGGGCCAGTAACAACGAAGAGGTTGATGCCCTAAGTAACAGGATAGACTCCAATCTTGTCCTTCTTCTTCAGAGCAGGGTCGGGCACGATACCGCGCTTGTGCACGTTCTCGTGGAACTTGGAGCTCTTGGCATTGGCAACGCGCTTGGAGACGGGCATGGAGACGCGCTTGGAGACGGGCATGTTGGTGCTTGGAGACGGGCATGTGCTGGAGGCGGGCATGGTGCTAGGAGACGGGCATGTGTTGGAGACGGGCGTGGTGCTTGGAGACGGGCATGATGCTTGGAGACGCGCTTAGAAACAGGCATTGGTAACGCACTTGGAGACGGGCATGTTGGAAGGTTAAAGGAAGGAAAGGAAGAGGCGAAAGGTTGTAGGAATGCTTACGGGTTTTTCGCAAAGCAAGAAGTTATATTTATATTTTATATTTATAATTAATCAAATTGTGGAGATTTTGATTCATTTAAGATCCAATTACGGTTTGGGTTAGATAACTATTATACTATTACACATTTAGAAACAAGCATTGAGAGAGCGTAAAAAGGCTCAAGAAACATCAACTTAGACAAGTCCTATGCAGCGTCGCAAGCGACGCGGAAAATTGGCAGAGTGTATTGGCAACGGAACGAAAGGTGGCAACGATGGAGCTGACCGAAGCGAGTTATTTATGCGACCGTTGGATGACGTGTAAGGCTTCAAGCAAGAATTTTTTCGGTCGGACGGACAAATGGGTAAACATGGGGGCTCCCGCCCCCTTGAAGAGGGGGCTCCGCCAAAAATAGGTTACCTCAGGTTACCTACTCATACATTTACCTACTGATATTTTGAAAGTTGATGTCTCATGACCAGGGTACTACATGATGCGCGTTATTGCACATGGTTTCGGAGCCCGTCTGCGCTGTTGACGCAATTTTGTAAACCCCCTCTGGGCGCAAAAACAAACCCAGGGGGGGTGGAACAGGGGTGGAACATGTCACATTGTTCGGACTTTGAATGATACGTATGTCCGGCATATCATATGATGCTGACCAAAGGCGAGTATATGTATATGTGTATGATATTATATGATATCATACAAACTGCATCACATGATATTGTATATAAATGGTATCTTTAGCCTAGTCTGACTGCCGGCATCATATGAAATCATATTGCCGTTCCCTAATGATATGTGCTGCTTGGTATTCCTTCTCCTCTAGCACCAGAAGCATGGCAGAGAGTGTGTGTGGGGGGGGAGGGTGGGGTGGGGTGGGGTGGGGTGGGGTGCAGTATTGGAGTAAAGCATGACAATGGCACTAGCAGCAGCAGCTGGCAGTGGGTGGGTGGGTGGGTGGGTGGGGGGGAGGGTGCAGTATGGCATGGCAATGACAATGGCATTAGCACCAGAATCATGGCAGGGGGGGGGGGGGGGGGGGGGGGGGGGGGTGTGGGGGGGGGGGGGTTGGGGTTGGGGGGGGTGTTGTGTGTGTTTGTTTGTGGGTTGTTTGTGGGGGTGGGGGTGGTTTTTGTTGTGGTGTTTGTGTGTTTTTGTGTGCTGGGTGTTGTGGGGGGGTGCGTGTGTTGGTTGTTTTTCTGTTTTTTTTTTTTTTTTTTATTTTTTTTGTTTTTTTTTTTTTATTTTTTTGCTTTTTTTATCTTCTTGTTTATTTTTTTTTTTTTTTTTTTTTTTTTTTTTTTCTATTTTTTTTCTTTTTTTTTTTTTGTTTGTTTTTTTTTTTTTTGTTTGTTTTTCTTTTTTTTTTTTATTTTTTTTTTTTTTTTTTTTTATTTTTTTTTATTTTTTTTTTTCTTTGGGGGGGGGGGGGGGGGGGGGGTGGCCGTATGGCATGGCAAATGGCACTAGCACTAAGCATCATGGCAGGGGGTGAGGGGGTGGGTGGTGGGGTGGGGGTTCAGTAATGGCTGGCCATGGCAATGGCAACTAAGCACAGAAGCATGGCTGGGGATGTGTGTGTGGGTGCAGTATGGCAATGGCAATGGCAATGGCAATGGCAATGGCAATGGCAATGGCAATAGCACAAAGGATGGCAGGGGGTGGGGTTGAGGGTGGGGGGGTGCAGTATGGCATGACAATGGCTTGGAAGGTTGACGGCATGCTGACGGCATGGCATGGTGTGGTATGGCGTGATGACTGCATAGTTGATGGCATGGCATGGTGGTCACCATCGTCATCGCCATCGATGGCTAGGCATGGTATGGTATGGCATGGCATATGGTATGCCATGGCATGGTGGCGATTGCATGGCATGGCAGGTTGGTGGCAGGTTGGTGGCAGGTTGGTGGCATGACTGGCTGGGTGAGGGGTCTCTTACTGGACTTAGTGAGCTGGCCAGTGAACCTTCTGGCAGTCCTTTCCGCAGTAGTAGGTACTGCGGCAGCGCTGGCACGATAGCAGCTTCTTGCCTTCTTTACCCCCAGGTCGCACACTACACACGTTTTCTGCAGTATGAAGGGCGACCCCGGACGCGAGCCGGGCGAAGTTCTGCTACTTGAGCCACTCATCGAGAAATAAGCGAGGAATTAAAGAAGAAGCCGGGAGGCGTGAATGATAGGATAAGGCTTACACTGGTGACTTGCTAACTTGCTGCAATGGACATCCCAAGTTCCATATCCAAGGAAACAGTTTCCGTCTTATCAACTTAATCCGACGAACACGAGTCTGGCGAAACTCAAACCCTACCATGAAACTGTTCAGGCCTGGTTACGCCAGCCTGGCAGGTTATGCCATACGCCTCGTGGTACTGCAGCGCTCTCCTCCGCAATTTCGCTCCGGGTCTGGAGTGCGGGATTAAGGATGGCCCCGAAACCAATGGCAGGCCCGGATCAGATACGCATGCATCTCGGGGGGTTTATGTCGGAGGTTTTTTTCGGAGGTTGATGTCGGAGGGTTCTTTTCTTGCGCCAGGCTTTTGTCGGCTTGGGCTTCATTCATCTCGGGCGCTTTGAAAGAAGCACTTCTCCCCCTGTCAGAGACTCGCAGGATTGGCGCAGCTTGCTTGAGTTGGGCATCGCAGGATTGTGCATCGCATATCTACATTGAACAGAATTCAGACTCAGGGGGAAGAGAGGAAGGATCTCGAAAACACGTACGAAGTGGAGTGGCTGGGTGGCCTGGCAACAAGCTTTCATCTAGGGAGAACAACCACGAGCGCTAGAAAGTGTAGGCTAGATTAGATATCCTCTCTCTCACTAGGTTTAGTGTGACCGAGGTCTCAGACCGAAGAAGATTCGATTTTTCGCTCAAAACATATCCCGCCTACTGAAAGGGGTCGACACTGGGTTGGCAAGTACCAAGAGGTCTAGTTTACAAGCTCTGCACTAAACCAAGTCTCTGTTTACAAGCGCTTGGGTACTTGGGTGCGCTCGGAGACGCGGGTGCTTGAGTCTTGGGGAGATGGGTGCTTGCGGACTTGGGTATTGGGTGCCTGCACTCCTTGCAGTATTTGACTGTTGGGTCATGAACGCCATGTTCACTTCCTCAGTTGTTGTTGGAGTCGGTGGGTGAATGGGTGATCGGTCCGCCATATCTTGGAGCCACCCCAAATTACTATCATTTTCTGAATTCTGGGGATAAACATCACCTACTTATGGAGCATGCCGGTCTTCGGGTTTTTTCCGATAACTTCATTTTACCCCAAACAACCAGTAGGGGTCTTTCCGATAGTCCCTCCGCACGAATTATATCTCGGGGGGTGTCCGTTAGATTTTCCCGTGCAATACCGTGGTAGTACCGTGGGCGGCTTGTACCGTGGGCGGGTGCATTACCGTGATTTTTGATCAACAATTCGCCTAAGATTCGGGAGCTGACGCGATTCGCCTTTTAGATTTGCCTGAAGGGCTCATATGCGAAGCATGTGTCATACGCAAAGCGTGTGTCGATAAGAAAAAATAGTAGTCGTCGGCAGGCCCATTACTACGTTTACCCCCCCCCCCAACGTCCACAGTATGGACCTTGCCCCCCCCCTAGAATTCCAGCCGAATCAAAATACGATTAGCCTAACGGCTAATGGATGCGAAGCATCAATCAAAATACGACAAAATACGAATCGTTACACTTTGTTACACCTTTCTACTCTCCGCGCAGGATGCGACTGATAGACCGGGTACCGTTCCGCCCCCGTGACTGACTGTTGGTTAGCGGAACGCCGCTGTTACTCAGCAAACCGTTTGGGCTTTCGCACGCTTCTTTTTGCTTTTGGTTCGTCCTTCTTATCAATAGCAGTAACAATCTCGTCATAGGAATTAAATGCCTTTGACCTTTGCATCCTTCTGATTTGATTGTCTTCTTTTTCTGGCTCCAGTCTATCTTTCACGTTAGTAACAACGTTCAATTCGCTTGGTCTATACAGACGTTTGACTCCTCTCAGCTTGAATCTGTATGCTACGTGTTCTTCAATGGTGTAAATCTCTGTAGAAAACCTGGCTTTCTCCTTTTCAAAGGTCTTCTTCTGTAACATTACACGCACTCTGTCTCCTACTTTCAGGGTCACTTTGTCGTTCATCTTTTGATTTTTTTTTAATTGAGCTTCATATAGCTTTTGAGAATAATCGAGATCGTCATACACCTCGTTGGGCGAAGCATCTTTCAACCCAGAATGAGGGGAGTCGTTATAAAGCTCAACAATTTCACCAAGTGCGTCTACCCATTTTTTAGTCTTGTTCTCTAGTGAGTATTTCTTTATCAGACCCTTCAGTGTCCTAGTAAATCTGTCAACGATTCCCAGCTTGTTCCCCATCGCAGTAATGTGGTCTTCTTTTGCAACGTCCGTATATACCTTTATATTTAGTTCTTTATTGAAAGACTCAAATATTGAAGATGCAAAAAAATTATCTCCTGATACACTGTTGATATCGTCGTCTACATCGCCTATAAATTCCTGATAGGCATCTAAAATGTCGTCCATCTTACCGCTTTTCAGTGGGTAACAATAAGCCTTTCTAAAATGATGTCTATGCACATAAGAATTTGATTGATGTTGTTATTTATCCTCTTGCTCGACAATGGCATAATTGCTACATCGATTTGGAAAGATCTTGGAGGGGCGATTATTTTGAATTTGAATTTGGTATTTTGTGGTTTTTGATATATTTGTGTTAGCTCTCGTGGATTGAAGTAATCTTCAATATCTCGTTTGGTAACCCCGTCGTCTTTTAATCTAGTAAATAGCTTTGCCTTGGACAGCAATTTTAGATTTGGATTAGCTTTCAAAATGGATTCAAGATTCATTATATATATTATGAATGTTTATGGAGGGGGAGGATCAATCAGTCTTTTTTTGGTTCGCTCTGTTGCAGTTCAAACAACACAGATGGCAATTCGATTTGATATGATTCAGGGTGTTGTCCTCTCTGTCTACAGTACATTGGGTTTTTGAATGATTTTCTACTCCCATGTATTGTTGGCATTTCCTGCAAATTCTATTATTTTCCTTTTTGTAACGCTCTATGCACCAATCAACAGAGATGTAATTTTTGCAAGGCATGAAGTTCTTGTCTCGTTTCCTGTCTTGGTTCTTGTAGCCGCAAATCTTCCCGTTGAAGAACTCTATCAAGTTCAATTCCTTCAAGTCAAAGTCCAAGAAATACACGTCAGATAGCCTGACACACCTTGAGACAGCACAGTAGGCCCAGCGGATGTCTGTTATAATGCTCATGTCGCAAATGACAAATTTCTCATCAATACAAGCACCTTGTTCTGAATGGCAAGTGTTAGCGTGTGATAGTTTGAAATGTTCGACAATCATGTCATGGGGGATATCGACTCTAAGTTCTTCGTCTTGAACATCTTGCAGCGTGAAATGTTTATTGGTTTGTCCAACAATAATGTATCTGTAGTTGGGACGCATTTTTATCTTCTTGCTCTTGGTTTTAGGAGAATCCTTGGAAGCGCTTTGCGCATGATCCTTTGCCACTCTGTTTATTGTTGTTTTGCAGATCAATTCCTGTTTGTAATGATATTTGATTCCATTGTCCAGTGTCTTGAGTTTATCAGCTTTCTCTATCTTTTTCTTGTCAATCAGACTGTCTAGATATTTGTTGACACTATTCGAACTAGTATCTCGATGTGTGATCGCTTTATTAATACCCAGTTCTTTGAGGTCTTCCAATGATTTCAATATATTTTTTGGGAAATGCTTCAAGATAGTTTTATAAACACCCAAATCAGAATGAAATAGGTCATTGAAAAATTCAATCATTTTCAATTTATCTTCATCTGTTTCCAATCGATGATTCTTTGTTAGCGTCATTGTCCATTTGAACATTTTGGTGATATACCCTGTCTTTTCATCAGTGCTTACGTCATCTCCAATGGATTCCAGTTGATGAGAGTCTCCGTTAGCCAGTATGTATAGTTTTTTATTCTGCATAAACTTGTACACGTCAACCAGGTTGCGTCTTGTGAGCAACATTATTTCCTCAAATATGACGCATTTAATTCCTTCCATCGAATGACAACCTAGTGTTTTATTCCCATTATGATCAAATCCCATGAGGCTGTGAAATGTGCATGCGTTGATACCAGTGGTTTTCTTGAGAGCTTCTCTAACTTGTGAATTCCATGGAGCCACTACCAATATCTGGTTTGGTTCAAAATTCTTTAATGCATCTACAATTGTAGTGTAAGACTTTCCACAACCAGCTAGACCGTTAACAAATGTTCTATTTTTTACCTCTTTTGTGCTTGCTGGATTTACACGGGATTGTAATATATATTCGTCTAGATTGGTTTGAAGGTATTGTTTGATCTCCTTTGTACTGAGTTTACTAACGTCTATTTGTGGTGTATTTTGATTCTCTGTGTCTAGCCTTTGATTCGTCCCTAAGGGATTCGCCTGTAGGCTAATGGATTCAGAGCATCCGTCCATATAGTGGATAATCTCTTTTTCAGCTTTTTTTCGTGTGGGTTTAGGAATGTCCTCCTCCTTCTCCTCCTCCTTTATTGAGTTATTATGTGGGCGAAAATCATAACCAATAGGATGATTTGGTGGCATTGATTTGTTCTCCCATTTCAATTGACCCAGTCCGTCTCCAATAAGGTGCTCAATGCAACTGAAATCGTTTCCTTCTTTCAAAACATATACAGCATCGGTTTTGACGGCTTTAACCTCGATGTTTGATTTAGCCAATGTTTCTATCAGTTCATTTACTTGAAATCTTGCCCTATTGACAATAGCTATTCTCATTGGTAAAAATCCGCTTGTTAGTTCTGTTTTTTTCGTTAAATTCACAATGTGTAAATCTTCGGATAGTGAGATCACACAAGATGACTTGCCGCTTTTTCTTTTTTTTAGCAAGTAATTGCAAGCGTCATCTCTTTTTGTGAATACAGCCGAGTGTCTTTTGGTATTGTATTTCTTTCCCAACAATCCAGACAACTTGTTGGGTATACCCTTTCGAAGTTTTAGTGGGATATCTTCGTATTTTTCATCAAAACACGATGCCACTACGTCTCCCAATTCTTCGCGTTTTACCCATAGAACTTCTAAATATGACAATACGCTATATTCGACGTTCATTGATTCCAGTTGTAACAATTCGTATCCGTATATGAGCATACGTTCTTTGCTGTAAATTTTGTGTCTTTTAGTTATTTTCACAACATACAAGAACTTACTGTTGATAGGTCTGTTTTCATTGGCTTGGAATGTATCCCATGGATGGACAATTGGAAAACCCAATGTTTTTAAAATATATATCAAGCATGAAGCATAGTGTTTGTTAAAATCTATTCCTACGTATTCATCACGTATGCGAAGACAGAGATCTTCGTCAACAAGTTTACCATTAGGGATAGACTCCGGATACCAGTTAAATACATTTGCAACTAGAGGGTGGTACGTGGAAAGGTTCTTTTTGTTGAGGATAGATTTCACGACAGTTGATTCTAGTATGATAAACTTTTTATAAATATCTATGTCATCAATCACACAATCGATGCATCAATCTATCTTAACGGCGGATTGAATCGAAATCTTAACAGATTCCAAGTGATTCAAATATACGCCAGTGATTGTTGAGCCTCCTTGCGTGGTAAATGCTGGGGTTACTCCTTCGATACACACAAATTGTTCAAGAATAAGTGCCAAGTTGCCATTATAAATGATTTCAATGTTTTTATTTTTAGCAAGGATTTGTTCCTTGATTAATGGAAATATCTCCTCCACAGAGCTTGCTACTGCAATAGGGTGTGTCTTTTTTCCCTTCTCATTTGGTAACTTGAATTCAGACGATGGATGTTCCAATACAGTGTCATGCGATGACGCATTGAATTCCTTTTTTTTGTCAATGAGAGAGAGATGTCCGTTCCAGTAGATCGCTTTAGTTATGGTTTCAATAGCAGGATGTAATTTTTCTGGTGTACATCCTGCCAGATATTGGTTCTCATTGTCGTATATCATGCATCCAAAATTGTTTTTTTCAAACCAATTGAGAAATAGTTCTATCGTGACAACGTCTTCATCAGTGTGTTCGGTAGAGTCTTTGTTGAAAAAATCTCTGTACAATGACTCGTAGCTCATTGGTGGCCTGGGATCACAAACCAGATTTGTGTAATGCTTGTCATACGATTTCTTCAAAGATTGTAGAATAACCTGAAATGCACATGTATTGGGAGGGAGATCTAATAGTATGGATTGCTTGATAGAACCTCGTAGTGTGTCTTTCCCTTCAACGTCAATATCCCGTTTCAAGTATTTGTTGTCACAACACATTGTAGCAGTGTTCTGTACAATTCTGTGTTTGAAGGGAATTATGATGTCTTGGGCGCTTGATTCGTTTAGGTATAATTTGTATTTCATTTTTTTAATTCACTTACACAGACTCTGCCTTCAACATAGCCTTCCGTTCCTTCAATTTTGCATTATAAATCCGCGAACGTTCATTTCGTTGTGCACGGTATTCTGGGTCATTCTTATACCGTTCATTCTTCAATTGTTTTTGGCGCTCCCTGTAAACATCATCTGTCTGATATCTTCTAACCAATGCAATGCGAGCCATATTGTTTACATGACTTCTATACTCTGGATCCTCCGCCATTTTCGTTTTGTGCATCAATGAGTTGTATTGAAAAACCTTAATCGGCTGTTGTTGAACGTCAGTCTATCAGCTTGAAATCACTCCGGTAGAGTGGACAGTAGATTAAAGCAGCGGAACAGACGCACCAATCTATACACGGAGACAAGGATAACGTTACAGACACAGGAGACCCATAAAGGGGCACCTGTGGTGAAAGGAGGCGGTAGACAGGAACCTAACAGGGTACAGATCAGACCGGAGACGTAGGTGACAGGAAGCTGCCACTGAGTCATCTCAAGATGACTCAGTCCCACGGGAAGCTGGCTCAGGAGAGCCGATAGTTCTAAGGGAGTACATAAGTAGTCACCAAGTCATAAAACGCGTGAGAGCACCGCTATACATGCTGATACTCCACCTATGACACAGGTGACATACAATAGTACTACTCCACCTATGGCACTGGTGACATAGAACTATATGTAACAAATTAAAAAAAAAAAAAAAATCAAAGAACTCCGAAAATAAAAATCGAGAGAAACTTCAAATGAAACCCGAAGGGTGTAAGGGAAGGTATGAAGCAAGGCAAAGAACCAAAATTTGCCAAGTGGATATAAGAGGACAACTAAATATCAAAGTCGGGTAACAACGGTATAGAAAACCCGATCCGGGAATAGGAACCTAATGCCAATCAATGATAACTTAAAGAAACTCTAAATGTAACCAAAAATTCCAGAATACATGTAACCAAAATTCTAGAATACATGTAACAAAAAAATTGGTTTAAGGAGAAGCAGTCATTCCAAACATGCGAATGAAACGCCAGAACACCATAGGATCAAGGGGCTTGGTGAAGGGGTCAGCACAGTTGTCCTTAGTGTTAACATAGGCAACATCCACCTGGCCATCCTCCACCAGCTCCTGGATATAGTGATGGATGACATCAATGTGCTTGTTGCGAGGGAGCAGCTGACAGTCATTGGCCCAGCTCAAGGACCCCAAGTTGTCACCCTGAATGGTGACCAGGTCACAAGGCAGCCCTAGATCAATTCTCAACTTTTTCAACCATTGCACCTCCCTGGCAGTCTGAGACAGGGCCTGATACTCAGCCTCACTGGAGCTAACAGCAACAGTGGGTTGCCGTTTGCTCATCCAGTTCACAAGGCAGCCTCCAGCGAGCACAGCATAGCCAGTCTGAGATCTCCTGTCAGACCCATCATCAGCAAAGGATGAGTCACTAAAGACAGTAAAAGAGAAACCAGGGCTGTGAGTGTAAGTGAGGCCCAGATGGGAATGTTCTCTCAAATACAAAAGCAAGCGCTTGGCTGCAGCCCACAGGGGGGCAGTGGGTTGAGCAGAAAACCTGGACAGGTAGCTAACAGCAAAAGAAATATCAGGCCTTGTGCAGGTAGCCAGGTACAGCAAAGCCCCCACAAGAGAGAGGTACTGGCTATTAGAGGCCAGAGGTTCTCCAGGAGGATCAGTGACAGTGCACTTGGACATGGGAACTGAAAACTTGGGCTTGGTAGCAGCAGTGAGACCAAACTGCTCCACCAGCTCAACAATGTAGGAGTGCTGGGAGAGGTCGATCTTAACACACCTGCCGTCAGAATCAAGTGTACAAGTCATGTCCAATGAAAGGAACTGGACAGGTACACCCATTTCCTTGACTTCCCACCCAGCTGCTTCCATAGCCTTGATCAGCAAGGCATACCTATGCAGCTCACTAAAATCACAGATAAAGTCATCCACATAGGTCAGGACATAGCTCCACCCACCAGTAGAATCCCTCCTGAAATACAGAGCAGGTTCAGCTTTGCACATGGTAAAACCGTGGGCAACCAAAACCTGCTTTACATCTTTGCTCCAAGCCCTGGGTGCCTGCTTCAAACCATAAAGAGATTTAATAAGCTTGCACACAAGGGGAACATTGTCAGGACCAAGTTCATGAAAGCCCTCAGGCTGGTAGCAGAACAGGTCCAGACCAGGTTCCAGCTTGGCATTCAAGAATGCAGTCTTGATGTCCAGCTGCCTCACAAACATTTTTCTATTAGTGATGGCAGCAAGGAGCACACGAAGACCTGCTTTAGAGGAGACGGGGGCATATACATCATGGTAGTCCAGCCCAGGACGTTGCAGAAAACCACGAACTACAAAACGAGCTTTAAAACGCAAAGAACCATCAGCCCCATGTTTCTTGACAAATAACCATCTGCCAGATAGAATCCTCTGCCTAGGAGGCTGTGGAGTGAGGACCCAAGTGCCATGAGCATGGAGGGAGGCCATCTCATCCTTCATAGCCTGCAGCCAGAGATCTCTGTCTGGGTTGGTAGGTAACATTGCAGCTTTATAAGAGAGTTCAGTAGAGGTAGAAATAAAAGCCCCCACGTACAAGCAGTGTGCTTGTACATGGGCAGCGGGGATATCAGCAGTATCAGCAGTAACCGGTAATAAAGCCCCCAGCGCAGCACTCATGCGTGGTTGAACAAGGCCGGCCTCCTTTGCCTCTAAATCGTCGAAGCCTGGGTACACTGGAACACCCCAGCCATGCGCAGTATCTGACCCGGACCAGTG
This sequence comes from Chlamydomonas sp. ICE-L, assembly GCA_013435795.1. NCBI lineage: Eukaryota > Viridiplantae > Chlorophyta > Chlorophyceae > Chlamydomonadales > Chlamydomonadaceae > Chlamydomonas > Chlamydomonas sp. ICE-L. The sequence continues at coordinate 839,671 of JACBWV010000311.1, forward strand.
TTCGAGGTCATCACTCACATCATCTGTGACGGCCACATCGTCGCAATGCCTGGTCCGGTATAAACCACCAGGTATAGCAGGGGGTGAAGTGATCAACAACTCCCGCGAGCTATCCGAATAGGTGGACGGGGGGTGGCGACTAGTGGGCAGTGGACCTGTACTAGGTTCCACTATGACCCGAGGCTGTCCTAATCCTATGACTTCACCGACAAAACGTGGCGCAGAGGAAGGCCCGGCGACCCCCTGAGATTCGAATAAATTAGAGCTTGAAGGAACATCAGACTCCCCCTGGCCCAATGCCGCCGCACGCGATACAGCACCATCATTACCTGGCCTGGGACGCATCGTCATCCCATGACCAGTAAAGCGGTCAACAATCGGGGTTGGTAAAGGGCCCAGGACATTGTCAGTAGTATCAAGCCCTTTACCGATGATAGCGGCAGGGGTGCGAGAAAAATACTGAGATCCATCATAGGGAAAAAGCCCAGGGATACAGTTATAGCTAAACTGTTCATAGAAGAGCACATCACGACTCTCTACCACCTGGCGCAACTTAGGAACCCAAACAAAATAACCCTTACTCACCAGAGAATACCCAACCAGTCTACCAGATAACGCCCTTTCGTCAAGCTTATTGCGCTTCTTCCCATTCACTAAGGTAACATAGCATGGGCACCCGAACACGCGCAATAACGATACATCAGGTAGAACCCCAAAGAACAACTCATAAGGAGTCTTGTCACCCTGATTAGGCAGCCGGTTGCGTAGGTAACACGCGGCGAGGAAGGCATAGGGCCAGAAGGACTTAGTGAGCTTAGACTCCAAGTGAATGCTCCTAGCTACGTTCTGAAGGACCCCATTGTACCGTTCCACAGTCGCATTCTGCTGAGCAGTGTAAGCCATGGACAATTCATGCACAGCACCAACCGATTCTAACCAATCCTCGAACCACTTCACTATAAATTCCTTAGCCCTGTCAGACCTAAGACACTTGAAAACAAATCCATGCAGCTGAGTCATCCATCTGAGGATGGTAGTTTGAACTGCTAAGGGAGCTTCATCCCTGGTTCTCAAGCACAAGACCTCAGCATAGCCAGAGTATTGGTCAGTGAGACACAGAACATAAAACTCCCCACGCAAGCCCCTAATATTAAATGGCCCCATGATGTCCAAGTGAAGGCGTTGTAATGGGGCACGGATCCTAGTTTTGCTTTCTTTAGGAAAAGGGATACGTTTTCCCTTTGCCTTCTGACAAGCATCACATGGGATCTTAGACAGTCTTTGCACCTGTTGGAGAGTGAGGGGTAAGTTCTGAACCAAACCCTTCCTTACAAGGTTGTGCATGGCATCATAGCCAGGGTGACCCAGCCGCCTATGCCACAACCATTCAGGAGTGGTAGGGATCACAACTCCACCATCCTCATCAACATCAAGAGCAAAAGCTGGATAATCTTCAGCACCATACAAACGGCCACGAGGGGTGTGACAAGGCCTACATGCAAACTTGTACACACCATCACTGGAGGCAGGGAAAGACCACAGAACAGAAGAGCCCTGTGTGGCAGTACAACTAAGACTATCAAAAGTAATCTTGCAGTTGTGAGCATGGGCAACAGCATTTACTGACATGAGGTTCACCGGACAGTGTGGGATGTAGAAAACATTGGTTAAAGTGATTGGTGTTGGTAACCAATCACTACATAACACAATAGAACCCTGACCCACAGACCGTTGAACCACACCATCACCAAATTTAACTGCTGGCCCAGTCTCAGAAGCATGAAACACAGTGAACAAAGACATATCACCTGTGATTGACATCCCAGCTCCAGAATCAACATGCCAGACACCCTCAGACAGGCTCGGGCTGCAGACATTTGAAAATTTCGCAGTGCAAGAGAAAAGGACAGAGCGTACCTCCTATTTCTTGTCCAAAGCATACCCATCAATCTGAGCCTGCAAGGAGGCCAGCTGCCGCGGAGTAAGCACACCTGGAAGGGCCAAGGCCATGGGCACCGGATTGGTAACCGGTGCACCAGGCTTGGTCTTACGCAGGTGCGGATGCTTCGTGAAACAGCGATCCTCCGAGTGGGTCGTCTTGCTGAGGCATGGGCCCCAAGTGCAATCCAGACGTCGCTTGTTGGAACCAGAACCCTGAGAACCAGATCCCTGCCCACGCTGAAACGCAGCATTGGCAGGAACCTGGGGAGCGTCCCGGGACCAACCAGGATGCCTGGAGTCGGACCTGGGGAGAGCAATGTTCAAAATGTCGAGAGACCGATATGCCTCCAGACAAGACCAGTAATCTACAGTCTGTCTGTTAGCCAACATCATACCGTACTGGATCCGCAGCGATTCAAATCGGATCAAACGGATCCCATTCACAATGGTTTCCATGGCGTGGCGCTGAGTGACAGGATGTCCAGCACTGCGGAGGTCAGTGCACAGACTGCGAACCATGCGAAAGAAATCATCGACACGGTCAGAAGGGCCCATGTGCGCATTATGAAGTTCGATACGCATGAGAGGGACTCTAGAGGCAAGGGCATCAGACTGCGTCTTCCGGATATCCAAAAGGATATCCCGAGGGGTGGCAAAGTCCTGGTATACCTTGATCATATCGTCCTCCATGTTCGCGAGCATCATAGTTAAACACATGAACTCCTGACGTTCGAGAGGCAGTGCACTGAACCCCAACAGTGCAGGATCAAACCGAGACTCACCATGAATGAGGGTATTAGACCCAGCTCCATTCGCAGAAGGGACAGGAGCCAAGGACCTACGAATGTCCATGAAATACTCCGCAGCAAGACCAGCGTCAAGAGCGCGCTGGTCGTCTATGTTCCTAATCACAGGAATGGACCTCGCAACACTCATAAGCAGCTCGAAATCTGGGCTAACAGGACACAGAGGGACAGGCACTCGCACAAACTGATAACCAAGCTTCTCGTGATCACTACGCCTCGTACCACCAAAGGAAACACCATGATCTGGGGGACACAGAATCCCAGAAGTGACTGGACCAAGAAAAGAACGACACCTGGTACCAAGCTCAGAGAAAGCCATCACTCGGCGATGCCTCAGCTTCACACTAACATTTGCCATTGTAGCCTGCATATCCATCCGACCGTACAAAGAGCGGTTCAAGGACTCACCATCCCGTCGATCCTGGTTGATCAGGCGGTAGTCCCGCAAGTTCAAAGTCGGAGGAGATCCACCAGTGAGCAGATGCTCCCAAGATTCGCATGACCGCGTATATAGCATAGGAGGAGGGCCAGGGGCAGGAGGCAGCTCCACCGGCGGAGGCGGAGGGGGTTCCAGGGAGGCACCAGCAGCAGAGGTGCGTGCAGAGGAAACAGCAGCCTCGCGATAGCGAGTGTGGTAGCCAGGGAGGCCACGCTCCATGGGGGCAGATGCAGAGGAAAAAGAAGCAAAGCCCTTCAAGAAAGTGGGCTTAGCCACCTCCGGGTAAGCCGGGGGAACAGGCTCAAAGGGAGGCGCCGACGATGGCTGAGGCTGATACACAGGCGAAAGCTCTCGATTAGGCATCTGCTGATCAGCAGGCTCATACACCGGCGAAACAGCGGAAGTCTCAAAGACACGAGTGGCAGCAGCAGATGGGGTCACGCCACCGAAGTCAGCACTCGTAGCACTCTTCAAGTCCTCCTCATCATCAGTAGTAGTAGAGTAGTCTTCATCATAATTGAAGGGGACGCAATGAGGCTGCGGGTCTGATGCACAACGGATGATCTGTGTCTGTACACAACACAGCTTCATCAGGACATCCTCAACATCAGAGGACAGGCGTCGAACATTGAGAGAAGGAACCGTAAAGTTGGAGGATTGATCGGGGGGGGTTACTTCCTTGATGGCGGAAGGACCCTCCTCTCCGGCAGCAGAGGCCGCTGGCGCGCAGTCGTCTAGCCAATCTAGAGGAACCTTCACCCCCGTTGGGAGGATTCGGTCGCATCCATTGCTCACAATGACACTGCGGATCCCACGAGCCCATGAAACACCATTAAGTTTGGTAAGTTTCACAAAGCCGGCAGGAGGCCCTCGCGGAAGTTGCATTATCAAAGCAGTGGTAGTGATGAGGAGCCCAGTAACCTATCAGCTTGAAATCACTCCGGTAGAGTGGACAGTAGATTAAAGCAGCGGAACAGACGCACCAATCTATACACGGAGACAAGGATAACGTTACAGACACAGGAGACCCATAAAGGGGCACCTGTGGTGAAAGGAGGCGGTAGACAGGAACCTAACAGGGTACAGATCAGACCGGAGACGTAGGTGACAGGAAGCTGCCACTGAGTCATCTCAAGATGACTCAGTCCCACGGGAAGCTGGCTCAGGAGAGCCGATAGTTCTAAGGGAGTACATAAGTAGTCACCAAGTCATAAAACGCGTGAGAGCACCGCTATACATGCTGATACAGTCATCTTATACTGTATAATATATTATAATCCTTAAGTATTCAATTTCTTTAGGTCATCAACCTCGACTGATAAAGCCCTTATTGCACCAATTAGATGTGGTACAAGGGAGTTTTAATTGAGACCCAATCTCTCTTTCTCTGAGTCTAGGAATCTCACAGCTTCTGGACAAACGCCTATCACTTCTTGGGCATACAGCCCAATTTCCACTGCATTTTTAGCATCTCCCTTGAACGTGTATTTTGCCGGCTGCAAAGATTTTATGGCCTTCAATGACTCCTCAGGGTTGAGGTATTCAATATGATTTTTATATGACTTGTCAGAAAGGTTAATGTATGATCCCGTCTGGTCAATCCTAGCTTTGGTCATGAATTCGAAGAGGAAATTGAATGATTCACTACCCCCATCGCTCAAGAAAGATATGCTCCCATTAATCTCCGACCCTGTGTCTGCAAAGTGAATCAAACCAGGCCCATTGGATCCAGTCTGCGTTGGTAGTTCAAGACGAATCACCTTCACTCCGGGACCAATAGCAACAAAAGCGTTTTGTACATTCAATTGGTTTGTAAGATCATTGTAAGACCCTGAAAATAAGTTGGGCTTGTTTATAAGTGCGTTATAGTCTCCTGAAAAACTGTTGGTGATCTTTTTGGTGTCTCTGGGCTGAGCAAATATATACTGAGAAGTGTTGTACATTAATTTATAACATAATTTAAACCATGAGGTCCAGAAAAAATGTGGGAAAAACAAAAACAAAAACAAAAACAAATACAATCAAACAAAGAGGGAATACTTCAAACCAAAGAGCAACAACAATTAATGTTAAATTACCTGCTGATAGGACACTCCCTCGAATGATGGGATTCAACCCTTATGCATATGTAATAGAGATCCCAAAACAACCCCATCAAAATATGATAGCTCAGGCTGTAAATGGGGTATCTGCTGTATAACAGCTTGCTAGATCTGCGAGGGCTGCCATGACTCAACAAAACACTGCACCAAAAAATGTGTTTCAAGGAACTAGGACGTATATACACCACTTACCTAGACCACCTTCCTCTCGACCATCTCCGTCTAATGCCAATTATGCAGCACCTAAAAAACGGTATGATTTGAGGCGGTCACTAGATAGATTTGACTTCAGGCACGCATCGCCAGATTCAAGTGGCCAATCTAAGAGGGAGGTGCTTGCAATTGCAACCGAATACCAAGAACGTTCTAATGAGCCTGGATTACAAAGACTACTTGACAAACGGAGAACCAAAAATCATTATATAGATATCTATAATTATCTGAAAAATAAACTTTGATTATTATTAAAATATAGAGTATATAAGCTACATGTCTGCATACCCAAATAACCTCCAGTACATTACAAAACGGATCTCTAACTATAGTCGAGCAACTAAATGGCTGTCCACCCTTAATAGTACTTCTGCAACCAACAATGGTGTGATCACAGTCGACATGCCTTCCAACACTTTGATAGATACTGATAGCCTGATAATGAGTTTCAAATCAATCACAGATACTGGGGGCATGCCAAGGAACATTGAATCAATCATACAAAGGTGCGACTTGGAAGTGAATGGGCAAGTGATAGGAGGGTTCTCCAATTATAATCAGCTTTTTAATATTATTGCTGATACATCCTTTGGTGCAGATTGCCACAACAGACGTAAGATTGTCCAATCAGGAGGTGATGGTTCAGCTATTCCCATTGGTATTCCAAAAGATTATTGCATTTGTAATTGGCTGACTCTCAATAGCTTTCAGCCAAGTATTTTGGACAGCAAAATTTTAGGTCAGGTTCGCCTTAGGATACAGCTAGATGGATCCAATTTTCTAATTGAGGGAGGACAATTTATTCTATCAGACATTTCATTCAGTGTTGATACTATCTCAATAGATGATGGGCTCTTTGATGCCGCGCACAATGCCTTTCTGCAAAATGGAGGTGTGTATGAAATCATGTTCAAGAACTATTTTTCATTTTCATCAGCTGCATCAAGTTACAGTCAGTCCACCAAATTTAGTGTGTCGTCCCAGTCGGTTAATCGAGCTTGGGGAATGTTTGTAGATCAATCACCTACTGGAGCATTGGATGCAGTGACCAAAAACTGTAACACGTTCGTCAGGAAAGCGACTGGGATGGAAAGTGCTCAGTTCACTATCAATGGGACTTATTATCCAGATTTTAGGGCCAATGTTGGACAGTGTTTTTCGTTAACACAAAGTTCTTACAACCAATTACAGGACACCCTAGGAGGGTCAAGTCCCCTTTCTGATTCATTTGCAAGCTGGCGTGATAAATTCTTTGTACTCTCATGCAAGTTATGCCACAATGATGATGAGTTCATGTCGGGCATTGATACCAGAGGGAACAGTTCGATTGGAGCATTCGAGTCTCAAGCCGTTAGTGGAGCAGCAGGCTCAGCCAACTTGACTGCAATGGTGTTTATTGAGTGTAGTAGCATGATCCGAGTGGGAGCGGGTCGGCAGCTCGAATTAGTTCTATAAATACAAATAATTATGTAACAATAATATAAATGAATGCACTTCCTCAAAACATTACTAAAATCCATAGAATTGAGCCAATAGGAACAAAAACAGGTTTCCCCCAAACGCAGACCGTGTTTGAAATAACTGATGGCATTTGGGATTTATCCAGTGTCAAGCTTTTGTTCACTTTTAATTCGGATGGTGTTGTACCCAGGGGAATAGATTGCTTAATCAGTTCATTATCAGTTTCGTTTGATGACGTTGAGGTCCAGTCCATCAACAATTATCATCACCTCACAAGACTAATGGCTGTTCATAACACCCCTACGACTTCCTCCAATATGTTGGGTAATGCTCAGGCTGTGGATTTAATTTCCATGTCAGATGATGAGCCATATGTTATAGACCGTTTCCATGGTATCTTAGGTACCAAGGACTGTGTAATCAAAGGCAGGGTTCGAATCTGTATTGTTTGGGCAGATGCTGCAGTATTGTTGAGAGACAATGATTCAACAAGCTATGAGATTTCCGATCTACACCTTATTGTTCGAAGTGAAATTCAAGACAATGTCACAGAACGTGTTGAATTTGACAACTTCTCATCCATGTTTCAACTCAATGAAAACGAAAACCAACAAACTAATATATACATTGCTTCCAGGGATATTGAGTATGCTATTGCAACGTTCATGACAGAAGATTTTCACTCCAAGACTTCAACCCAAGACTATAACGGGACAAGCTACTATTTTTCACATGGCATTCCAAGTATTCTAACAAATGATGCTCCAGTTTATGTTGGTATTAGTGTCAACAATATACCTGTTGCAGACCACCCAATAAACTATTTCAGGGCAAATGAATACTTGGACATGATTTTTGACAATGACAACAGATCAATGGAACACATGACTACATTGACAAAGGATGGTACCCTATTAATACGACGTGCAAGTACTCTAGCAACTCGTCAGTGGGCCCTGGTTCTACCAATAGATGTAATGGATGAAGACATACCCTATTACATCACATTTCACAGCACTGGTAATATCAACACGAAGAACTATTCACTTTTATTCGTCAAGTACAACTCTCTTTTGGAGATAGATACTAGTGAAAACGGCTCGAAATACTTTTTCACAAGGTAATATATAAAATGGATAAATATTTGCTACCTCTCTGTCTAGAAACATGGCCTAATAGAGCCATTCAATATGCTCAACCAGCTACAAACTATGCAGGTAGGAGAATTATCCGACAACCGTTACATGAGACTGATTTGCTGTGGGGTCGTCCTTTACCCAACAAGCCCAAAGCCATACATATCCTGAGGACATCTCCTGTGGTTCCAAAATTCCAGTGATCATTTGTAAATTCCAATAATTTTTTCAATTATTTTCTAACTTGAAATTATATATGGAGGATATTGAACAACTCAGTCACAATTTGGAGAATGTGGAAGTGATTCAACCCAAAGCAAAGAGGGTCATGTCTCAGAAGCAGAAAGAGGTACTAGCAAGAGCACGGGAAAAAGCTTGGGCCAAGAGAAAAGAATTAGGAGAAATCAGTAGACAAGAGAAACAGCTCCAGAAACAGGAGAAACAAGTAAAGCAACAAGAAAAGGCTACTGAGATGAAACTTCGTAAGAAGGCAGTCAATAAGAAACTGAAGACAACTATTGTTGTTAGTGATGATGACTCTGACGAAGAAGAACAGGTGATAACAGATGATTCCCAGCCAGAATCAGAAGAAGTTGAAGTGAAACAGATGTCAAGACAAATTAAAAAACGCTTGAAAGTTACAAAAGTTCCAAAAATAAGCCAGGAGGAAACTGTTGAACTGTTTAGACAGAAAATAATGAATGATGGGAAACGACTGGCTTATCAATCACTCTTCCCTGGGTCACAATGCCCTTTTTAGTAAAATATTATGTCCTGTAAAAATAGATGAATATCACAGAAAACGCAGTCAGTAATTTTATTCATAAAAAAACTCGTTTATAAGCCAAACACTTACCCACAATGTTTAAACACGTCCCTGCCACGCAACTATTTTGTAGCCCTTTTCATTGGGAGCCGAGGGACTGGTAAAACATATTCTGTTTGCCAATTATTGAAACAATATGAGCTTGCGGGTTTTGATAAAAACCAAGCTATGAGAGTTATTGTTTTTAGACCCACGCATGATGCAAATCCAGTATTCAATTGTCTGAAGATTGATCCTTCTGATATTGTAAATGATTACAGTGACTCCAAGCTTTTAGAAGTTATAGAAGACATCAAACAAGAAAAACAAAACACTGCAGAATACAAGAAAGATTTGCAAGTTTGGTCAAAGTTTTTCAATGGAAAAATAGATGCCTTGACATTTGATGAGATAGATTTTCTTGAGAGAACTGCATACCAAAAGCCTACTTGTAGATACCCAAACGGTGCAATAAATTATTTTGTATTGGATGATCTGGTGGGTAGTAGTGCATTCAAAAGTGTGGGTAAATCAGCATTGACAAACTTGGTTTTGAAGAACAGGCATTTGGGTATAAACATCATGATTTGCTCACAGAATTTGAAAGCTATACCCAAGAGCATCAGAACTAATACTTCATTGTTCGTTTTATTCAAGTTTGCATCAACCAAAATATTGGTAGATCTTCATGATGAAGTCAGCTCTACTCTCACCTTGAAGAAGTTTGAGAGGCTGTATATACATGCAATACAGGATGAGAATGACTCTCTTGTTATAGATTTCACAGGAGACAAACTAAATAGGTTCAAGAAAAACTTTGATATTGTTCTGAACCTGCAATAAAACATTTTATTTTTCTAAATGATTGTTAAAGAATGGCCTCTTTGACACAAGAATACAAGCAAACCAATGAATACAAAAACTTCAGAGCTGCAATTTTAGACATATCTCCTGGTCTACCTGAATACTTGGTAGATGTAGCTATTTCTGTACATATCAATAAACCATTGTTGTATAGGGACAAGAAAGCTATCAGGAAAGACTTGCTGAATAAAATTAAACCTGTTTCTGGTACTGAGGTTTTAGATGGCTTGGTTACAATACAAAATGTTACAGTATAATATATCCCATCTTATAAAATGTCACCACCTGTCTTGAAAACACAATTGTTGTACATATCAAGCACGTTTCGAACAAGTGGAACGCCTGACAATTTCACAACATAATTGCCTGCAGGAGTCCTGAAAAATCCCTATGGGGGGAGGACGAAAGTCACAGTTGCAGATGTCATCATCAACAGGTGTTTTTATTCGATTAGAGCAAGTAACAATGACTGTATTGTTAACAACAATGGTACCAAGACACCAATCAGAATTCCAATTGGGAACTATACCCTTGATTCTTGGCTGACAGAATTGGGTGTGTTGCTGACGGGATGGACAATAACCCATAATGAAACAAACGGGCTTTGTATATTCAACCCTCCTGGGCCAGGGTATTCATTCGAATTCAAAGATAAAAGTAGGTATTTGTTTGGGTTTCTGCCTCACGAAACACCTGGTGGTGCTCCCATTGTTAGCTCCTTTCCATTGCGTTTAAATCTTGAAAGTTTCCTGACAATCCATCACAATTTACCCAAGGTAACTAACAGTGCTGTCAACAATTTCAGACAAAACAATATGCAGGAATCTGATGTATTAATCCGTCTACCTGTTAATGTTGAAAGTTTTGCCAACATCATTTATCAGAATACAGCAGACGACTTTTCTTTCTATACAAGCGCCTCACATGTGTCAGAATTGAGTTTGAGCATTAAAGATGAACATAAAGACTCTATAGGGCCTTTTCCCTACGACTGGAGCATCACTCTCAGAATAGATTATGAATCTGATACTGATCCTATGAATTCTATTTTATCAATTTTGAAATCCATAGACCAGAAATTGCTTTTACTTTCCATCAAATAATATCAAAGAGTATATTAATGGGATTCTTTAATACTCTCAAATCTGGCGTTGGTAAGGCTGTAGGCACTTTCGGGAATGTGGTTCGGAAGGTAGCTGATTTCGGGGGAGGTGTAGCTCGGAAGGTGGGACAATTTGCGGGACCAGTGTCCAATGCGGCAGCCTCCATTGCTGACTTGTTGGGACAGGGGGTAGCGGACGGAATAAGGGGCGTAGGAAGCGCGTTACAGCAGTTCAGTCCAGAAGTTGAAAAAATACTATCCAAAGCGAGCGGGGTAGGCCGAATAGCTCAAGGGTTAGCAAAAGTCATCAAGTAGTGAGTAACAGCAGCTCCCGCAGTCCCGTCACGCTGTGATGAGTCGCGGGCTGAACGGGAACCTGGAGACAGTCGGGTCATGCCGCGGCTCCCGACTTCCTCTTGACTTCCTCGGCTTCGTCTCACTGCTGAATCGGCAGACGGTTGCAGTTGGTTCCTGTCGGGGGAGAGTAGAAATGTGTAACGAAGTGTAACGAAGTATGCCACAACTGATGAGTCGGACTCGCTGTCCTTTGGGGGTCGTAGTTGGCATGCCCCCGAATCTTCATTTTTGAGTCGCGCGGAGTCATTCATTCGTCATTCTTTCGTCATTCTTTTTCTTTCCCGCTGACACACGCTTTGCGTATGAGACTAAAAGGCGAATCGCGTCAGCTCCCGAATCTTAGGCGAATCATGGACAGAAACACCCCGCACAGATGGATGCTTCGCATCCATGAGCCTACGGCTAATCAACAAGCCGCCCACGGTACTACCACGGTATTGCACGGGGAAATCTATCGGACACCCCCCGAGATATAATTCGTGCGGAGGGACTATCGGAAAGACCCCTACTGTTTTTTGGGGGTAAAATGAAGTTATCGGAAAAGACCCGAAGACCGGCATGCTCCATAGGTAGGTAACATCTTGCATAATCCCCGGAAGGAGGGTAATTCACTTTTTCGTGTTCGTCTCTCTTAACAAATCGAAACTCGGTTAAGATTCAGTTAAAATTCACCCTAGGTTCAGGTCAGAATTTGTTGTTGATCGGTTTGACTTCCTCTTCGGCTTTTTTATCAGCCTGTTCGACGCAAAACGGGCTAGCAAGCTGCTCTGCACCTGAAAAAGCGCGAATCATATGTAGGGCACGGTAATATGATAGCATATGATTATATTATATTATCTCATATCTTATAATGCTGGAAGTCTGAGTAGGCTAAAGTTACCATTTATAGACAATGTCAAACGATGCAATTTGTATTATACTCGCTTTGGGTCAAAATCATATGATATGCCGGTCCCTAATCGTATGCTTGTAAGGATAGACCTTCCTTTTTCATTCCTTAATCCAACGGATGAGCTCGTCCTGTAGCGCCTTGATTTTTTTACTGCTGAAGACGGCGAGCAGCCAAATTGCTGGCTGGAGCTATGTAACCAAGTTCAAGTTCAAGTAGGGGTTTGATAACTGGGCTGATGACTTTCCCTCGGGAGTTCTTGTGTGTGTGTGTGTGTGGGGGGGTGTACGTATGTAATGTATGTTACAGTCCAGGGGGAGGCCAAATAGGCGAAAGCGACTTGCGCAACCGTGATAGAAAGAGCTTAGAAATAAAAAGGGTTGGTACTTGATAAGCTGAAACCCACTCGTTTTAAAGACGGGGGCCCTCGAACCCCCCCGTTTTCCTCCTGGGACAGGCATTATTGTCAGCGTATACCACTAGGACACGAGCGCATCATCGGCATCTGATCAGATCTAGATCTAGTGGTATACGCTGACAAGTTCGTGCCACAGTGATCTTTTATTTCTACAATATACGACAATTAAATAATTATCCCAGAGATATAATGAATTCATCATCTCATCTCGTATCATAATTTAATCTTGCGATTCTCATTGATCCAATCTTGTGTTGCTTGCCGTATTTTACATTTGCTGCGTTACAGACATCGTCGTCTTGACGTTTTTACGTTTTTTGTTGCTAATGAATTCATGAGACTATTTCTTCACATCTCATTACAACTCAAACCAATGGGGTCTCAAACCTATATTTTAGCCGCGTTATTCATGCACGATCTCGCCAGATCCTTTTGATAGAGGCGCAAGCACGCAGTAATTTTCTACTGCCATGTTTGGATGAAGTCCACAATCTTGTCAACTGTGGCCTCAGCGAGAACTGTATCTGTGAAGTTGTGGTTGGCTCCCTCCACGAGATGAATCATGCTGCCGGGGATGCAAGCTTTTGAAGGTCAAAGAATGGTGGAAAGTGATGGCAGTTTTGTTGGAAGTTGTTTGGTCTGGTTGTGTTGTTGGTGGTTGGAAGTTTTTGATACATTTTGTGGAAGTTGGTTGGGTTGGGTGAAATGAAAGTTTGTGAAGTGTTTTGGGGGAGGGGTTGAAAGTTGTGGTGGGCTCCCTTCCCTCCACGAAATGAGCCATGCTGCTGTGGATGCAACTGAAAGCAGATGGTGTGATGTGGATTAAATGTTTTGTGGAAAGTTTGTGGTGTGCTTGCCCTTGTTGGTAAGTGTGAAAGGAATGAACGTTTTGTGAAGTTGTGGTTGGTGATGAAATGTTTTTGATGTTTTTGTGAATTTGAATGGAAGTTGTGAAGTGTTGGAGGGGTGAAGTTGTGGTTGGTGATGAAGTGATGAAGTTGTGAAGTGTTGGAGGGTGAAGTTGTGGTTGGCTCCCTCCACGAAATGAGTCATGATGCTGTGGATGCAACTCAGAGCAGATGGTTAGATGCGATGATGTTGTGAAGTTGTGGTTGGCTGCTGTGATGGTGCGACGTGATGAAGTTCTGAAGTGATGGAGTGGTTAAGTTGTGGTTGGCTCCCTCCACGAGATGAATCATGCTGTTGGGGATGTAACTGAAAGCAGATGGTGTGAAGTGATGCAGTTGTGAAGTTGTGGTTGGTGATATGGTGGTGTGAAGTGATGAAGTTGTGAAGTTGTGGTTGGTGATGAAGTGTTGAAGTGATGGAGTGGTGAAGTTGTGGTTGGCTCCGTCCACGAGAGGAATCATGCTGCTGTGGATGCAACTGAAAGCAGATGGTGTGATGTGATGATGTTGTGAGGTTGTGGTTGGCTGTTGTAGTGGTGTGAAGTGATGAAGCTGTGAAGTTGTGGTTGGTGATGAAGTGATGAAGTTGTGAAGTTGTGGTTGGTGATGAAGCGATGAAGTTGTGTAGTGATGAAGTGGTGAAGTTGTGGTTGGCCCCCTCCGCGAGATGAATCATGCTGCTAGGGTTTATAGATGAATCATGCTGCTGGGGATGCACCTGAAAGCAGAAGGCATGCATGCATGCATGGGTTTAGGGTTTATATATGAATCATGCTGCTGAGGATGCACCTGAATGCAGAAGGCAATAATGTCCGTATGTTACAGTCCAGGGGTGGGCCAAATAGGCTAAACGGACTTGCCCAACCGTGATAGGAAGGGATTAAAAGAAAAAGCATTGATGATCTGAACCCCAAACAATCGTTCTACCGATGGGGGCCCTGAGTTCATGCTACAGTGCTCATTTAATTATACACTATTAAAATATTGCACTGGGGTAGAGTTCCTTCAAGAGACCTCTCGCATTGACGCTAGGCCAAAGACGCTCAGCTACTATTGATCCATGCATGGGTTTAGGGTTTAGGGTTTAGGGTTTAGGGTTGAATCATGCTGCTGGGAATGCACCAGATAACAGAATGCATGGTTTTAGGGTTTAGGGTTGAATCATGCTGCTGGAAATGCATCAGATAACACTATAACAGAAGCCATGGGTTTAGGGTTAAATCATGCTACTGGGAATGTACTTAAAAAAGAAGGCAAGCATGTATGTTGATTGCCATGGGGTTGAAAAGCGAGCACAATTAGTTAGCAGTGTGAGTGCAACTTGAAGTGGTTGAGGTGGTTGAGGTGGTGGTTGGACAGGGAGCCCAGTGTATAAGCAGTGTGAGTGCAACCTGAGGTGGTTTAGGTGGTTTAGGTGGTGGTTGGACAGCGAGCACAGCGAGTAAGCAGTGTGAGTGCAACCTGAGGAGGTTTAGGTGGTTTAGATGGTGGTTGGACAGCGAGCACAGCGAGTAAGCAGTGTGAGTGCAACCTGAAGAGGTTTAGGTGGTTTAGGTGGTGGTTGGACAGCGAGCACAGCGAGTAAGCAGAGTGAGTGCAACCTGAGGAGGTTTAGGTGGTTTAGGTGGTGGTTGGACAGCGAGCACAGCGAGTAAGCAGTGTGAGTGCAACCTGAAGAGGTTTAGGTGGTTTAGGTGGTGGTTGGACAGCGAGCACAGCGAGTAAGCAGTGTGAGTGCAGCCTGAGGTGGTTGAGGTGGTGGTTGGATAGGGATCCCAGCGAGTAAGCAGTGTGAGTGCAGCCTGAGGTGGTTGAGGTGGTTGGAGTGGTGGTTGGGCAGCGAACACAGTGAGTAAGCAGTGTGAGTGCAACGTGAGGTGGTTGAGGTGGTGGTTGGACAGGGAGCCCAGCGTATAAGCAGTGTGAGTGCAGCCTGAGGTGGTTGAGGTGGTTGGAGTGGTGGTTGGGCAGCGGGCACAGTGAGTAAGCATTATCAAGCCATCGGTGTGTCAGCCTCATCCCTACCCCCCCTATCAGCCTGTCAAGGTATCACCTATTTTTGACTTACTCTGAGATTAAAACCACCTCCGTTCTGCCGCACGCGCCATTACTTCGGCCGCCATGTCCGAAATCGCCCAGAATAGTTAGGTTGGTATAGTGTGTGTGTGTGTGGTGTGGGGGGGGTGATTGGCCATGGTGGTTAGGGTGCCCCTGAATGTTACCAATCAAGTTATGCTGTAAGCGATGGTTTGAACCATTGAGCAATCTGATCAGATGGTGCAAGTTTGCATCTTCCACTGGAATGGTGGTGTCGTCTGTCCCATGAATTGTCAAGACCTCTGACTTATCAATTTTCTTGCAGGCCCAATGAAAGGTAGATAAAGGCTCATGGAAAATAGATTTGGGCGCATGAAACATAGACTTGGGCTCATGAAATATATATTCTTAAGTTACCTGGACCGGCTTCTTCAACTTAGGGTATTATTCGAGCTTCTTTTTTCAACATTCGAACTTCCGATGTAACTTTATCGCTGCTCATTTTCCTTCTTAGCATTCGCGTAGCATATTCGCATTCTCCTGCGTCTGCGCTATCGAATGCTTCCACCTGCTCTCTGTTCCAAGCAGTTTCGGTCAACCCTTCCCGAAACAGCAACCAAACAGGAGCTCATGCTTTCGCAGAGGCAATGCTGCTATCTAAGTCGCCGTCTACAACATCTGACGCGACTCGCAGCAACTTCTGTGGTCGCAGGGTGGTAGACGGTTACTTTGGTAGCGAGCTGCACCTCTGGGCAGCCGAAAGTATGCACTACCGGACAGAATGCGCCTCTCCCTGGACTTCCCAACAGGGGGGGATGCGAAGCGCACATCCCTGGCGCATTCTTGACGGTCGCTGCCAGGAGCGAAGGCTCCATGCAATCGAGAAACTCACTAACGAATCCCCTTTTCCCCCATGCAGGACTCCAGGACAGACACCTGCTCTTTCAAATCGGGACGCTGCCAGTCACCATATGAACTGGAGCACCCTGGGGCTTAACGCCTCTTATTGCCGACCCTTGACAACCACTGTTCGCGGCGCCAATCAATTCATGGACCCTGCTAATTTCTGCCAGTTTTTCAAATCCACTCGACAATACCAATCCACTTTCGAAAACACCCCCCACGCGCTCTGTTACCCCCACGCACCGACTTCATAGCCAGGAGAACGGAAGCACAGGTTGGTCCCCAATCTGCGACCTCAAAGCTACGCGGAATCAGATTTACGCGGATAGTAGGAGTCAATGCGCTCCTCTCCACCCCGTTTCCCTCCAGTGTGCCTCCCGCTATCCTAGCAACACGACCCTGATGCTCACTCAACACGCTGCTCTCTCCTCTTACGCTGCTCTCTTCCCTTACTCAACTTCTGCTCACAAGCACATGCCCCTTTCTGCTTTCTATCCTAACACTAACCATAACCAATACGATGCGTCTCGCCCTACGGGGCTCCAAATCTCACTCCCCGATCAACCTCATGCTCACGACAAGTCTCGAGCTACCTATCAAACTCATAGGAGCTACGATCTTACCTGCCTGCCACATACCATCAATAATTATTATCATCATCCCTGGACCGTGAAAAATGGCCGCCGACAACACGATCATACCCTCGAGAGACTGCTGTCGTTGCCTAGCCTGCCCGCTGTCACTGATCATATATGCAACCATCACCTTAACTCTAGAGATGTTAGACCCACGTCCTTCTCGACCAGCAGCCAGAGCCCCCTTTATCTAATCTTCATGCCCTCAACTGGTTTACTACCCAACACTCAATCCGTTTTTTCCCCTTTCAACTTGCTCAGATCCATCACTATGGAGAGCCACGGCGGGCTTGGACTCCTCAAAAGCCTGAGCGGACTTGAGTACTTTCCAGGTACGGAGTCTACCACCCCCAACCTAGCCTCTACCCTGAGTCCTTACCACCCCCACCCTTTGCCTCTACCCTGAGCTACCACCCCAACCTATGCCTCTACCCTGAGTCTACCACCCCCAACCTATGCCTCTACCCTGAGTCTACCACCCCCAGCCTATGCCTCTACCCTGAGTCTACCACCCCCAACCTATGCCTCTACCCCTGAGTCTACCACCCCCACCCTATGCCTCCTACCCTGAGGCGACCAACGCGAACACCCCCACCCGAGGCCCGACACCTGAGGCGACCACCCCCAACCGATGGCCGGCGACCATGAGGGCTACCACCCCCAACCGGTGCCGCACCCGAGCCACCCCCCCCCAACCAAGGCCGCGAACCCGGAGGCGACCACCCCCAACAATGCCTCTGACCCGAGTCGACCACCCCCATCCCTATGCCGCTAACCCTGAGGCGACCACCCCCAACGATGCCGCTCCCTGAGTCTAACCACAGCCCAACCTGGGCCTCTACCCTGACGACCACACCCAACCTTAAGGCCTCTACCGAGCACCGCCCACAACCTATGCCTCTACCCGAAGTCTACCAAACCACCACCACCCCCAACCGTATGCATCGACCGTGAGTCTACCACCCCCCAACGCATGCCTCTACCCTGAGTCTACCACCCCCACCCGATGCCCTCTTACCGGAGTTCTACCACCCCCAACCATGCCTGCTACCGTGAGTCTACCACCCCCAACCTCATGCCTACTACCCTGAGTCTACCACCCCAACCTATGCCTCTACCTGAGTCTACCACCCCCACCCTATGCCTCTACCCGGAGTCTGACCTCCCCCAAACCTATGCCTCTACCCTGAGTCTACCACCCCCAACCTATTCCTCTACCCTAAGTCTACCACCCCCAACCTATGCCTCTACCCTGAGTCTACCACCCCCACCCTATGCCTCTACCCTGAGTCTACACCCCCCACCCTATTCCTCTACCCTGAGTCTACCACCCCCAACCTATGCCTCAACCAACAACCTCCCACCCCCACCTATGTCTCAACAGAGGGACTTCCTGCCCTAATCTATGCCTCTATCAAGAGACCTCCTCCCCATATCCTCCGCAAGAGGACGGAACCATAAGGCCCTACCCCAAGGCCCTCACCTCAAACCCCTGGCACGCGAACACCCCCCTTAACCAATCCCACTCCAAACCCTCCAAATCTGTAGGGGACCCCCTCATAAAGCTGGGAAGTAAAGCAAACAAGAAGTACCTGTGGACCAACAGCCACTTCACCCTTCTGCCATGCCGAAGTAACAAGCCCAGCAAGCTGGCGAAGATTCTGGCTCTCAACATAAAAAATGGTGTAGCGCCCGACCCCAGTTCCACGGTCTCGCAAGACCTAAGTCACATGGACCACTTCGACACTTTTGGTATGAGGGTGGGACACCACGCCTTCTTGACCGGCATCCAGAACTCCCCCCATGACTCCCATACTGTCAACTTGAGGGGGTTCCTAAAGCTGGATTCGTACGCAGCGGGCTGCATCCCACTATCAGCAGACTACCACAACTCCGACTACATCTCTCACGTCCTCAACAAGCTCATGGAGGAGGACCTTGCCCAAACCATATCATGCACCGATGTCACTATTGGATACCACGGCAAGTCCCATGACTTCCCCCACTACTGCGTCACAGTGCAGCTGAAGTCTGAGAGATTGGCACACTTCATTCAATCAGCATCCACAAACCTTGGCAGGTTTGCGGTCCTCGACAAGAAGAGACAGATTGTCAAGGGAGCCCCCTACTTTAGTCACAACCCTCGGACTGCCTTCGCCGTGAGAGTTAGGGTCGCCACTAATCTCTCTCGAGAGACTATGTGGACACAGGGGGGACAACCCCGACCTGAAGACAACGTCAGGTTGTGCATGAGAGCCCTCGTCTTGTACCTGGTCTATCCCACCCTTCTCATGCATGGCCTGTACGCCAAAGCCTTCCATCACAAGGGCAACCACCCCACTGATACTCCCAGCCCCGAGAACACTCAAGAGGACAGGAGGAAGAGGAACCTTGCTGAGTCTGAGAACCTTGAGCTCCCTCCCAAAGCTAAGAACAAAACAGGGGAGGAAGTTGGCATGGAGACCTCCACTTCCACTCTTCTCGAGCCCCCCACTACGGTGGGTCAAGAACCTCCCAGAGGGGCCCATACCCCCATCCTAAGCCCCAACGCCCCCATCAATAAGGATGCGGACTACGATGAGGATCATGCCTTGAAGGACCTTGAGCTCCTCCTCCCTGCCCATGGATACCCTGGAACTCAGTTCCCTCTACACCTGCTAGCCCTCACTGAGGTTGTGCAGAGGGCCCATGATGTTCTCCGCCACCCTCTTCTTCAGTTGTTGAACTTCAACGTAGGCTACAACAGCAATGCTGACTGCGTCAACTTGTACTGCGAGAATGACGAGCACAAAGCAGAATTAATGCGGGCTCTCCCCATCCACATCACCATACCAGATTGTGGGGAGATCTATCTCACCGCCCCTGAACCCCCACCCGAGGCCATCGAAAGGTCTGTCAGCCTTAGGCTTGCCCATGGGCAGCTCCAATGGGACTCAGCTCACCTGAATGCCATGCTCAAGGCCATGGCCACCCAGCTTGAGACGTGGACAGTCAAGTGCTTGGATGGCTGGGCCAAAGAGAATTGGGAACCCCAACTCACCAATGCCCTGAACGGCACGTCCGGCTCCCTGCCGTACAAAATCATCCCACGGTGCATCCAGACGATGGAGGAAACCATCCTCCCACCCTTGCACCACGTCTACACCCCGAGGGGGATTCCCTACACCCTCCTCACTACGAGGCAAAAAACCCAGCTCCAGCAGGAGCGGTGGATTATCACGCTTGCCACGCCCAAGCTAGCCACCTTGGTGCAGAACGCCTTCCCCTCTACCCTCGTCTACCAGCACAACGGGTCCAGCTACACCACAGAAATCAGCTCGGGAGATGCCGAAATGAGTGGATTGATAACTCATGAGCGCAGGAGATTGATGCAAGAAAGGGTCCAGACCAAGTACTCCACCACGGTGTGCAAGATCCTCTCCCTCGTGGCAATCAGGGCGCTTGGTAACTTCCGAACGTGGGAGGCCATGGATTCGGTTCCTGCCCAGTTTCTGAACTACACATCAGTGATGTCTTACGTGGCCATGGTCATGGCCATCCCTGATGCCGACCCTGCTGAGGCACCACCTGCTGCGGAGGAAGAGGAGACCCTAGTAGGCCTCCCCTCCAACCTCCTCCAGCTCATGGATGAAGCTGTTGCTCTCCCCAAGGCCTCTAACCCAACCCGAGGGCCCAACCCATCTGCTGCCAACAGAAAGATGGAGGGGGGACCGAAGCACCCTCCCCCACCCTCGCAAGGGGGAACCAGGCAAAACCAGGTGAATGACCCCCCTCCCACTAAAATCCACCTACCCAAAAACCCACCCCCCAAACCACTTCGCACCCACCTAACCACTCTAGCACCCTCCTACCCAACCTTGTCCAAATTCAAACACCCCTGGGCTGATTTACACATACACGCCTGCCCACTTGCAAGCACCCCTATGCTCACCTGCAAACACCCCTTTGCCCATCTGCCCATGTATAACCACCCATCTGCACCCATCCGCACCCGTCTTCAAACACCCCTGATCTTGCTCATGACCCCCCCCACCCCCCTCCTTCACCCTCCCCCACCCGTGCCAGATGGCCCAGGGCTCACGACACCCCCAGGGAGCATGGCAGCCCAGTGGGAGGGGAGGCTCCAGGAGATAAGGCATTGCACCCCAAGCCAACTCCCGTCCCCCCCCCACTTGCAAGCAGGATGCCACCTTCATGGAAACAGGCACTAGACCCCATCCTGGCCTAACTCTCCCACATCATGATATCCGTCACTCCGACCCGCCTTCATATGCGTCTGCTTTTAAAATCTTGGCCGCACCAAATATTCTTTAGAAGGAATCTCTACCTGGTATTGAATAAATATATGAGACCCCCTCTTGGCACCTCAATTTGTAATAGAGTGTTACTACCCCCCAGTTCCACATCAGCCCCACCCACCTCTTCCTCCCATCCAATTTACCTACTAAAGCCATTAACTTGACTCTGTCCTGGATACTGGCACCTCCTTGCCCCACACCCACCCCCCACCCCTTGATTCGGAATCAACCTCGGATTGAATTTGGTGGCTCCCTTTGGACTCACGTTCTTACCGTGGCTAGCCACGGATGCCCCGTACAATAGGGTTCTCCTTTTTTTAAACAGAGACGGTGCCTCTGTGCAAACGCACACAAAAAATAAAGACCGTCTCCTGGCCCCACCTGTATTAGGGACGAACTTAATTCCAAAATACGCAGTTCGATTGGCCTGTCCTCTCCAGCCCCCCATTGACCCGAATGTAGAGAGGAAAGCGCACCCCCTCTCAGCAAGGCCAGCCCACAATACCGGCCTCATGCACGATCCTAACCATACATTGAGTAAACAAATCGTCAACACGGCCAAGTGCACGCCATCAATGGATGCCTAACTCGGTGACCACAAGAATGTCAGTCACAGGGGGACATTATCAAATTTGGGGATCTACAGCAGCACATACTCAAGCAACCCGTATGGATACGACCTGGGTGTTAGGCGGCTGCCCGCGTCACTTACCTCATGCGGGAATGTTTTCAAATTTGCTGATTGCAGTGCCTACATGCACACTGGAAATGCGCCCAGATGGGCATACTCCCTGGCAGCACCAAATGTGGCCACAAACAGCCCCGATTAGACCCTGACACACCAATCCCCGCCAACCTTTCCTCTGATGAGTCTACAACTTTGATCGCTACCTTGTGTGTAGCAGTGCTACAAACAACGTCCTGGAACTCCTACAATGCATAAATAAAATGTATCTGGCCTTTACTCACCGCCCCCTCGCCAACCGCAATATGGACAGGCCGGCTGGCCTCAAACAATCCATAAACCTGGTATTGGGATAGACTCAGATACCTCTCTACAGTCCGCCTGATCCCCGTTAGGACTCCACACGCGGGCGCCGGCAGCCATAGATGGGTCAAATCCATCATCCTAAAGATGGAGCTGAGTCACATGAGGTTTTGGGACCCCCAATTCCAGCTTGGAAATGTCGTCGGACGCTGTTACCAAAGAGTGTTTTTAACACAACCCCTCCGATCCGCAATGCCTACCTTTTAACCAACATGGAACACATACCATATTGGAGGACACCAGCGCACCCAACGCACCTCCCCCCAAACAAAACGAATGGACTGCGCATGGGAGATATTGCCTTACGACCGAACCTAGAGTGCTGATCCTACCGTACATTGTGAGAAAAAATTCGTGATGCCACTGGCCAAGTGCACGCCATCAATGCCTATCATCGGGTGGACATATGTCGCACAGAACAAATAATTTCAAATGTGGTGAGAGACATCACCGGATACCCAAGGCAACCCGTAATGACCTGTTGTGTTTTGGCCGAACCACTTCATCCCTCGCAGGGGGAATTTACGAGTCTGTGATGCAGGCCTACACTGCACGAGAGCATTCCGAATGCGGCCCTATATGGGAATACTTCAAGACTCCATGTTCATCATACTTTTTACTCAACTTCACTGTCGAAATCGTACAACCTGATTAGTAATGCCTGTAAAACCGAGCAACCGGCATAGCAAAGACCAAATCCTCCAACGTCTGCAAGGGACACGTTAAATGTATCTGCACTTTACCACCGCCTCCCAATCGCCTATAAACATGCTCGTTGTCTAAAAAATACCATACATCTGGTATTGGATCGACTCAGAAAACATTCGCAATCCACTTGGAATACACACCGGGAGCCTGGCAGGCCCTATATGGGAAACATCTTTCATCCTTAAAAAAAAGAGAGCGCAAGAATGAGATTTTGGACCCCCAATACCATCTTGACGTGCGACGATGGATTCGATAGACACAACCCCTACTACAAACTCCTACAAAACCCAGGCCTTCACAACCCAACATGAGAAGAACCATGATGAGGACGCCAGCCCGCCCGATCGCACAATCCCCCCCAAAGCAAATGGACGCGATACAGAGTGACTGCCCTTCAACTGTCACCAACCTGAAAAACGTGCGTACCACCGAGCACCCCCAACCACAAAAATATTCAGGCACCCCCAACAGCATCGAAACACTCGCCAAACACCTGGCCCCAATATTAACACTCAACAAAACACCATCACAACTTTTTTCCCCCCCACCTCAACACCACCAATTCCAAGGAGCCCCCCCCCCCAAGGCTAGAAGCTCAAACAAACATGACTTAAACCAACAATTCCTATTAACCCTAAGGAGAATGGACCTGCCAAAACCCACCCACCATGCCCAGTCACCCCAAGACTACTACATGGATAACAACATTTCTACTCTCAACTGCAGGAGGCGCTTGAGGAGCCTCATGGAGCTAATCTCAATTAACATCTAGACCCAAAAACTGATGTGGGCTATCTTACAGAACCAAAACTGACTCTCCTGCCTCTCCTTCATTCATTCATCAAGAAGGAACTCCCAAATACTCCCTTTCACACCGTAGTGTGGCCAAACCCGGACAACAACCACGGTAAAGGAGGGGGTCAGAATCCTCCACCCACAAGCAATTAGGCCCCCCCGTCCACCATGAAGTCAATGCGACCGGCTG